>CM037792.1:17495633-17545633 GCA_021229015.1 Solen grandis | reverse complement strand
AATTAGAGTTAGTTTCTTATACTGTGTCCTAAAAATGGTATTATATACAATTAATTGGCATATAAAGCGATGAAATATTAACAACTATATTATGCAATAATTACATACTCGTATATGCAATATAAAACAGAAATTCAGAAATTGTCATACTATATGTACATGTATAGTAAAATAAAACGAGAATTCGAACTCGTCCTTATTACCGAATACACTAAGATCTACTTACTTCATTACTAAAACCTAATTGATACAGGTAATAAAACTATTTAAAACACAACAGAACAAACACTCAACAAAAAAATGAATAAACAGGTCATAATGCATATAATCATATAAAAATACAAAAACTTTAGAATGTATGTCTTGCTTATCGAGTCTAGAAGAGTTTGCCTTTCCTTTATTTCTACTGTTTCGGTTTTAATTTATTTTTGCTTTGTTTGAGCTTTTCCTTTACATCGGCCAGGGCGCTAGTTTGTATCATGTACAAGTGTATACAACTTATACCAATCACTCTCAATGTTTTATGGGCTATACCGGAACTTTGTGTATGATTTTTTCCTCTACACCTAGAACAGATTGAATGATCCGTTTTTATTGGACCTCAGTCACCACTGGACAACACTGCTAATGAACTATATACTCAGAGGTAAAAACAGGGTATACATAAGGTCTTTTATCATTGTAAGATTTCTGAATACCTGATGAATTTCAGATAGAATAATATTAAAAGGCTCATAGATTTCTACGATGGCGATCAATAATTCAATAAACTAATATTACTACTTTATCACTTTCAAATAGCCTAATTAATGAACCACTCATTGCAGCATTCGCCGACATCAATGACGTTACAATAAATATCATATCAATTTTATGACGTCATAAACTTACAATACCCTTACCAATATCTATAATGAACCTATACTATACCACCTCATAATAAAGGTGTCCAACTAATGATTAGGTATCTATGTCTTAAATAAATATCGCCCTTGCTTTCAGTAGCTTCTTTCTTTCACTGACCTTCGACAAACATGAAGGGCAGAGTTACGTTAAAAATGACACAATAAACCAATATTTGCATACAATCACAATATATCGAACTATCTAACGTAAGATCTTAGTTGATAGCATCCTTATCATCTGTCGAAGCTACAACCAAACTAGTTCATTAGTCTAACAGACTAATGCTGGAAAGCACTTTTCCTAAAAGTCTAACCCCCGCATGCTCCAATCACGGTTAGGTTAATTGATCACAAACAGCATCACAATCAGAACAGTGTATTAGTTTGTGTAAACTATGCCATCCATTGACTTCCTATTATCACAGTGTAGTTATGGATAGCCTAAATTACTTAATTTTAATAAGGTCTGTTGACACCAATATAAAACTAGAACAGAAAATGAATAAAATTCATACATGCAAGTAAATCTGTTTAATTTTCTAACGATGACATGGCCAGTTTTTCCTTATGCATTTTGTTAATTGCTATTCAACCTCTTTCCGCTGAAAAATCGATTGGCCATGAGTTCAACCGTTTTGTTGTTAAAAAAAAGAAAATAAACATTATTTCAAGGCCTACAGTAGTCAGCGTCTTGAGAGTGAGGGTCGGGATCTGAACAGGACATAGGTGACCCGAGACTTTTTTTAAGCTTCTGCTCAAACACTTGTCGCCGGATATCTTCTGGATCCGGACACCAATGCGCCGTTGGCAATTTTGTCAAAAGGACACACCAGGTCTTGCTCAAGCCTTGTACGTCCAAATCATCGAGTAGGACTAGCATAAGGTTCTTTTGTTTTTCGTGTTTCAGGTTATGAAGGGCAACGTAAAGCTGGAAGTCGCACCATTCGTCTACGAGTGATTGTTTTGAAAGCACCATGACGGCATGGTTGCTGGCGTCAATACCGTCAGTACATACGGCAAATTTTGTTCCCCCTGGCACCGAATCACGATGCCAGATATGGAGTCTGTAATGATACTTATTTTCCATTTCTTGCAGGAACTCATTGTGAACAAAATGTCTATCGTTATCGGTGTAGATGACGTAGGCGTCATAAGATATCCTCGGATGAAGCAGGGGTTCTCTTTCTCCTGTTCGTTGCCTGTTTTTAAGTTTGTGCAACCAGTACAGTATGTACCACCTTATTCGATACGCCGTCAGTGAAACCACAGCGAACACAAATAGGAAAGATCCAATGGTTATATAGACCACGACTATAATACCAGTGTCCTTTTGTTCACATTTTTTTTCGGTTATCTCGTAATCAGAAAACTTGACTTTGCCCGAACACGTATAGTAATCGGGCCAGTTCTTCAATGTAGCATTTGTTCCCGTGATGTGACCTTTCTTTTCTATTTGTTTTCGGAACCACACGTCACAACCACAGTTGAATGGATTTTTGGAAAGATCTACTTCATTCAGGGACCTCCACAAATCACTTGGAATGTCATCTTTGCTTATGACACGCACCTTGTTGTTTCCCACAGACAATGACTTCAACTTGGTTTCATTGAGAAAAATGTTCATCTCCAGACTTTCGATTTGATTTTCATTAAGGTTTAATTCTTCTAACTTCGTCAAGACTGACAATAACCTCCACGGAAATTTTTGATGTTCATGCGATTTAGTTTCAGTGTTGTGAGATTCACCATCTTGTAAAGAGCCTCAAACAACAAGGAACCATTGTGGAGAGAATTGTAAGACAAGTCCAAACTTTCAATAGCCCGACTGTTGTTAAACATATTCTTAAAATTAGAATCTTTAAATTGAAATTTATTATCTGCAAGGGACAGGTTTCTTAATGTGGAAATGTTCAATACATGTTGGACTATATTCTCCACGCCGCCCACCGTTCCTGTTAGTTGCAAACTTTCTAGACTAGTCAGAACGGCTAATGTTGTGTTTCCTATCTCTTCTAAACTGACCATAGTGAGGTTAAGTTGTTTCAAACTCTTTAAGCATACCCACTTTGAAGCATGGTTAAGATACCTAAAACCATTTAAACTTAGATTAAGCTTTGTGAGATTAGGAAAGCCATTGGATCGATTGTTAGGGCAAAACAACGGTTGAATATTGAAATTATTGTGGCTTAAATCAAGATCTTGGATGTTAACGGTGTTATTTTCTATGTATATGAATTCAATCCAGTTTGAGTGTAAGTCTAGTGTTGTAAGGCTCTTTAATTGTGAAAACATATTGAATGTTAGATTTTTAATATGATTGTAATGAATGTCTAGCTTTTTAATTCCGAACAAACATGTCCAGTCATCACCTTCAATTTTAGGTATGTAATTATAACTTATGTCAATGGACTCCAATCGAGGGTATAACATTTTATTCAATGTTTTATGTTTAGAGCAAAATTTTGGCGGTCCTTTCTGGAAATGATTGCCTTTCAATGACAGCCTCTTCAGTTTGGGCATCGGAGCATGGCTAACTATCTTAGAAATTTGATTGCTCTCTAAATCTAAGGTTTTTAAATTTTCAAATCCTTTGAAATAAGCAAAGTTTAGTTCATTTATTGCTGTATGACTGATGTACAACATTTTAAGGGTCTTTGATGACAGGCCATTAATCAACGTACGCGTGTCCTCTAAGTGGATGTATTCTACTTTGAGAGAAACTAGTTGTTGGACAACACTTTTAAGGGCAATGTTAAATGAATCCATATCGATGTTTTTAACATGGCGGAGGTGCAACGTTTTTAATTTGGAAAGACTTTTAAACGGATGTGTTAATGCTTCTCGAAATCCAACATGATGTAGTGACAGATACTCTAATTTGCTTACATTAAACGTTCCAAAAAACGAGTCGTTGAATTCTGTTATTTGACACTCTTCTATAGTTAACTCTCTAAAACCGTTTGGTAGACAATCTGGCAATTCATTAAGATTGTCTGATTTACATATGATGCGGATGCTTTTGCTTTTGTAATCAATTTTAATACAAGGAGATTTCGTCTTTTCACAATAAGTACATTTTGCTTCCATGTATTGTTGATCATATCCAACATCTTCATTAACCTTCCGCAAGTTGTCAGTGGAAAAACAACTGACAACACCAGAAACACACCACACGTAAAACAGCCAGGTGTACACACACATGTTTACACGTGTATGCCTTATGAACTTTTCTCTGTATCTTAGAAGAATTATTATTTAATATCTACAAAATTCATCTCGTATGACAATAATCTCTCTTAAGGTAAAACATCATTTTCAATAAACATTTTTTTCTACTCATGACGACTCATGCCTGTATATTTCATTTGCCGTTTTTTAACATCTTACACTGAATACTTTCCGCTGTAGTCAGAACGTATCAGAAGGAGAGGTTCACATCTTTAAAAACGTTTGAGATATTATATTTGAAATAGTTTATAACTTTAGCCAGTGTGGTCTAGATAACTTCAATAATTTTCCAGTTCTATCCACAGAACATTTTAATACATATTTGGCATCGGGGATAGCTTCGTGTTCGCATTTATATTCAGACAAATTTACCCACGTATTTCTTCAGCACCTTTGTTCTTTAGATGATCTTCGACGCACATAAAATGAACATGTCTTCTTGCCTAAAAAATGGAAAATCAGAATACAAACATCATTGCATGAAATCGATCGAAATTTCGATACTTATGTATACTTTGCCTACATGTTTTTTGTGTTGTTTTTTTCCGACGAGCAAAATTTACAAGTAAACATCAAAGTCAAACAAATAGTTGCAGTTGCATACGTTGAATGTCAAGTTCACAAAACTGCTATACTTTGACAAAGAAATAGTGCTTCAACCATATACATTTCAATCTATTTATCAACTGGTATATATTTTTTATTGGTCGCATGTCGATTGGTTTATATTAACTCACAAGTCACGGAGCAATTCGTGAAATGTATTTTATGTGATGACATGCTATTATACTATTAGAATAGTAATGAATCAAATACTGTATTATTATTATCATTAAATGTCGTGGCGGTCCAACTGTCGTGGCGGTCTTATTTTCGTACGTGGTTTTTGTTTTTGAATATCAACCCAACCCCACACATGAAAAATAAAACTTTTTTTTTCGAACATAAAAACATGTGCCAACGAAATTAATTTTATTATATATTCCACGAAACTTAAATTTTAAAGCTATAAAATTTATTTCATTGTTTTTGAGGAAAGATTTTATTTTGAGTAAATATGATGGTATTACTATTTTCTATTTTACATTTCAATACCATATCACTGACATGTGGCATGATACCAGATACCAGTTACAGAGACAATAAATCAGTTTAATCGACGGGGAAAAGTGCGACCTGTTCGGGGCTCCACGAAACGTATAAGCACTAAAACTGGGGGTTATTGTGTACGCAGACCTGGGGCTCGTTTCACTAAATTTCGTACGAAAAAGATTCTTCGTAAGCGCAAATTCACAGATATAAAATAATATTTTTCCTGTGATTCTTTCTTTACAAAAGGTTTTGTGTTTGTATAATACAATGAACCGGATGCTGTGTCATTATATGAATGTGTTTGTATAATACAATGAAATGGGTCAACGTTCACCATCTTTTATTGTGAAAATCAGACATAAGTAGACACTATTTAGAACAACACACTTACGACGAAGATCAAATTTGATCGTACGAAGGGCGAAGTTTTGTGAGACGGGCCCCAGGCCGTAGCTTACCTTAACTATTATATGTCTTCCCAGGGGAATCGTTATTTAGCCCACTGGTCTGAGATGAACGGTTATATGATAAAAGACTGATATGATAAAACGTCCTTATATGCAGATAAAACATAATATGGTAAACATTAACAGTTATTATATAAATGTATTTTTTCATGATATAAAGGTATTAAGTAACTTCTTAAAGATAAAATACCGATACAAATTACCAACATATAAATATTAAACAATCTTATATGTAGATAAAACTAAATATGGTAAACATTAACATATAAAGGTATTAAGTAACTTCTTAAAGATAAAATACCGATACAAATTACCAACATATAAATATTAAACAATCTTATATGTAGATAAAACAAAATATGGTAAACATTAACAGTTATTATATAAATGTATTTTTTTTATTATAAAGTGTTATAATTCCAATTCGTAAAGATAAAACACTGATATATAATGGTCAAATTTTCTTTTATATAGCTAAAACCTTAAATGTTGAAAATTTCCTTAGAATGTGGGTTCACGGTGAATTTTGTGACTTTCAAATTAGTGGGTTGTCCTAAACAAAACGCTAGTATTTTCTTGATATAAGTCAAAATATTTTCATATTGGCAGACCTTTAACTACATGATATATTTTTAAATGAGACATCAACCAAAAGACTTTGAGTCTGAATTTTGAATTGAATTGGTTCATTTTTAACATACCTAGAGACAGTGACAAACAGATAGTTCTATTTCAATTAAGAGAGATGGAGAGAAAACTAGACAGATAGAGAAGGTATTTTGTGTACATGGTAAAAGGAGCTATTTGGACAAAACACACTGTTCACTAACGTTACTTACAGGGTGTGATTTAAAACAATTTGAAACAAAATTCGTATGATAAAAACTATACCCATCAGCCAATTAATTAAGCTACTACATACTATAGCCTACTAAACGATGGTCTCCAATACAGTCTCGGAGACCGGAGACCGTCGAAGACCGGAGACCGGTTTTTAGTAGGCCCCCGTGAATTGTTTACCTTATGAAATTATTGCTTTACTTTATATAAAGGTAAAAGCACTTTATATAATGATACGGTTCAATGTCGATTCGCCCTACATCCATTTCGCCCCACATCCCTATAGATCTAATAAAGGATAGTTATATAATACTATTTTATCTTTACCATGTATAGTTCTATCTGCATTTTAGATATTTTTATTCCATATATCGGTCATACATCTTTTTGAAGTTTATACCTTTATAAAATAAAAGGAATATATTTATGTAATAACAGTTTATTTTTATCATGTATAGTTCTATCTGCATATAAGATTATTTTATTTATGTTTATATATCGGTAATATATCTTTATGAAGTTAATTAATACCTTTATATAATAATATTATATGCCTATATAGTAACATTTTATTGTATAGTTTTATCTGTATATTAGATTATTTATATATACATATTGGTAATTTATCTTTATGAAGTAAAGTTATGCCTTTATATAATAAAAGATTATATTAATATAATAACAGTTAATCTTGACCATGTATTGTTTTATATGCATACAAGATTCTTTTATATCTATGTATCAGTAATTTGCCTTTATCAATTAAAGGTTTTACCTTTATATAATAAGATGATAAATTTATATAATAACATTTTATCTTTATCCTGTAGGGTTTTATCTGCATATATCGAGGTTATAATATTATGTTCGAAGTGACTCAATATAATCAAATCTGTTAAATCTCATATAAGACAGTTGAGGGGTTCCATAGTTACATATTTCTGTTTGTGTGTACCCGCTAGAATCTACCTAACAGTCTATGTCACCAGGTCATTTTACAGTTTCAATTTTGAGACGCAAAAGTCAGAGGACACGGGAGGAATACTCAGTATTTCCAGACTGGTTTACATTCATTTATATTATCTTCAGCGATAGTGACTCAGTCGAAATATAGACATCATCTGGAAACTTATGGTCACGTTTATAACTATCATACGAGTACATTTTCTCAAGAGGTTTAAATTTTGCCCAATATATTAACCCAAAAGTAGGTCAGTGTATGTCAATGTAGATGTTATAAATTCATATTTTTGACTTGCGAAATTAAACTAAGATTTACAGTTTGTTTCGTTGGTTACCGTCCCGTCAATAGTATTTCAGTCATTTGGAAACGATGTCTGCTGAGACAGATATAGTGCTGCCACACTGCAGTATCACGCCGTAGACATGTGACATGATGCCACACCCAGTCACATTATCTGTCCGGGAACTACCCTTATACACTGAGCGCCAATCAATTCCATTTTTTTTAAGTTTAATATGTCGCGGCCGGGGATCAATCCCACGACTGAGGCGGACGCTCTAACCACGTGGTCAGCAGGACCGTTAAATATTCAGATGTTACAAAATAAAGTCGATTGAAATTTGAGGTTTTGAGAAATGATGATTTTGAAAATTACTTAATCACTTAATGTATTATCGACACCATCATCAGCAGTAGCATAAAATCATCAAAATCATCGTCAAAAACATTATGATCATTTAAATGATAGTTAAAAATAATCAACAAAATCACCACAGATCATCATCATAATCACCACCACCATCGTCATCGCTGTTTTTTTCATAGAAATAATAATCATCATCATCCCTCATCAAAATTGTCATCATCATCATCATCATCATCATCATCATCATGACCATCATCACTTCCACCACCACCATCATCATCATCATCATCATCATCACCATCACTACCACCACCACCACCAACATCATCATCACCATCATCATCATCATCATCACCACCACCATCATCATCATCACCACCACCACCACCATCATCATCATCATCATCATCATCATCATCACCACCACCACCACCATCATCATCATCATCACCACCACCACCATCATCATCATCACCATCACCACCACCACATCATCATCATTATCATCACCACTATCATCATCATCATCATCATCATCATCATCAATTAAAAACAAGCGCAGAGTATATGTCCATCCTTATAACCGTGTATTAGTGAGTGGATATAGCATCATTTGTAAATGTCTGTTCCATAATTGACCTTAAATAATTCGGTTAAAACCAACGAGCTAAATATCAACATTGAAAAATTACCATATACTTTACAAAATGCATAAAGAAAAAAGTTTTAACTAAATACCAACATTGATAAATCATCCTACCTTAAATAGAGATCTAGCTGATGTCGCTTCAAGTGCCATATGCACGTCGAACTTCACTTCTGATATGAGTTCAGCGGAGCCTCGGCCTCATATACACATGTAACTGTAGTTAACTTCCCCATTGCTCATCTCACGAGCAATGCTATACGATACAGTTCAGTGAAAGTACACCTCTTGAACTCTCTTTACTTCATAAAGTCTCATTTTTACGAATCGGTAAAAAGAGCAGATCAAGATCAGGTCTTCTCTATTTGCTCATACAATATTGTAGCCCAGTATATACACAGTCTGCATGCCGTAGAGAACTCCGCAGTTTCATAAACCATTTAAAGTTCAGTCAATATTCGCATCCATAGATTTTCATATGAATATTCATGAGGTAAAGTGATAAAGTTTAATTTCGGTAATGTGGATGTGTAGTGAAATGAAGCGGCAACTTTTACGGCTGTGCTTATAATTCGGTATCCTTAAATTTCGTGGGACATTAATTTCGTTGATTTTATGGAGGATCATTGAGATTTTTATCCACGAATATTAAACCTCATGGAAACCGTTCATTTGATAGACCAAACGTTTCCCATAACACGAATTTACGAATAAATGTACCCACAAAGTTTCAAGTGTACATAATCAACGAAATTTAATGTCTACGAAAATCAATGATTTTGCAGTATGTCAAAGGATGTCTCCGTGAATCTCAATTGTTGTCTTCGTAGAAAGTGGATGTTCCGTTTATCTGTTTGGGCATGTATGCCTTCCTAGTGCAGGAAAATCAATACTGTTTTTATTTGTAAACCTAATATGATGTTAAGGTAAAGCCCCGCTACATTTCGGACCTTTCACGAAGATAACCAAGGTTTGTCTAATGTTTCACTAGGGTAGCTTGGTTATATTAGAGGTTAAGTGGTCCAAGACGTAGCGGAACCATTAAAGGGACTTTAACTTAACTAGGTTTGATATTATTCGTTACTTTCAATGCATTTTTTTCTTCTGGTAGTTAAAATCTTAGGTATATCAGCAGTCTATACAATCTACTTGTTTAGATTTGATAGACCTTTGAATTTATTTGATTGAAAGCATAATTATAATCATACAGCACTGTATTGTTGGACAAGTCGTTAATATTATATTCTTAAATAACTATTTTGATGATGGAAAACCATTTATATTTTAAGTTCATTTATGTTTTTTTTTTTTTTTTTTTTTTGTTTTTTTTTTTTATATTTAACAATTTTGTAGATCCGCTCCTTCGCCATATTTAGGTCATGAACATAATCTCATACGAATAAAAAGGGGAAACTACTTTTATAACAAACATTTCATTGACATACTAAATAATAAAGAGTTTTGATTTAAATGCCTGTTCATCAGTTCAGAATCAACAAAGAGAAAGGAGAACAACTAACGATTCTGATTTAGTCTCCACTCTCTTAGTAGTAACTTTTTTTTTCATTCTTCCTTTTCATTCTTCTTTGTCAAACATATTGTTTATAATTAGCTAAATCAAACTATATCTCCACTCTTGCTTGATTATATTTATCAATACACTATCTTCTGTATGTTTGCCTTCTTTAATATCATTTTTCTCTCAACTATGAAAGTTTAAATACTTTTAGTTAACAGTATGTAAATTTCACTGACCTGCCATAATACAGTTATACATCTTATGAAAAGGAACATAACTTTATTAGCTATATCTATCATGTTAATCCTAAATGTAATGTATTTGTATTTATATGTATGTCAAATTTTATTGAATAAGTATGTTTAAACCAAATGCCTGTTAATGTCCAAACGGCGATGTAAATATGTATTTGGATAAAAACTCCATCTTACATCAACTAAAAGTATATGATAAATGCATAAGGACATCCTCAAATCAGAGGAGATGACTTGTGTTGCCTTTTTAAGGCATGACAAAGTTTCCCCCTTACAATCGATATGGAAGTCGGGGCAATATTTTAGTGTAAGTAAGGTTAAACCAACAACGTTTAGGCTCAAGCACAGGTACTTGAGGACAGGACCCTGTCTTAATAAAAAATCACGATAATCTATACATAATAAACAACAAGGTTACCAACTTCAGCAGGATGCTAAAGGGCACCCATCGGGAATAAGTGTCAACAAATCAATGAAAATAACCGATCGATGATATTGGAGAATTCCCACTGTCAGCGGATAATTTTCCTTCATAACTGTTCACATGAAATACAGATATTTTTAATGCCTGAAATTTCATGATTTCGACTCGAGATTAAGTTACTTTAACCTCGATCAACGGAAGTGAACCCAAAACGACATCTATGACGTCATCGCCCACGAAGGTCAACTCAGACTGAGAAAAAGATGTTGCGATTGTATATGATACAGAACGGGAAGATATGAGTGTTCCGAAAATATCTGTTAACAAAAATAACTTCGGAATACTCTTACCGTTCCCTTCTGTACAAAAACAAATCGCAGCGCTGACCTCATAGATATCGTTTTGGGTTCACTTCCGTTGATCGAGGTTCGAATAGGGTTAAATCACTAAATCCCCACTCGAAATCTTGACATTTCAGACATTAGAAATAATTATATTTGTATTTCTTTTGAACAGTTATGAAGGAAAATTATCCGTTGACAGTGGAAACTCGCTAATATTACCGATGGACACATTTTTCATAGATATTTTGACACCCATTCTTGATGGGTGCACTTTGTATTTCTTTTGAACAGTTATGAAGGAAAATTATCCGTTGAGTGGAAACTCGCTAATATTACCGATGGGCACATTTTTCATAGATATTTTGACACCCATTCTTGATGGGTGCTCTTCAGTATCCTTCTGAAGTTGGTTGCCTTGATGTTTTATATATAGTGATTTTTTATTTATAAAGACATGGATAGTAAATGCTAGATTTATTTGAATGTGAATATTTTGCTACCTAAACTCTATGTAAATGGCGAATTAAAGTTGAAAACCGCTATATTCAAAGCGCTTCGCATACCCAGGTGCACAATTTCATACCCCGAAAAATATATTCATGAATTTTCAAATCTGTTGTACAAATAAATTAGAATTATGTGTGTCATATATTTAAAATTCCATACTTTCACAAATTCAAGGCAAAGTGCACAAGTGGATATTATCAGAACTGTTAGAATATCTGACCATAGTCCAATATGATTATAGAATTTAAACCTTTGACAAAGAACGATGACTATGACTATTTGAGTTTACCGTCGCTTCGACAGTATTTCAGTCATATAGCACGTCCAGCAATTACAGTGAGGAAACCCCGAATGCAATGGTAAGCATCCGTGCGGTAGTACACGAAGCGTAGAAATGCAAAATGAACCATAAAGCACATTGAAAGACAAATACTTTATTAATGGTTGATTTTATCAATGTACTATGAAATTTTGACTTTATATTACTTTATTTTTTATTTTTAAAAACGAAGTACATCATATAAATGTACAAAATAACCATTGGGTTTTTTATGTCCCCGCATACGATATCAATAAGCAATAACATTGGTTTTATCATGATATCTGTTTCTGTTTGTCACATAAATTTAACTTTGACCATAACATCATTTTGTGCTTGAATGTAAATTATTTACTGATTTAAGAAAACAATATATTCCCTCTTATTATCATACCAGGCCAAATATGTATTAACTCATTGAGTTATTTATGTGTAACAACAATCAGACCATTAGAAAACTCAGTATTTTCTTGACAAAAGCTTTCATAGAAAGGAATAACCAGTTGTATACTTGATATATATACTAGTTTGCATTATTGTGCAATGAATTTAATGATTGATACTTAATGTAACTGTGATATCACTGTAAATTATTGTATGTGATGTATATTTCATGAAACATCATAACATTTATGTTTTCACTCGAAAGACTGAAGGCTTTATACTTACAATAACCGCCCATTTTTATTTCCTCTTCTGTCTATCCATCTTGGTCTTCAATCTCGATGCTGTTTTTCAACTTATTCTTCTTTTGGTAGACGTTATTCTTCATGATAGCACTTTCACTAACGTAGAAACAAATTTCAGACATGCGAATAAAAGTAGAAAATATCCTTTTACCTTAATTATTCCCTTGAAATCAGTTTGGAACAACACTGTGTTCATGCAGTTGTTTACTCACGTGATTAGCATGTGCCTAAATCGGTGATGTTATATTTTCCACACGCTTATATCTTAACTCAATGTTTACTCACGCTCTCTCTCTCTCTCTCAGCTTATATTATGATGATATCTACATGCTATAATTTCCTATACCCTTGTATTTCGTTTCGACAAGGGAAGGGAATATTACAATTTTGCTTGAGATACAGTATGATATTACATGTTTATGGAATTGTAATGTGTTGTTGTTTCCTGTACCCTTGCATTTCGTTTCGTCAAGGGACGGAAATTTTATATGAAATTTTACAGGGAATTTAAAAGGGATTTTATACTGATTAAGATATTATATGATGAAAAAGTTTGTTGCTCTCTTTCCCTCTCTCTCTATGGATTATGTAATGGAATATAATGTAGTATGTCATGGTTCATTGATTTCTCTCTCTCTATTGTACATGAAGCAGTTACAGTAAGTTTGAATAATAACATGTATACAATGTCATGAGCATGTATGTGTAATTTATTATTATGTGATTTATGTGAATATTTCATTGTTAACTATTTATTTTGTAAGCAATTGTTATACTGCCGCCTTGCTGTATGTACCACATGGGTCTTATGACTTTCTGGTTTAATCAAATAAAATCTTGAAATCTTGAAATCATAACTCGAAGGTCCTTCCACCTACAGCCTCCAAACTTCACAGGTGCTTGCACCAGACCCAATTTGAGGTCACCAGTTCAAAGGTCAAGGACGACGTGACCCAAAATAGCAAATATTAACCTTGGCTACATTATGAAAGAGCATCCATCAATAACCTCCAAACTTTACAGGTGCATGCACTTTGATGAGCTCCTTCCGCCAGACCCATTTAGATATCACGGGTCAAAGTTTAAGGTCACAGTGACCAAAAAAATGTTAACCTTGGCCACATCATGAACGTGATTCCATTCATAACCTCCTAACTCCACAAGTGTTTGCATATTGATGAGCTCTATTCGCCAGACCCATTTAGATATCACGGGTCAAAGGTCAAGGTCATCGTGACAAAAATAGCAAATGTTAACCTTGGCCACATCATGAATGTGATTTCATCCATAACCTCCAAACTTCACAAGTGATAGCATATTGATGAGTTCTACCCGTCGGACATGTCGAATTCCACCAACAAGTCTTAGCGCTAATTAAAACTTAATTACTTAAGGGCAGATTAATTTCGTTAATCTTGTTTCTCTAATAAAATTACCCAATTATTTCCTGTCTTAACCATTATTGTCAAGTTTCTTTAGGTAATTACTCATTTAAGTTTAGTCATGCACTAAAGTATTTCATTAAAAAGCAATGGCGGAATGGGTATCTACCTAGTTTAATTATATAAGTATTACTTAACGCTAAGTATTGTTGGTGGAATTCGAATCAGATATGTCTCCGATGGTGAGTTATAAGACGTTTAAGGTAAAGTCCCTATAATGGTTTCGCTTCGTTTTGGACCACTTAACCTCTACCAAGAAAACAAAGGTACTCTAATAAAACATTAGGAAACCTTGGTCATCTCCGTGAACCCCCATGAGGTCTGAAATATAGCGGAACCAGTACAGGGACTTTAAATTGAGGGTCTAGAAATGTCAATGAGCTTTCTCAAACATTGGTCAAGGATAGGAACAACATTCCCTAACAGCTTCTTTCAAATATTGTGTTGTTGATTAGGCAGAGATCGGTGTGCTAAATGAGACTTCGAGGTTGTTACTCTTTGATATGTGATAACTCTTTTTCTAGTGTTTATATTTTGATATGAATTTTCCAGAAGTTGTTTATTGTTGACAAGTTTCATTGAAATATACAAATGCTTACTGTACTTTTTTCAATTTATTTAATAATTTGGTGTTTTTAAAGTCCCACAGTGAACCAACTGCTACGCAATGAAAAAAAAATATATCGCTGATCATGATTGTTTACCTGATATTGGTTTTTTCTGCCCTTTTGTTAGAAAAATGAAGAGATAACAATGCGATGACTCCTTCATGAATTATGCTTGTCCAATTTAACAATCTTTTGTCAACTAGAAAATGACTATATTTTTTTAGAACACTGATACTTAAGATCGTTGTCATTGATTCTTGCGTTAATGCAGATTGTTACCCCAAAATGAAAACGCTATTTCTAAAAAAAAAAAAATCAAATAAGAAAAAAGAAAAAAAGAAAAGTAAATCAATTTCATTTTATTATTGGTTTTATTTGTTGTTGTTTTTATTGGTGTTTTGTTGGTTAAAATTTACTACCAATATCGGACGTACTTGCGGGCCCAATTTTGGTATGGCGTGGACTAATCGGTTCTCGATCCCCTTGTGAATAAATCATAAATATTGTTTTATATCTCAATTGTACACAAGTATAACTTTAAATTAATGAAAATACAAACATTTATACTCACCTTTAGAAAAATGCTTTTTAATATCTGCATCCAATCTAATAAACACATCCAATATTCCCCACCTACCCTCACACTACGAAACTGTCAAGGCGGCATTTCATGAACCTTAGCAAAACTACGGTCAAGTACAAAAACATCGGTCCTCTACAGATAAATATTTGTTTAAATGTCAAAAAAGGCAAACACACGATATAACAGTAGAACTTTAGTCAACACATTGTAAATTTTGTCCTTTTTTAAATGCATATTTATTCTTCGTATTTTGAAGAATCATGACATGGACAAATAAATTTGTCATGGCGCCTAATGACAGTCTGCTTACAACAGTATTTTAAATGTGTCCAATGACCACATCCCTGTACATCACACTGTGTCCATTTAGTAAAGACAAGGCAGACGAATTGTTTTAGTTCATCAGGTTGATTTTTTTTTACATACACAGCAATTGTCTGTTTCAGAACTTTCATCATCAGAAGAGTGTGAATTCTCATCAGAGTATTGGGTCAAGTTGATGTGAGAGGGTCCAGGGCATGGGGAATATTTCTTTGTATTTTCATAGCGATGTTTTGCTGACTTTGTGTGTGTGGGGGGGGGGGATTTAAAACAGGGGTAAAAACTTTGGGTTTTGCGGCTGATATTTGGTGAATTGCAGGATTTGTAATTTCTTTGCCAGAAACACCAATGCTATTTGCTTGTTTCTGTTTTGTTTGATTGTGATACTCTTATTTCTTATTTTCAATCACCCTCTGTGCTGCTTAAAAAAACGTCAGGATCTGGGTGAAGTCTAGTCTCATCCAGATCCTTGTTTTGATGAAGCAATATAAGGCTCAGATGATTTGAAATAGTCAGATACAATAGCAGTTAAATACGCCTTGGATGCTGCCACATTGTATCTAGTACTTTTTTATGAAGGAATTTCTCTCAAAAATTATGGCAGCTATTGTTGTAAGGGTCCAAAACAATCTACATCCAGAGGTTTCAAAACAGGACTTGTGTGGGCTGTTAAAACAATCAGAATAACATTATGAATTTTGGCCCAATCAAGAACTGGAATCTTTATGTGTGATTTATGACCATCAAATATGATCAAAAGAGGTTACCGCTGGTTTGGCCTCTGTATGTACTTTATAAGATGGTGTTCAAGGTAATGCAAGAATATTGAGGAATTGGACCAGCCTGTCTTTGACATGGTAACACAAGCAGAAGAAGATGCACCATCTAACAGATCATCATCTCTGCCTTTTAAAAACAAAATAAGGTGTTATCCATGTGTATAGTGCATTTCCACCTCCTATTATTGTTGTAGTTGCTGATTTACATGAGGTTATGGCAGTGATTTTTGAACTGGTACCAACAACGTATGTAGGTGAATGTTCTGTTAGAATTCCCTTTTCAACTACATTAAATATGCATTCCAGTTTGTCCAAAAGGTCATTTTCATTCAGAATATTATGTAAGTTCGTGAAGTAGTCTGTAACAGCACTTTCAGAAGTTGCGGATGCCCTATAGTTTGTTAAGGCGCGTGGTTTTATAACCCTGAGCTCTGGCCAGCGATCACGAAATCCCTTAAACCTCTTCACTGTTAGAGGTTTGTCAGTGTTTTTTTTAAGATATACTGCAAAATCGTTTGCCTTATCAACAACCTTTTGAATGGTGAAACCATACCCAAGGTCTGTCCTTTCTTGTATGTGTTTTAACAGTTTTGCTTCCTCTTCTTGAGGTAGGAGAGGATTTGGTCTAGGTTTTAGAGTTTCGGAGTCAATTCGTCCCTTCAACATATCTCTTAACGTGCTATGTGTTTCACCATACTGTCTAGCAGCCTGCTTGGCAGGCACTTCCGTTTCCTTTACTAACAGGTATGCATTAAACAAGGCTGATGGAGAGTATGGTTGTTTTCTTTTGATCCTTTTCTGAGGATTAGACTGAAAAAAAAAAGATGAATATTATTAAAAAACAAATTTGATTGCCTTGAACACCCAACTTTAATATATATGCAATAAGATAAAAGCGTAGAAGACATCAGGTTAGCTGCATTATTATTATATTAAAATAGCACATCACGAAGTGATGTTATGGTCACTTGACTTCGTATGACAGCTGAAATCAAATTTTATTTTTTGTGATTTTTTATATAAAATTATATGGACCTTTTGAAGTTTTAATTTTTAACGAAATAAGTAATAAGTTTTTATATAGATTGTCAATAAAGAATGAATAAATATGCACTAATCACCTGTTTTCCGCATTTTGACATTTGACAGCAATGTGATCAGGGGCACCGATCCGCAAAAAAATGATGACGTCATACGTAAATATACACAAAATGGCGCGTGTTTTTTTTTTTTTTTTTTTTTTGTAAGGTTCGAGAATAGGTGAGATTCGAGAACAGATAATTTTGCGATATATTAAACATCATTTTAAAGGTAATGTTTAATTTTTTGTGACGATTTTAACATTCATCAAATCAACCCAACCCGCAACATTTCCTATATAAATAAAGAGGAAACTCACCCATACATTATTATGCGATAAAATATACCGGCTGTTACATACCCCCCCCCCCCCCCCCCCCCCCCCCCTGGATCGTAGCGTCTACCACACTTTCCGTTACTTGCATGCAAATTTATTATATACTTATCAGTGATTAACTAGGATTTATCAGTGAGATAAATTTGATATTGTCACTGTTGTTAACATCACTAGTGAAGATATCATTTTTGCCGGAACTACTTTTTTTGTTTCTGTTCATTTAATATGGACATTCAATGCCAAGTTAGAGAAACAGAGGAGAAATTAAAAAAAATGGAATATGTTTACCTTAAATACCGTTTCTTTTCTCTTCTGTATTTATCTTTTGTCCAGATTTTTTGTAGACCTTTCTCGCAAACTTTATGCAAAGGTTTCTTGTGAGGCAATCTGCTTGCTTATCGTTCATGATGATTTTGCAGACAAGTTACAGTTCCCAGTAAAAGATGCAAACAATTGATATTCATAAGCACATTATACCGGGGAATATATCACTTTCTGTCCAAAAAAGTTCCTTTCCATCCATTTGGATTAATTCATTCAGTTTATCCAACTTGGATTTCTTTAGATTCAGATTTAATCCTTTGTTTTTGTCGGAGAAAATTCTAGATAACAAATTCGCGGTACTTGTTCATGTTTCTTGTGACGTACCTTGAATAAAATCATCGTTAATCCTATCTCCATTTATGTTTCCTCCCTTTAAATCCACCATCCTGATATGAATTTAGAACATGTAGGGTATCCTTTATTTTATCACTTTAAGCGATAGGAAATAAAATATACGTCATCTTTGATGGCGTACAAAGATGACGTATAATTTCGTTCTCAGCATGTCATATCTTTTTAATGTATGGAATTATATTTTGACCAATGAGATTGCAGTATTTTTCAAAATTTTCGATCGGTTTAACTCGTTAAACCACTTGGTTTAATGGGTAACTAAGTATATACCACCAATCTTTGTGCATGCGTGCAGAGATGGACTTGGATAGTAACGTCAAAACATAATTCCATACATTAAGTAGGTTAATGTTTGTTATCGAGGGTTTAAACCCTCGATAACAAACATTAACCTATACATAATTTAAATAAACACTGTATTTTGGTGGTCACTATATAACATAAATTAAACAAATTCACTACCAGCGTGTACGCTACATGCAAAATTCTATTTCCATTATTTTTGAACTTGATGTTTATTCTTACAAGTGGTGCACATGGGGTCGTGGCTTATTTCTTTCCTTTTTTACTTGTCTCTCTATATTCTCTTGCATCCATTTTTCTTTATTTTTGATGATGGATGGTATACATGTTTATGTATACGGACCAGATAACATTCCGTTCTCGTGACATAATTTTGATATCAACCCTATGCAGTTAATTAATCCTCTATGTATTTTAACGGCAGTAGTACATCTAAAAAAATATGTAACATAACATTCTGTATCCTACCGTTTTATTTTTCTTCTTTTTTTTTTTTTTTTTTTTTTGCGAAATGCAAATTAAAAACCGTGGGAAAGTTTACACGGTGATGCCGCAATTTTCATTCGTGGGTGTAAATACAAAAGTAGTTAAAGCCTAGTCGGCACGTGCCTAGTAACCGAATAAAACACGAGTGACGCAAAATAGTCCGGCAAATGCAGAGCTGTAAAGTACGAAATATTTTCGTGGTTAGAATCGAAATAATAAATATTTGCCTATATATTTTCGGCGAATAAAATATGGGCGGGAGTTTGGATGCGTAGTAATTAAATCACGAGTGCGTAGCACTCAAATGTTACGTAGCACTCAAATATTAAACACCCAATCAGCATGGTTATATCCCGTTATACATATACCATGGAACCATTTAAGGGGCATTTTTGTTCGAACATTTTTTTTAAATTGTCTTTACACGTGCAGTGTATGGGAAGCTATACGACTTTGCAGTTTGTAGATGGCATTTAGGACATTTTGTGTATTATTTTGGGAAATGGTATCATTTTCTAATTTTTTTAGCTCGAAATAAGGTCTAGACTCATCTCTCCGGAATTTTATATCTAATACTGACACCGTATGTTTAATTATTGAAACAAAGTTAACCTTTCCCTCATATAGACTCATTTTGACGCACTCAATAGGTACCACATAAAGCCTGATCTGCAGAAAACCACAGTTAAACCTTACCAAATTTAATTACAAAATCCTCATTTCCAGACCACTGAGGAGCAGCGAACAGCATAAAACCTGATCAGCCTGCGAGTTACTCGCAGCTGATCTGGTTTTATGCTGTTCGCATAGGTCTTTCATGGTGTTCTCTATGAGGGAAAGGGTTAAACTATGAAAGCAATTGCAAACCACAGTCTGACATGTTAGTTTGTTGTTGAACTACATGAATACTGACTTTAGGGCATGACGTATTGTTATTACAGTTTATTTGAGAGAGCTGAAATTTAATTAAGTTATTTAGTGTCTTATTTGTCTTAAACTTTCTAGAGTAAACACGTGACCGGAAGAGTTTCTGTAGGATCCTACCCAATGCTGATATCCGTTGAAATGAATCTGGGCCGAAGTGCTGGAGATATTGTTCCTAGATATGTTGAGATTCTATCTGAGATGCTTCCATGAAAGGTGGTGCATTCACAGAACATTGTATTCCACTAGTACCTGGGAGTTGTTTTAAATTCAGTTTCCACACCTATGCATTAACTTGTGAAAAACCATGCAGTTATCCAGATGGCGGACCATGCAGGTATCAAGATAACCTCACAGTAATGGCGGACACTCGGTTTATCAAATATCTACACAGTATTGTGACCACTCAAAAAAAATGTACTCTCGATACGATTCCTGGAGGTGGTCCTCAGTATTCATCCTTATACAAAGTTTGCAAATCAATTTTTTTCCTCAACCGATTTCTTTCTTTTTTTTCTACATATTTTCTATATTTAGCCATAAAATATTAAAATGAAGTAGACGTTAGCAGTGTGGCCATACTACGTCGTATGTTACGTCATTTTAAGCTGTCGCAAGCAGTAAACTTTGCATCGATTTGGAGAAGATTTTTTTTTCGCGTTTTTTAATAGGATAAAGCGCATTCGAAGCAAAGAAAAAAATGCGCCTTGCTCATAGGCCTTTATAATTATTTGTGTGGTGTAAAGTATTTCCAAACACTCTGGAAACACCTCAAAGCACATCACTAATGATGTTCTCCAAATATTAGAAACTGACCGATTTGGTTCTATTTAATTATTTCAGATCAAGGTCAAACGCGAAACTTTCTCAATTCAAATTTGCGCAACTGTATAGATGTCACCGATATGTGAGTTTTTATTTTATTTATTTTTTGATGAGTTACTTGATTGATAAAAAGAAATTTTCCTTTCACTGATTGGTCATTTTCACGGGGTTTCTCTTTGGTAGCCACGGCGTTCTATATTTGGGATCATCTGCATAAGAAAAGAAAAAAGTCACGAGACCGTAGTACCGCCACCTTCCTATATCTGGCCATGTTTCAAGACATATATTGCACTGGCTTCACTCGTGATCTTGATTAACCCGCCCGCATACATTCTTGCGCATGCGGGCACTCATGTATATAGTGTGCAGGTTATTCAAGATCAACTTGTGAAAGCCATGCAATATATATTACTTAAACGGCTTTATGCTGGAGTTTTAGTATTGGCAGGTAGCATAATTCTTAAAAAACGATATTTTGATGATCTTTTTGATACCATTCGAATGAGCGTATTTATTTTCCGAACCCATTTGTGATTATGGCAAAAGGCCTATATGTTTACACATCACATCGGCTTTTCGAGTCGCTGTTTACTCAGTGCATAAGGGGCTATCACGCCTGGTCGATTTGGCTCGCAGGAAATATACCGGTGTAATGATTTCAAGTGACTCCCAAATTAAAACGTTTTTTAATCCCCCCCCCCCTCCCCCCTCGCGGAAAATGAAATGGGACTTGTTTGAAAACGTTACAATTACAATGGTCACTGATTCAAGCTCACCACCAGGAACATAAAAACGTTTTCAAATCCTCACATCTCGGAACTTTAAACCGTTTGATATTCCTGAGCAGGGCATATTCAAAACAAATTGAGACCTCAACCACCCCATTTGCAAATTTCCTACCCAGGAATCTACATGTTAACCCCGGGTGAACTTGAACAATTCCCTATTTTACGGGTTTTTTATAATCTCGGTTAAGGGGATTAAAATAAACTAGATTTGCATACTGCAAATGCAACGGTTTTCGTGATGATCAACAGTTTCAAACCTGATCAGCCAAGTTAAAATACCAGAAAAACAACAAAATGCAAAATGCTTTATATGTGACCAAAACTTAAAGGCATCTTGAAAGGAATGTGATGTCCCACTGAGCCAGGCCCCCATCTGCTGTGATCAGACCTGCTAATTGCTGGTCATCACTGCAGGGAGTTTTTAGCCAATATAGTACCTATATGTTACGGTAAAACCTCTGATGGGTTGATGCATAACTAAATTATCTGCTACAATGGAAGTGAGATAGTAGGCTAGTTTTACACAAAGCAATAAACATATAATGACTTGACTATTTGAGTTTACCGTCGCTTCGACAGTATTTCAGTCATATAGCGACGTCCAGCTAATTACAGGTGGAGGAAGGACACGAATGCACGGAGACATCCGGGTAGAACCACCGACCTACCGCAAGCCAGCTGGAAGGCTTCCTCACATGAAAATCCGAATGACCCTGCCGGGATTCAAACCCACGCGGTGAGGGGCAGAGTGAGTGTTAAAGTCAGCGACTTAACCCTCTCGGCCACGGAGGCCCCAAACATATAATGAATGATAGTGATAATATGTGGGTTGTTTAGTTTATAATCCCTTACATAATTATTCTTTATTACATTTATTACTTGGAGTCAATTTTGTAACTGCATGATTATAGGATCATACGGCATTTATTTCAGAATTAAAGTTTTGATATTGAAAATATAGAGATACGCATTTTTGTAGTAATTAAAATGAGCCTGAAGGACATAATTCTGACAATGCAAGATCTTTTTGTTTTTTATTTGCTTTTGCTAGAGACATTTTGTTACATTTTATTCAACAGAATTTCTCTTATTGAATAAACAAGTAATAAAATTTGTGTTGATTTCCGACATATAAACATGTGTTGAGGGAAGAAATGAGAGAATGAAAGTAATGAGTGATACATAACTTATTTAAAAAATTAATGTCCCTTTTTATGATAATTTTACAACTTAAATAAAATAAGAAAGAAAGAACAAAATAAATGAAAAAATGAAAGAAAGAAAGAACAAAATAAAGTAGACAAAATAAATCAACAGAGAAAGAAAGAAAGAAAAGGAAGATTTATATTATTTGCTCGAATAAAAAAAAAAGAATAATAGAGAACTTTTAGGATCATTTCTGGTATTTGGTATGTTCACAACTTTTTTACAAACTGTGAATGACTACATACAACCCCATGTAGCAACATATGCACTCTTGAACAATACCTGTGACAGACTGTGGCAGCCTGCCTAATCAAAAACAGATGCCCACACAACGGCGGGTGGGTGAATTTTTGCTTGATGATATATATTATTATACTCAATACCATAATTAATTGAAAACAACCGCCATAACCAATATATTTTGTTACTATATGCTTTGTCCAATGTTATTTACTATGTAAATCTTGGAAATAAACTATTGAATTGAAATGATTAAATGGGGGGTGGGGGTCACTTATATAAGGGTTTTGAGATGCCTTTAAGCATCCATATATTGGCAATGAGCCAATATGATCTAAGTGTCGCACATTGAACGATTTGATTAATGTTGATCATCACTGTGCGCTCAAAAATGTCTTCCAAAGTGTCCCACTTTTTATACTAAACAGTTAAAAATCAGGTGAGACAGTTGGGAATCTTGCTTATTATTATAAGAACAATAGTTTTCAGTAGTATAAATGATTTACAATTTATTTGTTATCAAAAATTTTGGTAACGTAACAAGCCATTTGGTTAAACATATATCAGCTTTCACTCTATGCCTCAAAGTTCAGTAATGCACTAGAAGGAACTTTTGGTAAGCTAAAACTTGTTTAAAAGGTGGATGTTTGTACATGTACTTAGTTGTTTTGCTATCCAATTCAATAGTGAGTGTGTGGGAGGAATAATAATACATGTAGAATAAAGACACAATTCATCCCCTCTCTCTCCCTCTCTCTCTCTTACCCATGATTCTTTGAGCGCTTTTACACAGGTCATTCAGACCAGTGTTGACACATTGCTCTCATACACTGTACATTGACCTGTTGCAAGCCAGCTAGCAGAGCTGCATCTAATTATAGAACATAGGTAACTTCTGTCAAATTTTCTCTGTTTTTATTCTGGGTCATGTATTGAAATTCTCTATAAATTCATCAATTCTTGACAGATTTTCAAAATTCTTTTTTTGTTGACGAGGTAAGACATTCTTTTTTCCAATGATGACAAAATATATCACACATTTAAACTTTAAAGGCTTTAAATTCAATTCAAAGTTTGACCAAACTTCATACTGCCACCAAACAACCAAATCAATCCCGATCTGAAAAAACTAAAATTCTTCAAAAAGTACTTTTTAGAGGCTTTTGATTTTACCCATATTCTTTCGATAAAATATTTTTAGATTTTGAGATATTTAAGGTCAAAGAAAAAACCAATAATCACAATATGACCTTGACCTTTGCATTTTTTGAAAATTTGAAACTGTGAAGTCCCTGGAAACAACAAACAATACAATCTGTGAAAATTTCATAAAGATTGCTT
Source organism: Solen grandis (assembly GCA_021229015.1). NCBI lineage: Eukaryota > Metazoa > Mollusca > Bivalvia > Adapedonta > Solenidae > Solen > Solen grandis. Next base: position 17,520,848 of record CM037792.1, on the reverse strand, counting down.
CAAAAATAATGACAGAATCCTCCAAAAACTAAAAAAATGCCTATTCTCGAAAATTTGTTTCCTCCATATTTTAGTGCACTTTGACCGCTTATTGAAAGCCATTTTATGCATTTTCTGAAATCGCCACCCCATATATTTTGTGCGCAAAGATCTTCGGAATCAATTTCAAAAAACAGAATGAGCGTATCTAATCTCTAACAAAAATGGGCATGTTTTTCGTGGACACACCCTAATTTGCCAGATTTTTTCAAAGATTCAAACATTCAACCTCTTCTAGCTCAAAAGTTTCAAAGATATGGATATTGCCACTCATCATATTTTAACGGGCAGTTGACAGAGAACAGAATGCAAAAAACTGCATACAAATAAAATGTCAAATGACAGAGTTATCGGCAATTATATGTTTTGATGCTAAACGCCACCTAGCGGCAAAACTTAGTACTAAAATGAAAAACAAACTTAGTGGTGCACAACTTCAGATACATGTGAGTATGCATGGAAATTTTCATATTTGTAGCACTTCTAATCATGTCGCAACAGCGGCCACAAAAAAAGTGCAAAGAATAACTAGATTTGCATACTGCAAATGCAACGGTTTTCGTGATGATCAACAGTTTCAAACCTGATCAGCCAAGTTAAAATACCAGAAAAACAACAAAATGCAAAATGCTTTATATGTGACCAAAACTTAAAGGCATCTCGAAAGGAATGTGATGTCCCACTGAGCCAGGCCCTCATCTGCTGTGATCAGACCTGCTAATTGCTGGTCATCACTGCAGGGAGTCTTTAGCCAATATAGTACCTATATGTTACGGTAAAACCTCTGATGGGTTGATGCATAACTAAATTATCTGCTACAATGGAAGTGAGATAGTAGGCTAGTTTTACACAAAGCAATAAACATATAATGACTTGACTATTTGAGTTTACCGTCGCTTCGACAGTGCGACGTCCAGCTAATTACAGGTGGAGGAAGGACACGAGTGCACGGAGACATCCGGGTAGAACCACCGACCTACCGCAAGCCAGCTGGAAGGCTTCCTCACATGAAAATCCGAATGACCCTGCCGGGATTCAAACCCACGCGGTGAGGGGCAGAGTGAGTGTTAAAGTCAGCGACTTAACCCTCTCGGCCACGGAGGCCCCAAACATATAATGAATGATAGTGATAATATGTGGGTTGTTTAGTTTATGATCCCTTACATAATTATTCTTTATTACATTTATTACATGGAGTCAATTTTGTAACTGCATGATTATAGGATCATACGGCATTTATTTCAGAATTAAAGTTTTGATATTGAAAATATAGAGATACGCATTTTTGTAGTAATTAAAATGAGCCTGAAGGACATAATTCTGACAATGCAAGATCTTTTTGTTTTTTATTTGCTTTTGCTAGAGACATTTTGTTACATTTTATTCAACAGAATTTCTCTTATTGAATAAACAAGTAATAAAATTTGTGTTGATTTCCGACATATAAACATGTGTTGAGGGAAGAAATGAGAGAATGAAAGTAATGAGTGATACATAACTTATTTAAAAAATTAATGTCCCTTTTTATGATAATTTTACAACTTAAATAAAATAAGAAAGAAAGAACAAAATAAATGAAAGAAAGAAAGAACAAAATAAAGTAGACAAAATAAATCAACAGAGAAAGAAAGAAAGAAAGAAAAGGAAGATTTATATTTGCTCGAATAAAAAAAAAGAATAATAGAGAACTTTTAGGATCATTTCTGGTATTTGGTATGTTCACAACTTTTTTACAAACTGTGAATGACTACATACAACCCCATGTAGCAACATATGCACTCTTGAACAATACCTGTGACAGACTGTGGCAGCCTGCCTAATCAAAAACAGATGCCCACACAACGGCGGGTGGGTGAATTTTTGCTTGATGATATATATTATTATACTCAATACCATAATTAATTGAAAACAACCGCCATAACCAATATATTTTGTTACTATATGCTTTGTCCAATGTTATTTACTATGTAAATCTTGGAAATAAACTATTGAATTGAATTGAATAAATGGGGGGTGGGGTCACTTATATAAGGGTTTTGAGATGCCTTTAAGCATCCATATATTGGCAATGAGCCAATATGATCTAAGTGTGGCACATTGAACGATTTGATTAATGTTGATCATCACTGTGCGCTCAAAAATGTCTTCCAAAGTGTCCCACTTTTTATACTAAACAGTTAAAAATCAGGTGAGACAGTTGGGAATCCTGCTTATTATTATAAGAACAATAGTTTTCAGTAGTATAAATGATTTACAATTTATTTGTTATCAAAAATTTTGGTAACGTAACAAGCCATTTGGTTAAACATATATCAGCTTTCACTCTATGCCTCAAAGTTCAGTAATGCACTAGAAGGAACTTTTGGTAAGCTAAAACTTGTTTAAAAGGTGGATGTTTGTACATGTACTTAGTTGTTTTGCTATCCAATTCAATAGTGAGTGTGTGGGAGGAATAATAATACATGTAGAATAAAGACACAATTCATCCCCTCTCTCTCCCTCTCTCTCTCTTACCCATGATTCTTTGAGCGCTTTTACACAGGTCATTCAGACCAGTGTTGACACATTGCTCTCATAGTTACACTTACACTGTACATTGACCTGTTGCAAGCCAGCTAGCAGAGCTGCATCTAATTATAGAACATAGGCAACTTCTGTCAAATTTTCTCTGTTTTTATTCTGGGTCATGTATTGAAATTCTCTATAAATTCATCAATTCTTGACAGATTTTCAAAATTCTTTTTTTGTTGACGAGGTAAGACATTCTTTTTTCCAATGATGACAAAATATATCACACATTTAAACTTTAAAGGCTTTAAATTCAATTCAAAGTTTGACCAAACTTCATACTGCCACCAAACAACCAAATCAATCCCGATCTGAAAAAACTAAAATTCTTCAAAAAGTACTTTTTAGAGGCTTTTGATTTTACCCATATTCTTTCGATAAAATATTTTTAGATTTTGAGATATTTAAGGTCAAAGAAAAAACCAATAATCACAATATGACCTTGACCTTTGCATTTTTTGAAAATTTGAAACTGTGAAGTCCCTGGAAACAACAAACAATACAATCTGTGAAAATTTCATAAAGATTGCTTCAAAAATAATGACAGAATCCTCCAAAAACTAAAAAAATGCCTATTCTCGAAAATTTGTTTCCTCCATATTTTAGTGCACTTTGACCGCTTATTGAAAGCCATTTTATGCATTTTCTGAAATCGCCACCCCATATATTTTGTGCGCAAAGATCTTCGGAATCAATTTCAAAAAACAGAATGAGCGTATCTAATCTCTAACAAAAATGGGCATGTTTTTCGTGGACACACCCTAATTTGCCAGATTTTTTCAAAGATTCAAACATTCAACCTCTTCTAGCTCAAAAGTTTCAAAGATATGGATATTGCCACTCATCATATTTTAACGGGCAGTTGACAGAGAACAGAATGCAAAAAACTGCATACAAATAAAATGTCAAATGACAGAGTTATCGGCAATTATATGTTTTGATGCTAAACGCCACCTAGCGGCAAAACTTAGTACTAAAATGAAAAACAAACTTAGTGGTGCACAACTTCAGATACATGTGAGTATGCATGGAAATTTTCATATTTTAGTTCTAATATGTCGCAACAGCGGCCACAAAAAAAGTGCAAAGAATAATAATAATGGAAAAAAAAAAAAGGGAAAAAGAAACACAAGAAGAACAGTAGGTTTTCGCGGCTGCGTTGCAGTCCACGAAAACCTAATAATAATGGGAAAAAAAAAAGGGAAAAAGAAACACAAGAAGAACAGTAGGTTTTCGCGGCTGCGTTGCAGTCCACGAAAACCTAAAAAAAATGTTTAAAATGATAGGAACAGAAACTGCAGTGCTTACGCGTTGTTTCTGTGTGAAATGTACAAGCTATTTCAGAAGTAGGTCCACAGGCCTATAAATATTTATATGAGCAAATATTTATTTACTCCTTAGTTAAATTTCCCCAAAGTAAATTCCCCAAACTTAGAATGTCTGTTCTTGACAACAGCCTGATAACCCATTTTTTTTTCGCTTTTATCTGATCGATAAGAACCTAAAAAGTATTCATTGAATGAGAATGTAGGATGAGCATTATTCCAATTAACTTTAGTAGCATATCGATTTAATTATTAAATAATCAATAAAGCGTACAATATATCAATTATTCCTAAATCACCATACCAATAAATCATATTCTGTGAACTCACCCGCTCATTGTGTTGATGTTTACCTTAACATTTCAATATATTTGATGTATACTAACACATCAAAGCTACACACCGGATGCCTATTAGTTTGAGAATAAGTCGGATATTGTGTCTTCATTTCTGACATATAGACTGTAGTATTGTTGTATGAGAGTTGATATTTCCTATTGGTGTGAGTATCCATTTAACACTTAAATGATTTCGATAGTGCCCAGCAAACCATTGTTTTCCATTGTCACCTATGTACAAAAGCATTTCGATTATCATTTTTCAAAATATTTTGTATGAAATATTGCCTGTTAGAATTAATAGCATGAGATACACGGAACATCGTACACGGAAACAACATTGTAAGCTAGAACATTTAAAGAAAATGATTTTACATCGATATGCGAGTCTTTTTGGAGTTTTCGGAATTGTGTTTTCGGGGACAAAAACGGATTTATTTGAAATTCATTATAGCTCTCTGATAGACGTTATAGTCGGCGAGAGTTCGACCCGATCTAGAGTGGAGTGTGTCTCTCGTTGTCTCCATGGTAACTACGCTGCAGGCACTTGGAACTCCGTCACCGGCACTTGTCTCTTTGGAAACAGAACGGTCACGAATTCGGTGGATGACGTCACCAGTGTCAGCTTTGTGCGAGGTACACCCATAACATAAAGCAATATCTTAAACTGAAAATATGAGAGACAATTTTACTTTAAAAGTCGATATGGAGGCCATCGTCTTTGAAACACGCAGTATATTTCACAAACAGGAGTTATTTTAAAAGTATCAATTAATGCCCTCTTCAGCTTAATATTTCAGATGTAGGTGAATATCAGGAAAAGAAGTATTTTATTCTACTGTTGTTGTTTTGTTAAGCCTTCAAACAAATTAGTTTAGTTGGTTTTTACATACAATGTATTTATTTAACCCTTTCCCTCATATGGACTCATTTTGACGCACTCAGTAGGTACCACATAAAGCCTGACCTGCAGAGAACCACAGTTAAACCTAACCAAATTTAATTATAATGTCCTCATTTCCAGACCACTGAGGAGCAGCGAACAGCATAAAACCTGATCAGCCTGCGAGTTACTCGCAGGCTGATCTGGTTTTATGCTGTTCGCATAGGTCTTTTCATGGTGTCCTCTATGAGGGAAAGGGTTAACGTCGATTAAGAAACAATCCTGGGAAGGTCACGAGAGATCCTTGCCCCAAACGGGTTTTCGAACCCACAACCTTCAGATCCGCAGTCGGATTACTATACATTGTCGAGAAGATAAAGAATCTTTTAAAAATTAATCATGCAAGTAGTAATTAATCTGGATAATTTTCAGTTGTATTTCTTTGGAGTAAAAAAAAACAACAACAAAAACAACAACAACAACAAAAACAAACAAACAACAGCAACAACAGAGAATACTTTGTGCTACCCTTCATGATGTTTCATAGACATAATATGTCTCAGTTCTGTAATAGATCATGCATGCGGTTGTTATTTACAAGTCACATGTGGAATTATTGTGTTCTGGTCTTGAATATAGCAAAATACTATCCAAATTTGTCACAAACGAATAAGCAATATCATACATACATCATAATGATACCGTCACTAGTCATGTGTTCAAGTGACCTCTGTGATCGGAAGGATATAGTCCCTGTCAATATATCATTTAGCCCCTCGCTGTCGCTATTTCAACTTGAAGCCTAATAATCGAGTTGAACTAAACTGGAACATTAGCTAGGGAAAACGACCTTAAGTAGTGACTAGCATACTTAGGTTGTACTAAAATTAAAGCAGTCTTCATATAAGCTTTTCCTGTGTGTAGTTCTATCGTTAAAACGACCTTTAATTTGGACAATTTGTATTTTCAGCTTGCCCGTCTGGTTGGGTTCGGTTGGACATGGTTGCTATACAATACTAGACAGTTTGATGAACGCCACGAATGGCCAGGTTCTGTATCTGTGGTTTTTAAGGTAAAGTCCCTGTAATGGTTCCGCTACCTCTTGGACCATTTAACCTCTACCAAGATAACCAAATTACCCCAACGAAAACCATGAGGTCCGAAATGTAGCGGAACCATTACAGGGACTTAACCTTAATTAAAAGTTTAGCAAGAATGCAGCAACTATTCTTCGGGATGTTTTTAAGGTTTTTTAAAGGACTGGTTTTTGTATGCCATATTTGTTGATAAATATCAGTTAATTTGAGCGATGATGGTGAAATGCATTTCTGGTTCTATGGTGTATTAATATGGTCATTAACTCAATTAATTTTTTTTTTCAAACTTTATTTTATTTTACATCGATTACGAAGCAAGTTATCACAACTTCTCTCGGTAGCTCTAATGGCGGCGTATCGTGGTCATTATTGTGGGAGGAAACCGGAGAGCCCGGAGACAACGCACGTGTCTGCTGTCTGGACGGGCGACCACTGTACCCTCTCACGTACGTGACCAGGAATCGAACCCGGGACGCATTAGTGAGAAGTGAGGCGCGTTACCACTACGCTATCCAGTCACCCAATTTCGAGTCATAGCTAGTTAAAACCCATAAATGAAGTGACCTGTATGGAAAGCTATAGATAAACATTCAAACGAAAATAATTTTCGCTTGGATAGACATACTTTTAGAACGTTGATATGGTAGTTAAGTAAATAATGTTTATTTGATTTTGCTCGTTTATTTGTAATTTACCCAGGTCCTAGGATGTTATCCATTGTATTGACAATGAAAATTAAACTAGCATTCCATGGGTTTTAACAAGAAATGCCTTAGAATCGGTTTTAAATAAAAATGTTCGGCTAAGCCTGGCGAAAACCGGACAGGCAATTGTGTCATTAACAATTTGAGTGCACTGCTGCTACTATCCCGACCTGATGATGGAGATAGTATCAGCTCTCAAGGCTACTGCTTTCGATTATGTTTTGATTCGATTGTCATGAAACTTAGAATGTTTGTCTGCATCATATTTTACATTATTTTGAGTAAGGTTCATCTGGGATCAGAAAGAAAATATATCTAGAAAACGATCTAACTAGAAAACAATATTTCTAGTAAACGATACATCTAGTAAACGGTATATCTAGTAAACGATATATCTAGAAAACGATATATCTAGAAAACGATACATCTAGGATACATCTAGTAAACGATACATCTAGAAAACGATATATCTAGAAAACGATACATCTAGTAAACGATACATCTAGAAAACGATATATCTAGAAAACGATATATCTAGAAAACGATATATCTAGAAAACGATATATATAGAAAACGATATATCTAGTAAACGATATATCTAGTAAACGATACATCTAGAAAACGATATATATATAGAAAACGTTATATCTAGCAATTTAGATTTGAAAATTTCTATTATGGACATAATATCCAACATGCCGCTTCAGATTCCATCCCTATTATTGAAATAATCCGTCACAATGAAGTCTTCTGTATGTCTATGGCTACATACCATGTCTCTGTCCATTCGGGGTTTTTCCTCCACCTGTTATTAGTTGGATGTCGTTATATGACCGATATACTGTGGCATGGTTACAATACAAAGCGACGACATCAGAATTTATAATATCATTACATTAATACCATCCGTAATTCTCTACTCCGTATCAGCATAAGTGAAGCAAATGTCGACCATTGCAATTCAGAAGGGCTCATAAGTATATATAAATCGAAGGCTGATGAGCTCCAATGGCTTTCAATGGACGATGTGTTAAATCATTTGATTATTTTCGCAATAGGAAAATCTGTTTGACTGTGAACAACAAAAATGTCATGAAATAAAAATGTCGCCTGCTGACCTATGCTTGTTTGACATTTTTCTATAGTTGTTCGTATGGCACACACAGTGTCGTCAGACTCCAACCAATCAATCCCAGGTACTTCCGGTCATTATCCTAACACTCAATCCATAGTTCAAACTTGTAAATTTACATCAAAGCAATGTTATGGGTCCATTTCAATGTGCGCATATATTTCGTTTCTTTTCCACATTTTAGGCTGCCTGCAATGATATTGGTGGCACCTTGTTTTATCCACTGAAAGATGAAGAGAACAAAATGATTGTTGACAGACTGACCGCAATAAACGGTAAGAAAAATGACAAAATATTACTGGCTATTGACTTCCGTATCTGCAAATCTTTCCTTTTGTGGACTTGTTACGATCAATAGCATTATCACAGTCCACGAAAGTGTGCAAATATCAGAGTTTGTATTAAAGGAAAAATGACAGAATTATTGTGTAAAAATGCAGTGCAAAAGGACAGGCACCTTAGGTTAAGGGCTTAAAACTCATTCAGTAAGAAATATAATACCGACAGATATATATGTTGTCTTTTCCTTACGATTAGTTTGACTCAATTTTTGAAATACTATGTGTAGATTTAGCTAAGCACAGTAGAAGTTTATTTGTGTGTGTGTGCATAGTTCAAAACTTAATTTGATCTCATCGTAACAACGGAAGTGACGTAAACGGCGTTGCACGTCATTACGTACTGGCGCGCGATTATAATAATACATAGTGAGAAATAATTATTTTTAAGGGACACTTATTTTCGTTGGTTTCGTGTAGGGTGCTATCTAAAAATATTAAGTTTACTCTCAAAATTCCCTTGGTTACAAAACCATCCAAATTTAAAGCCATTGTTTAACCCTTTCCCTCATATAGACTCATTTTGACGCCCTCAATAGGTATCACATAAAGTCTGATCTGCAGAAAACCACAGTTAAACCTTACCAAATTTAATTACAAAATCCTCATTTCCAGACCACAGAGGAGCAGCGAACAGCATAAAACCTAATCAGCCTGCGAGTTACTCGCAGGCTGATCTGGTTTATGCTTTCCCATAGGTCTTTTAATGGTGTCCTCTATGAGGGAAAGGGTTAATATTGATTTTACAGTATAACTTAAAACATAGTTACTAAGCTTTATATTATTTGTTAATAATGGATTCTTTAGTTTAGTTCAACGAGGACGTAGAGGCTATGTGATAAGTTGCAGACTACATTTTATGAAAGATTAAGAACTAACCATATAAAATGATTTATAGAGAACAACAAACTCTGAAAACGAAAAGGTCTAGCCATGGTTTTATTTTACTCCCTGATACGAAGTATATGGGTGCTATATAGGAATAATGTCGTCGGTCCGTCTGTAGTCGAGATTTGTCCGTCCTAATTCTCGGTTACCTTTGGTCGGATTTTAATCAAACTTTACAAGATTGATTGCTCATATCGTGAGCACATCATGATTCGCTTGATATTAAATGAGTTATGGCCTTTCAAATATTTTTTGTCTGCGCTATTTCTCAGCTTCCTGTAGTTGAATTTCACAGTATTACTATGTACCAAGCCTATGTGCGCATACCAATGGACCGTCTTCATTAGCTGTTTTTTAATGAGTTATGGTCCTGTGTTACATACATTGAATATACTTTGTTCACATTACTTCTCGGCTACCATTGGTTTGATTTAATTTCACAATTTTTAATAAGTACGAAGTCTAGTTGAACATATTGCTGGCACATCATGACAAGCTTGATTCTATATGACTTATTGCCCTTTGTTATGTTTAAAGCTGATATTTAGTCACACTATTTCCTAGCTCTTTTCTTTTTAACTTCACAGCATTTATAAGAACCAAAACTAGTTGCATATATCCACAGCATGTTATGATTAGCTTATTCTTTTATCTATTTTTTTTTTCACCGATACATGTATATGTATAAATGTATAAAGCTCTACCTGGTTTTATTTTTATCCTTCAACTTTATCAAGACTGATTGACACGGTAACAGTAACTGTGACAAAGCGGTATCTTGGGGTATTCATCATCTTCAGTGATAGTTCTTGTTATAAGCATGCTATTCAATGTTTACACAGACGGATCGTTCTACTGGGTTGGCGTCAATGACGTCACTACTGAGGGTGCGTTTGTCTACACAGACACTGGACTCCCCGTCGTCAAGACGTACTGGGCCGCTGGTGAGCCAGGCATTATGGAAGATTGTGTGGCATACTTGGACCTCCCCATCTACCAGTGGCATGATTACTACTGTCATAGTACCGCTAAGCCAATATGTCAAACACGGTTTTGACTCTTTTAATACAGTAAAACCTCTTCTAAAGACCACCTCAATATTAAGACCACATTTCTATTAAGATCATTTTATTCAGGCACCCTTTTCCCTTTTCTATTTCCTGTTAATTGAAACTCGATTATTAGACCACCTCATTATTAAGACCAGTTGGTAGGAGTTCAGTCCCAAAAGTGGTCTTATAACTGAGATTTTATTGAATTTCATTACTTGAGGCAAAAAGAAAGTTCCGTTTCATTTCCTTTATTTTTATTTATTTTTTTTTACTAAAAAATCCCTACCACCTACCCACTTTTTTTCTAATTGGAGACCGGAAACGGAACTTTTTTTTGTTTAGTATAAGTTCATTTAATACAAGTGTTTAACAGATACAAATGTTTTGAATCTGAATTATTTTTCAGATACAGCTAAACGTTCATTTCGTCATTGATTAAATAAAAATTCGGATTTTTTTTTGAATTCTCATTAAGAATATTAAAGGAAAACCCAACGGTTTCTTGTACGATTCAGGCATAAGAGCATTATTAAAAGTATATTTGATAAATTTCGAAGTTCCATAAAGTGCAAAATTGGCTAGAATTTCAATGAAAAGGCAGTTTAGTTCAAAAACAAACATGGAGAGGTATTTATGTCTTACTTTTTTAGAACGCATCATATCGGTTGATTGAATCTTAAAAAAATAAGGAGATATGTTTGTTGAACTTTGTATTAAGAAATATGTATATTTCGCTCTGGTGTAGCTTTGGTGTAGTTTTTATATACACGTGGTCCTGGCATAATGGAGATGTTATGCTAGTTTTCTATTTCTCCATTCATGTTTGACAGTTTACATAATAAGTTACAAATTGTGATAAAATAAAAACAAAAAACTAAGTTTCTTAACTGCTGAATATTCGTTGCGTTGTAGATTTAACAAAACTTTGTCAGACATAAAACGATTTATCAAAAAAATAGGACATTAATTTATGTTATGATATTCATCTCTTCAGTGCATTTGTTAAATTAAATCCATCGATCGGTTTCACGCGGTAATTTATGATTTCTTGATCGGAATTTTGCATAACATTTAACGGATGTGTCGTACGTTATCGTTAGATGTCCCGTCTCAAATTTAGTCTGGACAAGCTTATAAAATCTACAGCTGTTGCATAAATTGCTCTATACCAGTCACTAATAAAAGTATGTTTTAACTTTTGGTTGATATATTCACTATCTACATATTAATTAGTAAAGCAAGCAGATTTGATTTACATTTAGAGTCTGTTACGCCAAATAATGTTCGAGTTATGGCTCTTGCGAGACGGCATATCGCATTTCACAACTACCAAAATAATAGTCTCTTACTTTACTAATGTTTATTTGATAGCCTCTCCCCATTGCTTGAGTGATAAAACCGCCTGTAAGAACGACAACTCCTACAATATAAACATAGGAAGTGGTCTCAAAAGCAGCTTTTTCGTCAATAAGGGCACACAGTAACTTTTTTTTCTTCAAATTTTTTCCCATTGATTGCAGGACAAAAATATTGTCGATCGTAAAATCGTTAAATGTTAACAAGGAATCTCGAATTTATTTATTTAAATGAATTTATTAATTAATTAATATTTGTTTAATCTGTTACAATTTCGTGAACACGTTTGTTTAGTATTGCAGTAAATAATACCAAGGCAGTTTAATAAAATAATAATAATTAATTAATTAAATTAAAAAAGATAATAATAATAAAAATTCAGCATGGCTTTATCTTCCTTTGTCTTTCTAAATCTTTTTTTTTTTTAAATTGAATTAAATAATTTTTAAGTAAATGGAAATGAGTTCTTATTGTGTTCGTTTAATATAATACCTACACCGCTCGACTTTCTAGTTAATTGATTCAATTCATGTACCGTAAATGTGTCCTACAGTTTTATTATGGTATATTTCACAACCGTCTCATATGTGTTTGACTTATATTTTGATTTTTGGTCTGGTTGTTCATATTTCTATCAATTATCTATATTTTTATTTTTATGCTTAATAAACGAATTATTTAGATTTTTCTTTTTTTAATTTTTTAAAAAATCCAATTTTTATTAAAATTTTTATTTGTATTTTTTAATAGACTTGATTAATTTATCTTCAGGGTTAATAAAAAAAAGTTGAAAAGTGTTCAGTTTTTTGTTAATGTCACACCATATTCTATCTATTGCTAGAATATTTATTAATTTTAGAATTAATATACTGTAAAATCATTAATTTTCGTTGAGAACAAATTTCGTTGATTATGATTCCAAGGGAATTTCGTGGGTTCTTTCATCTGTGGGTATATGTTCTAGAAAACATGAGGTTTATATAAGAGACAAGTTTTTGTGGGGATTAAAATTCGTGGATAAAACCCACCACGAAATCGACGAAAATAAGTGTCCCATGAAAATCAATGATTTCACAGTATTCTGTTTGTATTGTATCGATGTTATCTTAACCCTTTCCCTCATAGAGGAAACCATGAAAAGACCTATGCGAACTCGCAGGCTGATCAGGTTTTATGCTGTTCGCTGCTCCTCAGTGGTCTGGAAAAGAGGATTTTGTAATTAAATTTGGTAAGGTTTAACTGTGGTTTTCTGCAGATCAGGCTTTATGTGGTACCTATTGAGTGCGTCAAAATGAGTCTATATGATGGAAATGGTTAAATGAGTTTACCCCTAGATTGATCCTATTCAGAGGATGTATGGTTTTGTATAGGTGATACCGGGCTATGACCAACATATAAAAAGTGGAAAATAAATCTACATTAAGTGTGTCAACAACTTCCAGAAGACATGAAGATGATATATAATAATATATTACACTGATATCCCTGTAGGTACATTTACCATGAGATTACCAGCTGTTCTTCTATTTATAATATACAAGTGTTTTCACCGTAAAAAGTTTAACAGCTTCTTAATGTAATTGTTATCAGTACTATTTCCCACAACATTGACCTTTGTATTTTCGGAATTACATGTTTATGCAAGATGTCTATCGTAGACACCTGTCTTGTTCAATTCATTTTATATTTCAATATCGACATCAACGTAGTCATTACGAAAACGAGAAATAAAATCAGCTTCAATACAAATATTGTATATATTTGAGATATCTTACTACAGTCGAACATGTCTTAAGCGGCCAGTCAAGGGAACAAGAAAAAGTGACCTCATAACAAAGGAGACCGCTTAATGAAGGTTAAACATATAACAAAATGTTGCAGTTCGGCAATATTAAAATTTGCGGCTAAATACACGATGACCGCTAAATGGAGGTGGCCACTAATGCAGGTTCAACTGTGTGTGTTTAAAATATAGAAAACACTTTTATAATTGTAGTATCCAAACTATCAGTTACATATTCTTAAAAGTCCGTATGGTGTTATTTTGACTTAAACCACAAACGTTTCAAGTGACAGTTAATGTAGTTTAGCTACGCGTTCAATATTGATAGAGTCCCTGAGGTGGCTTCCCTCCATTATTTGTTCATGTTGTTCACATGTTCTACGCAAATTCTTTGTAGTACTTTGGAAAACTGGGCTTAGGCGGACATTTACATAACGTTTTTAAATGATTTAACCTCTGCGTCTTACTCTTCTATTGTAACATTTGTAAAGAATGAATTGAGGGGACCTTTTCCGTTTCTGTTATTTTAACATTCACATAAGTTTAGAATTTCAGACCAGAGTTTTGATCGATTCCTTCTGATGTAAACAATATTTCTATTGCTCCTAAATAATTGCAGCCAACCCCGTCCTTACTCCATCATTATTTCATATCCCTTTACCTACTTTTTTTTTATTTTTCTAAGTTCAAAAATAAAATTGAACATGTTTCAATTTTTCTCCGGGTATAAGAAGGATAACTCTTTGGGAAGCCGTCACATCTATCCTTGATTACCTCGCTTGGTTCTCTATAATCAGAACTCGGTAAATTACTTCTTTCTAAATAGAAAAGCAACCCCTTTAGATTGCGTGTTCTATTGTTCCATTTGTACACCAGTTAATGTTGATTAAAGGCTGTGATGAGAACTCCATTTCAAAATGTAGAATTTTGGAGATATAAAAGCTTGGTCTAATGAAATTGTAATTATCAGATTTGTTTGTTTGCTTGTGTTAAATGCATTTCTCGATGGATCTAATGCCTTAAATTGAAAATGTTCATTTTCTATGTTGGAAAGGTACACTTTTGATTTTTGGACTATATTATCAATACAAAATAAATCTCACTGAAGTATTATTATATTATGTGTGAGTATAAACATAAATTGTTCTTATCTTAAACATCACTATTTGTAGTACATACAAATGTAATAAATTTAAGAAACAATTCTCACGGATTTCCCCATTAAGTCCTCTTTTACACAACATTCCTCTCAATTTTCAATGCAGGAGATCTCACTAAGTTCGCTACCACAGTGAATTGAAAAATAGCTGAGTTTCAGCTAAAACACAGGTAACCTTTAGCGTGACTTTTAGAGCACACTATTGTGACGTGGCAACTCAGTTTGTTGTTGTTGTATTGGGGTTTACCGTCGCTGCGATAGTATTTCAATCATATAGTGATGCCAGCTAATTACAGGTGGAGGAAGACCCCGAGTACACAGAGGTACCCGGGTAGAACCACCGACCTACCGCAAGCCAGCTGGAAAGCTTCCTCACATGAAAAATCCGAAGTCCTTACCGGGATTCGAACCCACAGCGGTGAGGGGCTGTGAAATTTGTAGTCCACGACTGTAACCGCTCGGCCACGGCGGCCCCCAACTCAATTTGGATTTGATTGATGCGGAGCCAAACGACTTCACCGGAGTTTGCATTCCTCACAGACAGGTGCTGGTTACCGTCCCGACTTTGTCCACCCGACTGTCTGGTTGAAGGAACCGGACCCTCTTCCTATGTTCCCATATTGCAATTTAAATTTAAGACATATTTTCGTCATTTTACTTTTCTTTCTTTGTCTACTTTTTATCCCTTAATATACGCAATTGAACAAGTTTTATTTTTTCAAGAATGCAACCTGGGTCCGAACTCTCTTCGGTTTGTCGTTGTAAGTTAAAGCATATCTAATTAAGTCTGATACGTCATTTTTATCCAGATTCTCTTCTTATTCACATGACTTCAGCTGGGCCACCGGTTTTACTCGCGAAATGATTTTCATATGGGAAATCGCTAATCTTCCATTCGATAAAACATCAGGTTTAAGATATTACGATTTTTCCAAATCATTTTGTTTATTAGAGGTCAATGTGCTACACATGAATGGAATTGCAATATTGTATTAGAACAATGCATTTAAAAATGCAAATGACTTTGACATCGTTTGACCAATTAGTGATACCATTAATTTCTTGAAAATAATAATTTATAAGAATTACTTAAACTATAAAATAGGAAGTTAATTACAATTCATTACAAGTAGGTTTTTAGACAGAAGTGATAACAGTCAGACGGATTTGAACTCACGGAGAAAATGACGGACATTACATACTTACAAACACGTCCATGAAACCGACAACCCAGGAAATAAACCCATTACTTATCGCTAAATCGTGAATAAAGCATTGCTGAAAAAAATGATATTTAAATATATCATATATAATGTCTGCATGACAAACGATAAACATTCGTCAAACAAACTGGCAGTGTTATATTAATAAACTGCCTTGAAGCCACGCATCACAATCACAATATAAGCAATTTACTAACATTTACGTTGTATTTTGTAACATTATTTATTGACAGCAGTGGGCGTAACTATAATCGGATAAATAAGTCTATCTTTTGAACTATCCCAATACACAATTGGACCAAAGCTCGTGAGATATGTATAATACCAGTGTATTTATCATCCGACCAAATTTTCCAGACACTATTTTTCCATGATGGAAATTGGAAGGAATTAAAAGATGCGAACGATGATTTTTTTTAAGGTTTATTTGGATATATATTTGGACGTACACTGGAAAAAGTGATGGATGGAATCTTTCGGACTCCCAAACAAACACGCAACTTCCTCAGATTAGTCCATATACCGATGAACTATCAGTATTTAAAATCATTACCTGATGATGCCTGACTCGGCTAGTTCATGAAGCACTGACACCAGAATGTGAAGCAATAATCTAGTATGGCCAAAATCGATCAAACGTGACCATTATGTCTACGGTATTAAGAGTATACTTACATTTTCAAACGTCTAGACGCTTAAACATTTCGTTTTCAATAATCTGTTATTATATACATGTATTATCAATAGTTACAGAGCCAGATATTGCAATATTAAAGTGCGGTGTGTTGTAGTGTATCATTAAACTAACGAACATACCTCGTTCCCTGTAACTCAGTCCGCATGATCATGTGATATTTCAATGTTTTGGTGTGGCGGACGTTGCGCATGTCAGAAACGTTAGACTTCCTGGATAAAAAATTTACAGACCTTTATATCCAATAAATAATAGCAAAACGAAATCCATTAACGGAAGGTGCTCGTTAAGCACTGTTGCTGCCCAGCATCCGACATATGATTGTAAGAAAGTTATTTCATCGGCGAATGTAAATGAAGCAGTGTAAAGCCGTGTATTGTGCATGATACTTTTATCACCGTATGACAAAAATATTTCAAATACGAAGAAAAAAACATGGATGTCTTAGGATAAAATATAACATTTTATTGCTTCTTTCATTACCGGTTCACAGCAGTGATCTAAAATAATATAAAAAAATAAGTGATAATTATTTGATAAAATCAATTATGCACTATTTAAAATTAAAGCGACAATGAGCAATACATATACGAGCGACCGGAAACACAGATAAAATGTATAGGGTTCTAGAACACGTTGTCGAAATTACTCCTTGCATTATATATCACTCGAATTCTTAATAAAAATAATTCTCGTATTAAAAATATTGGTTATGTGTGGATTTAACGTCTTCATTCAGAGTTTTTTTTTATTGATGCATTTGTTTCATTCAAGTCGCGCGCCCGCATTGTGAAAAAAAAGAGAGAGAAAAACAGAAACGGAGAATCGAGCAACTTCAGCATACAGCTAAGATTTTGGCGACATTTTCCACATTTGAATTTCTTTTATTAGTGACCTTGAATTTTCAAACTCATATATCCTATGAAATATTTCATGTGACATGGTGTCAGACAGACCATTATACAGTATGATACAAAACATCACATATAATATAAGATCACATAACATATTTCATGTGGCATAGTATCAAATAGACCATCATACAATATGATGCAAAGCATCAAATATCATTTAATATTACTAAAATATTTCATGTGACATGGTATCAAATAGACCATTATACAATATAATGCAAAACATCACATATGATGTAATATTACATAAATATTTCATGTGACAATGTATCAAATAGACCATTATACAATATTATACAAAGCATTTCATATAATGTAATATTACATAAAACATTTCATGTGACATAGAATCAAACAGACCATTATACAATATAATGCAAAACATCACATATGATGTAATATTACATAAAATATTTCATATGACAGGTAACAAAAAGACCATTAAGCAATATGATGCAAAACATCACATATGATGTAATATTACATAAAATATTTCATGTGACATGGTATCAAATAGACCATTATGCAATATGATGCAAAACATCACATATGATGTAATATTACATAAAATATTTCATGTGACATGGTATCAAATAGACCATTAACCATGTATCAAATAGACCATTCAACAATATGATGCAAAGCATCATGATCACATATCATGTAATATTAAATATTTTATTTGACATGGTATCAAATAGATCATTATACAACATGCTATAAAACACCACATGTTATGTAATATTACATGAAATATGGTCGTATGTATTGTATATTATCAAGTCGAACATGACATCATAAAAGTCACAAAAAATAGAATTACACGTAACATGGTGTCAGATATAATATTGAATATTACATTCACATTTTGACGAAGTATCACAAAATTATAACATACTGTCCAATATAACGTCGTTTTACCGTTTACCGTTTCATATTATTTTACTAATCCAAATATACACAGTTTCATAAGAGATGACATGACTATTAACGTTCTCACAAGAAACGCCTGAATGAAATGCTTATTTGTAGTGTGTGACTGTTTGTATTTATTTAAAGTGTCGTTGAGTAATTTACAAAATGTCCCCAAACTAGGGTTAGTGCATAAAATGATATTGAATAATCAGTCTCAATTTATCAGAAATTGCATGTCCCAATGATATGGGTTTCAGACGTAAATATTTCGACGAGTGCTATTTTTTTCTGACAACATCTTTACAAAATGTGATATGTCAACACGTGTCATAATTACAGCAAAACACATTGGAGCAGCAAGAACAACAAAGATGCTTACATTTTACATCAAACGTAGATTTTTTTTATCAAAGCAAAACAACAGCGGGAAGAGTTATCGTGCAATGCTATAATGGGATTCAGAAAGGTATTTAACATTAACACTGAAACTAAATTTAGGGAGAGTAGTATGCTATCACCAGGCAACATCATATAATCTCTCGTTAACATTGCTTCATATGTTATTTTATTGTGAAAATTAATGACCCTCGTATTTGTATAATTTGTTTAAAGCCCAATTACAACGACAAAACGAATGAGTAAGCATTTGTTTCATTCCACTGTAAATACTATATAAATATATTTCGCTAAGCAAAATTGAATATTTCGTTTGATATATAATGACGGCTTGCTTGTGAAAAAAAACGTTTGCAATTTCAAACAATGTGACTTAATGTACAAACGCATATCTTATATAAACAACAATGTTCAGTCTCAGCTACTTGTCAGTTTCGCCCACAACGTGTATGAACTATGCATCACTTAAAAAAAGATATCAACTGAGTCAATGCGTCCTGTTTTCAAATGGTTTAGATAATACTATTAATGTATAATACAATGATTCCTTGTTTTATAAATTAAACGCAGTCTTTTGACGGCTTATCGTCGACAACAACAACAACAACAGGTCAAAGATGAATTTCAGTTAAAACTTTTATTTTACGTCGAAACAAGTTCTTACAACTTATACTAATCCCTCTCAACGGTTCCTGGATAAATGACCAAAGATGAATAAATGATTTGTTTTAATATGAAATAATGGCAATGACGAAATCGAAACATAGTTTTATCTATAAGGTATTTTTTTCATTTAATATTCACCACTGAGCATACTTTATATAGTTATTTAGATACTCATGGTAAGCTATTGTGATCGCCTTTTGTTCGGCGTCCGTCGTCCGTGCGTGCGTCCGGCGCCAAAAAACTTCTTTAAACAACATCTCCTTAAAACCACTGGGCCAAATTTAATAAAACGTGTCTGTGATGTTCCTTGCATGAAGTTCTACCATAGTTGTTCAAATGTTTCTGGTCTATTGCATATCTGGGTCACAGGAGCGAAAAATAGATTTTAAAAGTGAAATCTTAAAAAACCTTCTTCTCTGAAACCACAAGGCCTAGAACTGGAACTTCTGCATGGTTTGTGTAATCAGTATGGCATAATGTACTATAATTGGCAATGAAGGCAGTGTTTCTCAGATGAGCGATTCAGCGATTTTTTTTCATAAATGTGTTGGAGATTCTAGGAGGGGTAAGTGTGTTTATCGAACATGCTTCAATACATCGTTGTTTTGTTTGAATGATCCAGACTTCCGTCGTATTTCTTTTTTTTTATTCTGTTTTGTTATAACTAGGGTCATATACCTGTTTGTGTTGATACAGGATAACGATAAACATAACCCATCTTGAAATATGTACGGGTGTGCTTTTGGAGCTGGTCAAATGGCAATGTGCTCGAACCTGTTGTAAGTCAAACGCCGTATTTTTCACAGAGAGAGAGAGAGAGAGAGAGAGAGAGCAATTTTCCTCCTAAGCAAGTTTACTAATAAAACAATTAAAATGAAAGAAAATACAGCGTTTCCGAGAATAACCAATTAATTTTTCTTTATCTTAAGTATTAATGTTATAGAACAAATAAAACCAAACATCACCCGTAGACTTCCTAATATTTAGCTACAAATCTGTTTACATTCCTAATTGATTCACTATTGAGAGTTTACATAAACCTACTGCAAAAATCAAGATATATAACATAACCTCTTATCTAGCAGTTGCAATGATTTTAATTTGATTTGTATGTAATGCTTATCGCAAATAACAGTCACTGAATTTTCATTAGCTTTTGCTCATTGATTTCCTTCCATGTCATGGACATAGCAGGAATCCAGTCGCTGAAGATACACTTACTGCCCTCTGGCAATATTAAAGTGAACGATTTTTCTTGCTGTTGAATTCATTCAAAAACGTCATCATTAAAACATATACAGCAAAGTATCTAAACAAAACTTCAAATATATATATATATATATTTCATATATATATATACGATAAACAGGCAATTCTGAAGAAGTAAACCACTACCGGAAATCGAACCCACCGCCATGGGATCCATTGTCAATGTACATAACCACTCGCCCAGTGCGACACTGTATTTGCTTATGCAGTAGTGGTAACAAGAAACCTTAATACTGCATGATCAATGTTCCTAGAAGAGGTTCAAGTGGCTTGAATACATAATGTAGACCAATCTCAAACATCACCCCTCAAATATTATGCAATGTCTGGTGGAGACGAACGCCATTGGAAGTAACGGTCTGCTAACTTTATACTGAGACGAACCTTAAGGGAATGTTCGGGAAATGTCAACCATTTATTCATGGTATAAACCGAAATAATCCAGGCATTCTAGAAATAGAATAAAAGGGAAATCAATTTCCTAGTCGTTGGACTAAGCGAACGTTACACCGGAAAATATCCCGGTGCCCTTGTGTAATAATGGTTGAAATGATTGGGAACAAGTAGCGAACTATTTTCGGCTAGATAATAAAATCTGCAAGTATTGAATCTTGTCGACGGGACATTAAAACATAACAAACAGTATATATTTGAATAAAACAAGGAATAATTAGAATACGAAAAGACGGCCTGCATTGGGATATTTAACAAGAAGTAATCAGAAATTCTGGACGGGTATGGACAAGAAACTTCAATGTAAACATACTGATCCCCTAGTCACCTCTATCAACCAAAGGAATGAGAGTCCTAGTGTTGCGTTAAGCTTTAACTGAAACAGTAAAGGAGAAAGTGTGGCTGGTAATTTGAAGCCGTTTTATTGATTTCCCTCATTAAATGGATCTTGTAGGTGTGAGGGTAGAACGACATATATATATATTTTTTTTTGTTTTTGTTTTTTGGCATTATTCGTATTAGATTAACTAAGGACACATTACATGCCAGACGTGTGTGAACTGCTTCACTTCACTTGCTTTCGTCACACAATGTCATTCATAGTATTTTCATTGATAATTTCCGCTTTCGCAGACAGGTGCACGTATTTCTTGCCCGCTAGAGGGCATTGCATTTGGACATCTGGTATTGTCATTTTTGTAAACAACGCAACATAAAATTCAAAACTGATCCAATAGAATACAAGAAAACTTTTGGCGCAAGCGTCAAAGAATCAGACCGAAGAACTATTTTTGTTGGCGTTTAATATCTGTTTCGCTGCCCTACTGATACTTGCTTCTTCGTTAAACGCAGTAATACATTGGAAATCAGCATGTAAAAAACAACAGCTGCATTTTGAGATGGTCCCTATAAATGAAGTTCGCACATACTGGTTTTCGTACTTGCTGGTGAAGGTGACTTCAGTATATTACAAAAGGACAAAATCGAAGAAGATAACTGGTAATACTAAAAAGTTTAAATAATAATATGGTGTAATCAGTTTTATATTCTGTGTTTCCACGCTCAAATGTTGTTATTCTTGTTAGAAGAAAAATTGTAAGTACGAAAACGGCAAATACGTGTATACTTGATTTTGTGTAAGTACAATATACATTTGTAACACTCCGCAGAAAAAAACAACCCCCCTCCCCCCCTAAAACATTAAAATAAATTTAAATATCGGAAAACATAATGACATCTATTATAACCATTACTGTAGACAATTTAAAAAAAAAAGAAAAAAAAGACGAGACAGGTATCTCTTTATAAAAGTGTTTTTCCTTTACAAATTTACATCATGTAAAGAAAGGCACGGAGAAACGCACAACACTGTTAAGCAATTGCCAGCCCGGAGTGATAAACTACTTCACAAGTAATTATATTATCACTGGTGTCAAGCCCAAGCATTGTTGACATGCGTGATGATTAAAGTGCACGATTCAATAACCAAAACCAAAGTAGAATGGCGGAGGACGAACGTTATTGCCTTTGCACAGCTTGATTTTTACAGCTAAAATACTAAGGGAATCTTAAAAAGTTCTGTCAAATGAAACATAATCCAAATTTGAAAAATACAAAAGAACAATAAACAACATGTCTTGTACTTGATGTTATAGTTGATCATTTGACATATTCATTTTACAATGTATACATTATTCATATTTTAAATGAAGTAAAAACAATAATAATGTATTGTTATAATGCATGTATTAATTTGGCGATGATACATGTGCAAGTCAATCAAATACATGTTCTGTTGGGATACTGACAAGGCTAAACCTGATTGCGTGTATAAAGGAACAATCATACGGTGAATGTGATTGAACGGTTCCGCTACGTCTTGGACCACTAACTTCTACCAAGATACCAAAGCCCCCTAATGAAACATCAGGAATCTTTGGTTATCTCCGTGAAAGGCCACGGGCTCCGAATTGTAACTGAACCATTACAGGGACTTAACCTTAAGACGTATGATTTTGACACAAATAACGTAGACAAAAGACCAGAGGAAACCTAGATCAGACAGCAACTTTCAGTGTAAACTCTAAAACAGGTTCTATACTGTCTCCACGGCAAAGGAAAAAAAAGTGTTCCTTTTACCTTTTAAAATCACTTAAGAATTTAATATTGATATTCATCGAGTCATGAAGTTATACATGAAAATTTATGAGGTTTTCCTCCTTCACGACCCTGACCTTTGACACTCACAGGAAAGGTTGTAATTCTTGTTCCGTTGTAAATATGCCTGACAATATCACTAGATTATCCTGTGATGACATCTAGATAGTTCTATGAATGTATTTACTTGTTAAGGTTACGTGTGATTGCTTTATACAAAATTGACTTAACATTTTATTGAAGCTATAAATAAGGTGCTGACAAATATACATTAGCGATGATTCATTTCGTGTGGTGAAAAATACCTATAAATAATTTGTTTTCAGTATATGCCATAGTAAATTAATGAAAGAACAAACAAACTAGTGATAAACTGAGTTTGCGTTCACGTTATATAACTATTAATATCAAGAATCGCCCACAATTAACAGGTCGAATATATTTTTATCTCTTTGAAGTGCCAAAGGCATAGTGGACTGAGGCCATGCAGTGATTGGTGAAATTATTTGTCTGCCTCCAGGTGACTTTATGGAGTTAATTGAATTCGACATGATGGATTAGATTCTTTTTTAATTTTGCAATAGTGTACTAAAAAATGGAGAAGAAGCGACACTCGTGTTTTCAAGTATCACGGCAGTTCATCGGAAATTTATTATACGCTGTTTGTGTAAATATTTGGAAGTTTCATGTTGGCCTTGCACAATGTCTTCATTTTTTTAGCCTTAAAACTGTTTAATGAATTTGATTTCAATCCCCCCCCTCTCTCTCTCCCCCTCTCTCTCTCACACATACACACACATTCTTGCACTTACTGTTATGCTAGGGTCTTCACCAAAGCATAATTATCATATTGTGTTGAAGTATTCATTCGATCCAGTGTCATAGATTTAATGTCAACAGGACAAATCAAACCAAACTGTGTAGCTGTGTGTTTTTGTCACTAGGCGCCCTGGTTCAGTAGTAGAGTACATAACCGCGGATCTTAAGGTTGAAGGTTCAAAACTCGGTAGGGGCAAGTAATTGTTTTGGACTTCCTATGAGCAAATTACTGGCCCCTCTCACGATGGGCTGTGAGGAAATGTTCCTCAATCGACGTAAAATTGATAAGATTATTGTTAGATTTTACTTAAATTTCATAATGTGTCTTTCAATTTAAGATGCATATTTTATGTTTGTATTTTGTTATAACGTCACACCGACATTATTTCAATCATTTGGAGTCTATTTCTACTTGAGACAGATATAGTGCTGCCACAATGCAGTGTCACGCCGAAGACATGTAACATAATACCACACCCAGTCACATTATCCTGACACCGGGCCAACCAGTCCTGCAACTACCTTTATATGCTGTGCGCCAAGATGCATATTTAAACAAACAGGTCGTTATTATTATTCCTTGGTTTTAATTCAAAATGCATTGTGCATCACAGTACGCTAACTTTCCCTATCCGAGGGCCGTATTTATGATCATCACAATCATCATCATCATTCATCACATCATCATTCAGCAGCAGCAGCATTTTAATAATTATTATAATAATCATCCCCATCATCATCATTACTTTTAGAAATACTTATTTTCAAATTCGAAAGGAAATCACGTTTGTGTCTTTATAATTATCGTTTTAAATATCAGTAATTCAATTATCCCATCTATGTAATTAATGTGTAATGTAATTAACTTTTTAAGCACAAACCTGCATACAAAAGTCCTCATTTATTGCTTCCTGATAATCGGTTAATGGCATCACCCGGTTATCTTATTAAGTAAAATATTGGTAGGCATTAAGTTTATAATTAAACATTAATATACATTTATCTTTGTAATTAAAGCATTAATACATATCTGGCCATCTCTTCCGA
>CM037792.1:17438380-17488380 GCA_021229015.1 Solen grandis | reverse complement strand
AAAAAATAAGGCTGGTTTCCCTATTTCGGGTCCAGGTTCTATAAATAGATCAAATCAACTAGTCTATTTTTAGATAATATGGAAAACCATGTAAACAAATGCTTGAATCAATTTTCATCTGTACATAGAAACAAAAACAGGTCAGGATAAATATGCAATAGCTTATATGCTGTTATAAGCTATTCTCAAGCCTGTTATTCAGTTTGTTGACAGTATTTTATCTAAGTCACTGCGCTGTGTAACTGTAACGGTTTTGTCATTTTTTTATACAACGAAGATTTTCCCGTCCCCCGACCAAGCAGTCTTTACGTTTTCGGAGGCCGCGACCTTTTCCAATAACTTTGCATTTTTGATGGTTAAATCTTCTCTGATCACGATTGATTTCCCCTTCAGCTTTCTTCTGAGGTTTATGGATTGGATTTTGTGTGTTCTTTGAACGAATTTACAGATTATTGGTCTATTCCCATCTGTTCTGAATTTCCCTAATCTGTGCACAATGTCAATATCCCTTGGCTGGATCTGCATCCTAAGATCATCATTCATCAGCTTGACCACCCTCTCTGCCGTTATATGTACAGATTCTTTCCTGTCAGGGTCATCTAGTCCGTATATTCTGATTGAATTCCGTCTTGTATATTATTCTAGTTCATTCAACTCGTAATCTTGGTTTTTTGCTGCATGCGACATTTCATTAATACGATCTTTCAGTTCTTGATTTTCTTTTACAAGATGGTTATTTGATGTTTCTAATTTATCCATCGAAATCTGCATTTCAAACATTTTCCCCTCAATCTCAGCTGCTCTGTCATCTGCTTTCCCCATGTTTTCCTTAATTATTTCTATAGTGTCATTTATACTTTTGATTTCTCGTTGGATTGTGATTTTAGTTCTTTCTTAACATGAACTAATTTTTCTGACAATAATTCCGCTGTTAGCATTTTCTTAAATTTATTCTCCATGTACTCTTGAGAAGCTACCTTGTCTAACTTTGTTTGTAAGCTTGTAAGGAGAGAAGACAGGTCATTTGACGGCTCTTTACCTTTAAACAGTGCATCAATCTTAGTTTGAGACTGGGTCGCAGATGATTGAGGAGGATCATCCTTTTGTTTTTGTTTTTGTTTTGGTGTTGAATAGTTTCAGGTGATTTTTGTTCATTTTCGAGACCGACCTCATTTTTGTCTTTCACCGGTTGTTTTTTGGCTTTAGAAGTAGAGCTTCGCATCATGTTTAATATAAAGATTATTTCTATTCTTTAAACTGAACAGAAAATCTTTCAAACGAAATACCTTTTATTCACTTGCATGTATGTCCAGCTTGCTTATTCCAAACTCGATCCTCTTTAAACGTGTATCGATAAAGCCAGTACCTGTAAACACCAGCACACGATACGTGTAGAGTGAATGGTCAGTTTGTTTACAAATTTTACACAAAGGAAATTTCCCGCGTTAAGCCATTGGCTAGTCCCCAAGTTTAACCTTAAATATCTCATTTATTCCATATCTATTCACAATTCAACTCACCCCACGACGACTTTAGTCCTTTAACCTTCCATCTTAGCTAAGTTTGATTCAGCCAAGATATCTTTATCCACACAAAAATGATATATTTTATCACTCAGCTGACCACCAGTTCTTCACCACTCGGCTTGACCTTGATACATACATACACACATTCATTTCCTAAGAATTAAATTTCCTTTTATTTGTATTGATTTCTTGTGTTTTTACCTATGTTCATATTATTTGATATACACAATCATTATTCTGTGGTCAAATTACATTTAAAAAGTAAGATTAACAAAGAAGTATAACTGGTGTTGCTTTGAAAACTAGATTGAATGTTGGCCAGTACTTAGTAAGAATTCATAAAATCTTTATACAAACTAAAACATGTTTAAACATTTTGTTTGGAAAGGAAAAATGAGGAAAGAAAAATAATACAACATATTTTTCAATTATGAAACAATAAGTTTTGGGAAAAAAAACAACTAACAAACATAATTTATATTAAACTAGATTTCATTCGTTGATACGAATGATAGGAATTTCTGCTGCATTTTTCAATTAGGAAAACCGGACCCGGAATACACAATTAAAGCGTTACATATACAATCTGTGAAACTGTGATGAAAACCGGTCCAAAAATAATGGATGTACACCGCGTAAAACCTTTTTGTCATGACGCCAAATCTAACGTGATATAATGTCACATTAATATGAAATACATTGCATTCTTAAACTCATGGATTGATGTATAAACCATTAAATTTCCATGATCCTGGATTCTTAACAACATATTTAAATTAACACGTATACATCGGAAATTTTTGTGACCTTACGACGTCATATAACGTCAAACGCCGATCATCTTAACAGAATGTAATGCCCACTTGGAGACTTATACACTGTCCAAATATCAGCTTTCTAACTCATCTGGAAGTGATTTTATACGTATTTGAAATTTGACGACATTGGTTCGAATCTTAGATTCGCCATAAAACCTTAGCATTTTCGAATTTTGAAAAACGGACACTGGGATGCACAAATAGAGTGTAACATACCTATTCTGTGAAATGTTGATAAATATCGGCCCAGAAATAATGACTGTAGACCGCGTACAATCATTTTTAGACGACGTCAAGTTTGACGTCAAAACATGTCTTAGTCAAATGAAAATTATTGAAATGCAAAATATTCTATCGGAAGCATATGCTATTAAATTTTCAAGGTGCTCGGATGTTTTTAACATATAAAAATTAACATGTAAAGTTTAGAAATTACATTTAACCTCATGCCGTCATATGACGTCAAACGACATTCATCTTCAGAAAATATTTAAAAAAAAAAACCTAGAGACTTATATTCTGTCCAAATATCGTCTTTCTACCTCATCTGTAAGCGATTTTATACGCATTGGAAATTTGACGTCAATGGTTTGAATCTTGGATTCGCCATAAAACCAATGCTTTTTTGAATTTTGAAAAACGGACACCGGGATGCACAACTAAAACCTAACATACACATTTTGTGAAAATTTGATGAAAATCGGTCCAGAAATAATGGCTGTAGGCCGCGTACAAACTTTTTCACCTGACGTCAAATGACATTATTTGACGTCATATGAATATGAAATTCATTGCATTCGAAAGCTCATAGTTTGAAATATATGCCATAAAATTTTCATTGTTCGGGGCCATTGGCAACACATCGAAATTAACACCAATATATGAGGAAGAAAAAGAGAATAATAATAAGAAGAAGAACTAGATTTCAATCATTGATACGAATGATAGGACTTCCAGCTACATTTGTCAAACAGCTTAAGCGAAAAAAGTAGAAGGATATCAAATTCTTGTCTTTAATTTGCTTTTGTTTTGGCCATAACTTCAATAAACTTTGGAAAATAGGCATAAGAAAATCAATAAAATGAAATATTCAGTATCTTAAATATATCCAGTAAATTTTTCATGCCATTGGGACATTTGCAACATATAGAAATTAACGCATTGATATCAGAAATTCTTTTTGACCTTATGACGTCATATGACGTCAAATGTGGTTCTTCCTCACAAAATAGAAAAAAAGTCTTAGAAAATAATATTCAGTCCAAATATCAGCTTTCTAACTCATCTGGAAGCGATTTTATACGTATTTGAAATTTGAAGTCAATTGCTCGAATCTTTCGAATTTGAAAAAAAAATGGACATCGGTAAACACAATAAGAGCGTAACATATACATTCTGTGTAATTTTAATGAAAATCGGTCAAGAAATAATTGCTGTAGACATCGTAAAACCGTTTTGTCCTGACGTCAAATCTGACGCTATATGACGTCACATGAATATGAAATACTTTGCCTTTGGACGCCCGTGGATTGATGTATATGCCATTATATTTCCATGGTCCTGGAAGCTTTACAACATATCTAAAGTAATGCGTAGATGTGAGAAATTCTTTTTGACTTTATGACATCAAATGACCTCAAATGACGTTCATCTTAAGAGAATGGTAAGCACACTTAGAGACGTATAATTTGTCTAAATATCTTCTTTCTAACTCATCTGGAAGCGATTTTATATGTATTTGAAATTTGACGTCAATGGTTCGAATCTTGGATTCGCCATAAAACCTTTACCTTTACGAATTTTGAAAAACGGACATCGGGATGCACAATTAGAGTCTAACTTACACATTCTGTAAACTTTTGATGAAAATCCGCCCAGAAATAATGGCTGTAGATTGTGTACACACTTTTTAAGGTGACGTCAGGTTTGGCGTCAAAACACGTCATAGGCTAATGAAAATCATTGAAATGCAAAATGTTCTATCTGATGCATAAGCTGCCACATTTTCAAGGTGCTTGGACGTTTTCATCATATAGAATTCATTTCTAAGAATATAAAGAAATCTTAGAGACTTATATTCTGTTTAATACGCGTTTATATGCATTTTTAGACGCATTTGAATTTTGACGTCAATGGTACGAATATTGGATTCAATATATAACCATTGCCTTTTCGAATTTGGAAAACCGGACACCGGAGTTCACAACTAGAGCATTACATATGCATTCTGTGAAATTTTGAGGTAAATCGGTCCAGAAATAATGGCTGTATACCGCGTAAAGCCTTTTTTCTCCTGACGTCAAATCTGACGTTATGACGTCACATCAATATGAAATACCTTGCATTCGAAAGCTCTTGTATTAATGTATAATTATGCCATTTAATTTTAATGGTCCTGAGAACTTAATTAACGCGTAGATATCAGAAATTCTTTTTGACCTTTTGACGTCATATGACGTCGAATGATGTTTATCTTCACAGAATTTATAGGGCACTTGAAGACTTATTATCTGTCCAAATATAAGCTTTCTTACTCATCTTGAAGCGATTTTATACGCATTTGAAAATTGACGTCAATGGTTCGAATTTTGGATTACAATAAAAAAAAAAAACAGTACAAACCCAATAGGACTTTCTGCCGAAAAGGCAGAAAATCCTAATAAAAAACAAAACAAACCCAATAGGACTTTCTGCCGAAAGGGCAGAAAGTCCTAATAAAAAAAACTGTACAAACCTAATAGGACTTTCTGCCTGTAGGCAGAAAGTCCTAATAATTATGAGTTGTTTGTATACATATTTTTTATTTTTTTTATTATATTTGAAAGATAAAAAGTAACATATTTAAGGTGGTTCTGTCAATTTCAACATTTAACACAATTTTACAAGTGTTGACATTTTGGAATAAATATTTGATTTCAATATGTAGTTATTTTATACATGAAAACTTATTATATGAACATATAATAATATATATGTATATATCAGTTTCTGTGCCCCTGTTTACATACACACACAAATACACATGCATACACATGAGATGCTAATTTATATTGAACAGATTATAGACTGAAACATAAACATACATTTGTAATTATTTTTAAAAATTGTTACACTTGTAAGAAATAATGAGTATATATTTTTTAGACACATAATTTATAATAAAAATTCTGGGAGAAGGCTAACAGCATATTTACAGACAGTAACTGTTCAAATCAAGGTAGTCCTCTTACTGACAGTGCTTCTGTGGTAACTTCAAGTTACTTTGGAGCTAGAACTCATCAATGTCATCATGAATGTCAAACTTAACTCATTTTCCAGATACAGATTTGCCTGCCATACACGGGCCCATTAAAAACCAGACAGATTCTATTTTTCTATGCTGATTGAGTCTGTAGATTAGTTTTTTGTTTTTATTTAACTGAGTCACATCGTCGATCAGACGATGACCTGCAGCTTTCATGCTGGATCTTACTCTCATTATTGCCGACTTGTCATTGTTATTTTTGAATTTGATCCAATCTGGTTTAGGAAGACCTATCTTTCCCGGCAAAAAAGATAATAAGAAAAAATATTAACAAATCGTTTCGTTATACGACCCCCACCCCCAGATAAACAAAAAAAATTGACCATGCCTGGCCATCATATGTTGTGATTATTGATAATCATGATATGGTCGCGAAAATATATTTTGTATTTTTTGTATTGGATTGTTAATTGTTAGTTTTAGTCAAGCACGTGTCACGGGTCTTCGTGTTGCTTTCTGGTTACGAGTTTTCACTCGGATTGTGGGCATGTGAGGCACAATATTGACTTCACAGCAATGACCCGTTACCCATTAGAGCATATTTGAATAAATGAATTTATTTGAAATTATGAGTTAAATAATCAATAAAGGGGGATATATAGAATGGACATTGCAATCACAATATAGTCCATTATTAAATACCTGTAAGTGACTTCAAAAAATACATATATCAGGAGCCAAACAATGATGTAAGTCATCTAAGAGATTATGTCGTGAGTTGCATATTATAAATGAATTTATTTTACGAATGAATGAATTCGCAAGATTTTCGCACCACCTTATACGAAGTCGCCGACCAACATTAATAACGACATTTTGAACAAACAATGGAAAGGCGCAAACGTCAATTAATTACCGAAATGGGTGGGAGACGGCCGCTTACAGTTTGCATAAGTTGTTAATTGATTGGATGTAAGTCCAGCTCAATCATAAAGATAAAGGTGATGATTTATGATGTTTATGGGTATGCGATATGCATTTCGGGTACGCTGGGAAAGGAAGATTTAAAAAAATCTAACAAGCAGAAAACGATAACATCCTTTTTAAAAAAAAAGAAAAAAAAAACATTTCGAGAAGACGTTAATATCACGTTGAAACAAACTATGTCTGGCGATAAAATCCGAGTAATCCACAATTTGAGCGTCGGCTATTATACGGTCCTCAATACCTCGTGTATTTTTAACAGAGATACAGATAAGGTGCTTTTTTCTCTCTCTCTAAACTCTTTGAAAACAAAACAAACCAAAAAATTATTTATAATTAATGACAAGACCGCATCTTAAACACGCTTGAAGCACCGCACTTTACACTCAATCATTGTTATCATTTTCCCGGATTAAAAATGAGGAAGACATCTTGCTAATCAATGCCAATTAAGGTCATCCACACCTGACAAACACCACCTGTACGAACAGTAATGGTCACTATGGAAACCATCCTCGCCACCCTCGATGATTACGGTATTGTCTCAAATCTATTGTTCGGCTCTCACCTAACGGTGTTAGCCGTTACGCAACTTCCTGATGGGGCGCGTCAGTGGCGCGTGGCCGTTCGTACCAGTGTGGGGTACCAAATGGGGTCAAATATGGTGGCCGTTGGTCGTAGTAAGCAGTTGGTCGCTGATAGCAGGTGTAATATAGAACGAAATTGGTCGGGGGGAATTTGAAGTGGCCGTTGTTAGCAGTTGGTCGCTGCTAGCAGGTGGCCGTTGGACCAGGTTCGACTGTAGTTTCTTGTGATCTAGTGAGACATTATGAATGGATGTATACATTGACTATGTATCATTTATTCAGAAATAGATCAATGTTCTTAAATAAATATCAAATATCCATTGCTGTTTTCAAGACGAAGTTGATATTGAATACAATTAGTCGCATGTGATTTAGTCAGACCTGATAAATGGATGTATGTATTTATTTTTGTTATTGACGTATGCATTGATTATCTATGTATCGATATCGTTAATGCATAAAAAGATGAAAGTTGTAAAATAAAAATTAATTATCTATAGTCGTTTTCATTTACGTTCCTAAATCAAATTAACATATTTTAATAAGAGTAAATTAAATATTACGCTCACTGCATGAATAAGTTTACGGTCGACGTGATTTGGGCTATTCGAATGCATGCCTTACTCGAAATAAAACGCCGATCCCCAGGACTTCGAGTAGCCGGGGTTCGACTGTGTATTTGTTTTATAGCAATTATGCCCATCTCTTCTGACGATTAATCGCGGTACGTCGGTGGTTCTACCCGGATGCCTCCGTGCATTCGGGGTCTTCCTCCACCTGTGATTAGCTGGACGTCGCTATATGACTGGAATACTTTCGAAGCGACGGTAAACTCAAGTCAAGTCAAGTCGATTAATCGTTTGGACCAGCACATTGCGCATGAAAGATGCATGCCTTCTAACGGGGTTTGAAGCCATTACTTTTGCATCAAGATTTATGTGTCCTAGCTCTGAACTGCAGCTCCCATTAATAGTGATAAAACTAGAAGTAGTAGAAATACTTTTTAAATCTAGTTTTGCATCAACATATTTTATATTGGAATGTCCATTTTCACATGAGGCATTGATTTCCAGGTGGACACGACCTTGTCTATCAACACGTCCTTGTACTTTACTATCATAGTCTGGTCTTCAGAGCTTGGCAGAATTTCATCATATCTCAACCAGTTTCTGTAGTGATGAACCAAGCCTTCAGATGGCTCTACTACATGGATACGCCCTCCGTGTCGTAATGACGTAATGTATCACCATGATATCAGTGGAATTAGTCCGCGCAATATATTTACATTTAGATCCTGCTTGATCTATTTTCATTTCATGCCATGTTTTCTGTAGAGTAATAAGCATGTATTTGTCTGCTTCATCTTTGCGGGAATACGAGCTCGTATCATTCCATTCTTTCCTGAAGAAGGTATGCCGAAATAGACATACACTCTGTAAGGAAGCGTTTTAATTAATTCTAGTCATGTTTTCAAATGGCCATGAGGAACAAGGAATTCATCCAAATCAGTATTCACAACAAACTCTGATAATTGTCTATTTCTTTCTAAATAGTCTGCTAAATGTGCTGTTTGTGCAAAGTAGTGTACTTCTATAACGTCATTAGTTCGCGGCCACTGGTCCACTTTCATTGGCAATGCCCACTGTACAACTTCCGCTATGTCTCGTTTCGAATATTCGTTCACCACCTCCGCTATATTTATAGTAGAGGAATAATTGTAGAAGACAAACCTATCTGCACCAAGGATCATGTTCATCTCTATCCATTCAACGAGTTCATATGCACGCCCATACCGGAAGTTAAATGGTGCAACACACATCGTAAACCGGTACTTGTATGGAACTATTTTTTGTTGCACCACGGGGCGAAGGTTCAGTACAGAGTTACACTTGGGCGTTACTACAGAAACGTAACTTGGGGGAATACCCACTTTCAGTTGGCATACAAACCTGCAGTTCGTATACCTGAAATGTAGATGCTCATTGTTTTTAACCGAATAATGTGTGAAATCCTATTTTAGTGATAAAATTACATATTTACTTGTAAATTCTACTTGATTCGCGTGATTCATTTGAGAAATGATGTAGAAGGAAATGTATCATATGACAAGGTGTTCTAAGCATGCTCTTCTGTGAGAGCATTTAAAATGTATGCCAGGCCCACGTATGGTTTGTCGCATTTGCATTTAATTACATAACCTTGATCTCAATGTATTTACATGAAATATTTGATGCAAAATAACGTGAATAGTGAGTCATGAGTATCAACGCCCCAGATAATCATTCAAAATGATTATTATTATTATTATTTATTATTATTATTATTATTATTATTATTAAAAAGCCAGTTTATGATTGCTAATGCAAGCAATAATAATAATAATGATGATAAATGAAATATAAGAATATTAGAAAATCCATTCCTTTTAAAGTTCATGTGCAGATATTCGGTGACCACCGGAACTTCTTCCATGTATACCTCCGCGTCGACTTCGTACCACAATTGACAAAAATAATTAACTTTGTGTACTCTGTTCTTCAGTCCGACGATCCGAATGACACCAGGCATTCTCTCATCATGATTCGCATTGAACACGTACGCATTCCTTCCGTTGTCAACGGGATCCCACGCGTCTGCACGTGCCTCCAAAAACGAATACGATTTAAATCCACACGAAGAATTAGATAAACTCAGAGTCTTGTTTTTATTCACTTTATTCGGTGTAGCATCTAGAATAACTGCATTATCTTCTATTTGTAAATATAATCCTGCCAAGGATGGCATAATTTTCTAGTTAACAGAGTAAATGCAAATCATGCGTCCAGGGTGCATTTTACAGAAATGTAAAAATAATGCATACAACTGAACTAGTTAAAAGGGGTAAAAAAAACATGGCTAACAGGGCTGTATCGCAAATCAGAAATCGAAATGGAAATAACCATGATAATTCTTCGCTGAAACTAGTTAGTCTTATTTTTATTATAATTGATCGTTTCATCTCATCTCAGACCTAATTTTACTTCTATTTTTTTTACGCTGGAGAAGTCTTCTCAAGAATGTTCAAGTTGCCGGCAAGACTTTCTCTCAGAACAGCCACATAAACGATCGTTTTGGCAGTAATAATATATAATAATGCAATTGTACATGTGTTTGTTTGCACATGCTCCTGGTAAAAATATTAAACCATAATTGAACTATTTAGTCGCACAAAATAATCTTCAGTGGGCTCCGATTATCTTATAGATAACCCGTAGGTGAAAGTAGAGATCAGGCGAGTTTTTCTGAAGATTTTCTTTACCGAATGTCCATCATAGATAATAAATGACCATGATTTGCTAAAAACTGCGAGTTTCAAAATATTCGAGCTAAATTACATATCTGTTGTATTGCATCTTTAACCCTTGAAATTTCATGCACCTTGGGGCAGTTAGTTTACTCGTGAACTTCATATAGTCTTCTATGAAACCAATTTTATTTACAATAATGGCAGTCCAGTGTCCTTTACTACGATTACCTTCGCATGTTTGATCCCTTGAACTATAAGACATCCAGAATATTGAACAATTTCATACTTAAACATATTTCCATCAGAAACTTGAATACGTTTGCTGCTGGTGGTAACTTGGTACAATTAAGTGACCTACACGTCTAGCAAGCGAACTGGGGCCACAATGAACTTTTGAATGTCTTATTTTGTGTATGCTCCCATGAAACATGTATCACGTCATATGACACATGGCATGCGACTTTACCAAGTCCTATCCTAGTACAACCTAGACAACCCGATTTCGGATTTACACTTACATGATAAGCACCACTCAAGATAGATATAATAATATAAGCAAAGGAGGATAGTTATCCTATTCAAATGATCATATACCTTGTTATTAATTATATTCGAAAACTACTGTTTACCATGATCAGTATGTAATGTCCCGGTGATATTAAAAATAATCGATGTGCATTAAATTCAAAACTAAACAGAACAAATGAATAATACATATTTAAATCGATTTTTTTTTTTTGATTTTTTTTTTTTTGTCAAACAAGGACTTATTGCTTTGCTTATATTCTCAATGATGTCAGACATTCACACTGTGAAAGATTTCTATGACAATCTTTTGTTAACATTTTATGCCTACTTATGTTTAATGTTGAAGAAGAAAGGATCCAAATGATCACATATGTAGATCGATACCTCCTTTAAGTAGACACCTCCAAAGAGGATTTCAGATGAAAGAGCATTGCCATGTGTTACGGTTTACGAGTTTGTGGTAAGTTTCATATTTTGTATTGTTAAATGTGTTTTAAGTCAAAATATTCGAGTTACCTTGTTCATTCATACAAATGTACAAAGACAAAGTCAGCTGTTGCTTGATTATACTAAGGACAACTTGCTATTGTATATTTCTGGACGATACGAATCAGTGTTAATTCATTGCTATTGATTGTGTTACATAGAGAACCATCATATGTACAAGAACCATCATATGTACAGGCAGGCTGAACATATGTTACTAAAACGATAATGTATAGCAGGTGTGTATATGGAAATTCATTTGCTCAAACATCTAGTTATCTTCCTTCATTTCGAAACAACTCAGGGAAAGTTGTCAATCTATCCATTGTTTTACTTCTATTATGTAAAGTACACATGTTTGTTTGTTTGTTTGTTTATTGGATTTAACGCCCCGTCGACAGTATTTCGGTCATTTGGAGACGATGTCTATTTGAGACAGATATAGTGCTGCCACACTGCAGCATCACGCTGTATACATGTGGCATGATACCACACCCAGTCACAATATCTCGACACCGGGCCAACCAGTCCTGGAACTACCCATTTTTGCTGAGCGCCAAGCTATGGAGCTATACCAGTACCATTTTTTTATGGCATTGGTACGTCGCGGCCGGAATCGAACCCACGACCTCCCGTTTCCGGTGCGGACTCTCTAACTATTCGGCCACCGTGACCGGTCAAACTAATCAAGTAGAAAATGAAATTAACTTAAAACTGCATTAGATAAAACGTATCATCAGTAAAAAAATTAAAAATCAGGTATCCACTAAAATTCGAAAAGCATAAGATAAGGTAATCAAAGTGGTGTTTTGCACAGATTATGACTTAATTTTCTATTTACTTTACTATTCATTTATATTTAAATTGTGCATTTTTCATTGTAAAAATATTAAAATTTCTTTTGGATATTTGCTTTTTAGATCATATACATCAATTATTGTCATATTGTCAGGTAATTTTCAAATGAAATCTGTACTATATTTTGAGCATATCATAAAATAACAATAAACTTATTCCATTCAGAATTCCTGTTTTTATTTCTGTTTCTTTCAATGTTTTGGTAAGTATTGATTAATATCTGAAATCTTCTTTTCAAGTGATCGATAGATAATTTTGTTCGTATATATAATATTAAGTTTCAAGTATTACACGTTTCTCTGTTTTTGTAATTTTATCCCCAATGTGAAAAATAATCTGCTCTTCTGTGAAATCTATGCCAACAGATTTTTCTTTTAACCAAATTTTAAATTTTGATAACAATCCCTTTAATGGAGGGCAAGACCAGAACAGATGCATGACTTTTTCAGGTAGGTTACAGGATAAAACATAGTGTGGCATCTACATGTTTCATTTTAAATAGATATCCCCTTGTAGCAATGTCTATGGTTAATTCTGAATCTTTTTTGATTGATTTCCACTCATTAGAAAAGACCGTACATTCAAGACTAAAACTAGGGATGGTGTCTTACTATATTAATAATGTTTTTATTTAATCAAACCATACTATTCGATATAGTTCCTTTTTAATGTCAAAATTAGATATGATTTCGTGTAATGATAAGTAATTTCCGTTTCCATCAACTTGGTCATTAAACAAGTAAAACTTTTTGTCATACCAGTTTTTATTACTTAGGTTTATTTCCTTGTATAATGTTTGGATTAAAAAGGAAAGAAGTTGAAAGTAACTTTTCCCTTTTATTTGGGGCCTTTTAATTATGTTTTTCTTTAATGAATTTTGAAGGCTAACTTATTTTTGAGACTAAATTAGGATAGCGTATATTTAACATTTTTAGCCCTCCCTCAAACTATTATTTTGTTAATATATTTCTTTTAACTTCCTCAGTTCCATCCCAAATAAATTTGTAGAATTCGTGTTCTAAGTAATCGAATATATTTTCTTGAGTACTCGGAAGAGATACAAAAAGATAAGTAAGGATCGGTAAAATAAGAGTTTTGATAACAGTTATTTTTCCAATAGGAGAGATATACCTTTTTTCCATGCTTTTATTATCTTGTCTATCCTTAATAGTTTGTCTTTAAAATTTATAAATTTTATTCTGTTTAAATCTACATCAAATGTGATGCCTAATGATTTAAAAGTGTTTAGTCCCTATGAAAGCTTCCATTTGGGTTTTATGGTTTCACTGCTATACTTATTTATACCTATCTATTATTATTTATTATTTATTCAATGACTCATTCAAAGATTGTGAAGATCCATCTAAAAACATATTCATGCCATCTGCAAATTGAGACATATTCTTTGTTATTTATATTTATCCCTTTTATATTCTTGTTTTTTCTAAGTTTTATTGCCAAATTTCAGCACAAAGAATGAAAATATAAGATGAAATGGGATCACCTTGACGGCAAACTCTGCCTATGGAGAAACAATCTGACGAATTTCCAGCTTGAGCTACTGCAAAAAGAGCTTTTTTATTCAAAACACTTAGCCATTTTATATTTGATTTACCAGAATCTGAAGAAATGAAATACTTTGTGAATAAAATACCATGAGACCGAATCAAATGCTTCTTCAAAATCAACTAAAAGTATAAGTGCAGATAACTTATTTGCTTCTGTATATTGCATAATATCATAAACTAATCTAGAATGGTATAAATCCTGTTTGGTCAATGTAAACAAGTGTATGCGATAAAGGTTTGATTCTGCCTGCTATAATAGTAAAAGCTCTTTTGTAAGCAAAGTTAAGAAGCGATATTGGCCTATAGTTTTCATGAATAAACGTGATTTATTTTCCTTTTGAATGCAAGTTATAATCCCTTGTCTTTGTGATATAGATAGTTCCCCTTTTTCATACCCATATTTAATTGATCTAACTAGAAATGACCTATTCTGTTCCAAAAAACTCTGAACTAAATCCATCTCTTCCAGGAGATTTGTTATTTTCATTTTCTTCAAGGCTGTAATAGCTTCTAAAAAAATGTTATTGTTTTCCTTATAATTGTAAAGATTCACGACTATCCAATTTATTAATATCCGAATCAGGTAAAATATCATCTAAATATCTAGATTGTAGTCAATTAATTCATCATCTTTGTTGCTAAAAAGTTCCTGTTAAAATAATTTAGATTCCTTTTATATAGCTTTCTGATCAGTTATTAAGGTCCCGTCTTCTTTTTGTAATTTTGGAATTATTTCACTAGTATAATTGTGTTTTTCTAAGTTGCAGAAATATTTGCTTGGTTTTTCATTTTCTTCTATTTGCTGAGCTCTTGATCGAATAAAGTACCATGCATTTTATTTTTTCCTATATCTTCTAAGTTGAGTTTTAGTTCATGTAAGTCTGCTTCATTTGATTCTGAAAGGTTTTCTTCAAGAGATTGTATTTGCTTTATCAGTTCTTTTCATTTTTGTTATTCACTTTATTTTTATATGCTGAGTATGAAATGGATTTTCCTCTTAATTCCGTCATAAGCGTTTCAAAAAAAGTTGACCATTTATTGTAAACTGTATTTCACTGCAGGGTATTTGATAAAATTGTAAATTAGAATTGCATATTGCATTTTGAGTAATCACCTCTTTAATTTTATCATTTATTATCTTAAGGTATTCAGAATCGTTTAATAGTGTATTATGATGTTTCCATAATGCTTTTCCGAGCTTAATCTTTTGAAAGTTAATTTAAGTGAGATCATAGAGATTTTATTTGACTTTGACTTACAGATAGTAAAAGAGTATGAGATGTTAGGAAACATATAATCTTGCTTGCTTATGGGGTTTCTTTTTCTCCATGTGTAGCGATTGAGATTAGGGAATAGTTCACGAAATGGATCGAATAATCTATATTTTGTTTTAATTTGAATTACTTTTTCTCTTGCTTTTTTATTGTTAATATACTTATACTTGTAATAATCTAAAGATGGATCCTGTACAAGATTGAAATCACCACAGAAAATCAATTCTTCACCTTGGTAACTTTCAGCAATATTTATTATTTCCTGAAAAAAGAAGGGGGGTCATTATTTGGCGCATAAAGATTTATAAGCGTCAGTCGTCTATTGCCAATGGGTAAGTCTACGATGAGTAGGTTTCCATTTATGTCACTTGTATAATTATGTATCTTATAATCAATTTTTTGTGTGAAAAGAATAGCAACTCCACTCGCATTTGACTTAAATGAACTAAATAAACAATTAGATTCACATTCATTGCGAATATTCTTTTTTGAACTAGAGGTGAAATGAACATCTTGCAGACAGTTAACATGAGAGTTTCCTGACTTTAAGTAATTAAAATCATTTCTCCTTTTCTCAGCTGTTGCTAGTCCCTGACGATTGACAGACATTATTTTAACTTCCCTTATGGATAATATTTCTTAGAGTACATAACGTCATATTTTTAAGCACAATGGCACTTCAAGGTGCATAACTCATAGACAGAATAAAAAATAATTGAAAGAAAAGGGTACAAAAAATATGATCTAGAGCACAATGGATTTCCTTGCAAAAGTATTAGTTTAAAAAGGAAAAAACTTCAGTTTTTAAGTAAACATCATGAAATTTATCATGCGTTTTATGAACATTATATATGTATTATGATAGAATTATTAACTTTCTTGTAACAGCCTAAAGTATTTGGAGAAGAAAGATTCCAATCTGAATTAAAATATTTG
The DNA here is from genome assembly GCA_021229015.1 of Solen grandis. Lineage (NCBI taxonomy): Eukaryota > Metazoa > Mollusca > Bivalvia > Adapedonta > Solenidae > Solen > Solen grandis. The sequence continues at coordinate 17,472,285 of CM037792.1, read as the reverse complement.
ATTTAACTGTAATGTATTAAGAACCATGCTTAACTTTTCAAATATATTTATACAATTGTGACAGAGTCCTTATTTCCACAGGAGAAATAAACAACAACCCCGGCGCAGGTTCTGACTCTCTTTAATATAGCGTATATATCGACCTACAAAAACAATTTACTATCATAAGAGTATATCAAATACCTAGACAATATTCTTAATCAATACAAGAATACCAAATAATGCATAATTAAATACATTTTTTCAATACAATATTCCATACAAATCATTCCAAATTACTTAAAGAAATATAATAAAGTGAAAGCTTACCACAGCCTGGTATATCTCACATAAATGTAATATAACTCCATCAATCTCCCTGACGTAAAATTGCAAAAGCAAAGATCACCTGCCGATACAACTGCTCCACTTACACTAATATCACCATTTCCTCAACAATCCTGTCATACTTACATAAACATCACGAGCAAAACACATGCCATCATATAAAATCACTGCTAATAAACCCATGCAAAATAATATTCACTATGGCAGGGAATGACATGTTTTATAACGAGTGTCAGTTTTTAAAATTAAGTGATAATGCGTGCATTTACATAAACAATCTTGTAAGTAAATTTACCCTGTGACATAATAAATGTGCCATTTATCAGTATTGTTCAATCTGATATGTACCTATTTAAAAGTCATGTATGCTGGTTTTATTTTGTTGTTTTCTTAAATATAATTCTTAAAACTCAATATATGAGTTAGATATACACAAATATATTCTCATACATGTCTTGCATTTTCACAAACAAAAAACAATCTTAATAGTAAAAACAAACTTAATGAATAACTACATACTCACACACATATTCATACATATAAAGTCAATCATATACCACACAGATATATATGTACACATACCTATATACACACACATGCAAAAAATATACATACACACATTCATTTCCTAAGAATTAAATTTCCTTTTATTTGTATTGATTTCTTGTGTTTTTACCTATGTTCATATTATTTGATATACACAATCTTTATTCTGTGGTCACATTAAATTTAAAAAGTAAGATTAACAAAGAAGTATAACTGGTGTTGCTTTGAAAACTAGATTGAATGTTGGCCAGTACTTAATAAGAATTCATAAAATCTTTATACAAACTAAAACATGTTTAAACATTTTGTTTGGAAAGGAAAAAATGAGGAAAGAAAAATAATACAACATATTTATCAATTATGAAACAATAAGTTTTGGGAAAAAACAACAACTAACAAATATATATTCGTTGATACAAATGATAGGAATTTCTGCTGCATTTTTCAATTAGGAAAACCGGACCCGGAATACACAATTAAAGCGTTACATATACAATCTGTGAAACTGTGATGAAAATCGGTCCAAAAATAATGGATGTACACCGCGTAAAACCTTTTTGTCATGACGCCAAATCTGACGTGATATAAGGTCACATTAATATGAAATACATTGCATTCTAAATCTCATGGATTGATTTATAAACCATTAAATTTCCATGATCCTGGATTCTTAACAACATATTTAAATTAACACGTATACATCGGAAATTTTTTGTAACCTCATGACGTCATATAACGTCAAACGACGATCATCTTAACAGAATTTAATGCCCACTTTGAGACTTATACACTGTCCAAATATCAGCTTTCTAACTCATCTGGAAGTGATTTTATACGTATTTGAAATTTGACATTATTTGACGTCATATGAATATGAAATTCATTGCATTCGAAAGCTCATAGTTTGAAATATATGCCATAAAATGTTCCTTGTTCTGGGCCATTGGCAACACATCGAAATTAACACCAATATATGAGGAAGAAAAAGAGAATAATAATAAGAAGAAGAACTAGATTTCAATCATTGATACGAATGATAGGACTTTCTGCTGCATTTGTCAAACAGCTAAAGCGAAAAAAGTAAAAAGATATCAAATTCTTGCCTTTAACTTGCTTTTGTTTTGGCCATAACTTCAATAAACTTTGAAAAATAGGCATAAGAAAAACAATAAAATGAAATATTCAGTATCTTAAATATATCCAGTAAATTCTTCATGCCATTGGGACATTTGCAACATATAGAAATTAACGCATAGATATCAGAAATTCTTTTTGACCTTATGACGTCATATGACGTCAAATGTGGTTCCTCACAAAATAGAAAAAAGTCTTAGAGAATAATATTCAGTCCAAATATCAGCTTTCTAACTCATCTGGAAGCGATTTTATACGTATTTGAAATTTGACGTCAATTGCTCGAATCTTGGATTCGCCATAGAACCATTGCCTTTTCGAATTTGAAAACAAAAATGGACATCGGTAAACACAATAAGAGCGTAACATATACATTCTGTGTAATTTTAATGAAAATCGGTCAAGAAATAATTGCTGTAGACCGCGTAAAACCGTTTTGTCCTGACGTCAAATCTGACGCTATATGACGTCACATGAATATGATATACCTTGCCTTTGGACGCCCGTGGATTGATGTATATGCCATTATATTTCCATGGTCCTGGAAGCTTTACAACATATCTAAAGTAATGCGTAGATGTGAGAAATTCTTTTTGACTTTATGACATCAAATGACCTCAAATGACGTTCATCTTAAGAGAATAGTAAGCACACTTAAAGACGTATAATTTGTCTAAAAATCTTCTTTCTAACTCATCTGGAAGCGATTTTATATGTATTTGAAATTTGACGTCAATGGTTCTGATGCATAAGCTGTTACATTTTCAAGGTGCTTGGACGTTTTCATCATATAGAAGCTAACACGAATATATTAGAAATTTCTTTTCAACTCATGACGTCATATGACGTTCATCTTCTAAGAATATAAAGAAATCCTAGAGACTTATATTCTGTTTAATACGCGTTTATATGCATTTTTAGGCGCATTTGAATTTTGACGTCAATGGTACGAATATTGGATTCAATATACAACCATTGCCTTTTCGAATTTGGAAAACCGGACACCGGAGTTCACAACTAGAGCATTACATATGCATTCTGTGAAATTTTGAGGTAAATCGGTCCAGAAATAATGGCTGTATACCGCGTAAAGCCTTTTTTCTCCTGACGTCAAATCTGACGTTATGACGTCACATCAATATGAAATACCTTGCATTCGAAAGCTTTTGTATTAATGTATAATTATGCCATTTAATTTTAATGGTCCTGAGAACTTAATTAACGCGTAGATATCAGAAATTCTTTTTGACCTTTTGACGTCATATGACGTCGAATGATGTTTATCTTCACAGAATTTATAGGGCACTTGAAGACTTATTATCTGTCCAAATATAAGCTTTCTTACTCATCTTGAAGCGATTTTATACGCATTTGAAAATTGACGTCAATGGTTCGAATCTTGGATTCGCCATAGAACCATTGCCTTTTCGAATTTTGAAAAATGGACACGGGGATGCCCAACTAGAGCCTAACAAACATATTCTGTGAAATTTTGATGAAAATCGGTCCAGAAATAATGGCATATTTAAATTAATGCGTAGATATCAGAATATATTTTTGACCTTATGACGTCATATGACGTCAAATGACGTTAATCTTCACAGAATGTATAGGACACTTGAAGACTTATAATCTATTCAAGTATCAGCTTTTTAACTCATCTGGAAGCGATTTTATAGGTATTTGAAATTTTACGCAAATGGTTCGAATCTTGGATTCGCCATAAGACCTTTGCCTTTTCGAATTTTGAAAAACGGATACCAGGATGCACAACTAGCGCGTAACATACACAATCTGTGAAAGTTTTTTGAAAATCGATCTAGAAATAATGACTGTATACCGGGTACAAACATTTTTAGACGACGTCAAATTTGACGTCAAAACACGTCATAGGCAAAATCATTGAAATGCAAAATGTTCTATTGGATGCATATGCTATTGAATGTTCAAGGTCCTCGGACGTTTTCAACAAATAGAAATTAACACGTAAAAATTAGAAATTACTTTTTACCTCATTAATTTATATGACGTCATATGACGTTCAACTTCTGAGAATTTAAAGAAATTCGAATTTTGATAAACCGACATCGGGATGCACAACAGAGCCTAACATACACATTCTGTAAAATTTTGATTAAAATCGGTCTAGAAATAATGTCTGTAGACCGCGTACAAACTTTTGTAGTCAACGTCAAGTGTGACGTCATATGACGTCATAGGCATATGAAAAACATTGAAATCAAAATATATATTCAATTAAATTTTCATCGTCCTTTGACTAGTGCAACATATAGAAATTAACGAGTAGAAAAGGAGGAAAAGAAGAATAAACAGTACAAACCGAATAGGTCTTTCTGCATAGGCAGAAAGTCCTAACAATAAAAAAAATAGTACAAACCCAATAGGACTTTCTGCCGAAAAGGCAGAACATCCTAATAAAATACAAAACAAAACCAATAGGACTTTCTGCCAAAAGGGCAGAAAGTCCTAATAAAAAAAACTGTACAAACCCAATAGGACTTTCTGCCTGTAGGCAGAAAGTCCTAATAATTATGAGTTGTTTGTATACATATTTTTTATTTCATTTTTAATTTTGTTAAACATATTATATTTGAAAGATAAAAAAGATAAAATATTTAAGGTGGTTCTGTCAATATATCAACATTTAACACAATTTTAAATACAAGTGTTGACATTTTGGAATAAATATTTGATTTCAATATGAAGTTATTTTATACATGAAAACTTATTATATAAACATATAATAATATATATGTATATATCAGTTTCTGTGCCCCTGTTTACATACACACACAAATACACATGCATACACATGAGATGCTAATTTATATTGAACAGATTATAGACTGAAACATAAACATACATTTGTAATTATTATAGGGGAAATTATAAATAGCAATATATAAAGTTTTATAATACATTTATAATAATTGCTTACACTTGTAAGAAATAATGAGTATATATTTATTAGACACATAATTTATAATTAAAATTCTGGGAGAAGGCTAACAGCATATTTACAGACAGTAACTGTTCAAATCAAGGCAGTCCTCTTACTGACAGGGCTTCTGTTGTAACTTCAAGTTACTTTGGAGCTAGGACTTCATCAATGTCATCATGAATGTCAAACTTAACTCATTTTCCAGATACAGATTTGCCTGCCAAACACGGACCAATTAAAAACCAGACAGATTCTATTTTTCTATGCTGATTGAGTCTGTAGATTAGTTTTTTGTTTAACTGAGTCACATCGTCGATCATTACTGCCGACTTGTCATTGTTATTTTTGAATTTGATCCAATCTGGTTTAGGAAGACCTATCTTTCCCAGCATACGATGAATAGCCATAACTGAGTCCTTCTTGATGTCTTCATTTTGTTTTTCAAATATTCTGCACTCGTCTTCAGTTAAGATTGGTAGGATAAGAAAAGATAATGTAATAGCAAAATGAATATTAACAAATCGTTTCGTTATACGACCCCCACCCCCAGATAAACAAAAAAATTGACCATGCCTGGCCATCATATGTTGTGATTATTGATAATCATGATATGGTCGCGAAAATATATTTTGTATTTTTTGTATTGGATTGTTAATTGTTAGTTTTAGTCAAGCACGTGTCACGGGTCTTCTTGTTGCTTTCTGGTTACGAGTTTTCACTCGGATTGTGGGCATGTGAGGCACAATATTGATTTCACAGCAACGACCCGTTACCCATGAGAGCATATTTGGAAGATTATTTGAATAAATGAATTTATTTGAAATTATGAGTTAAATAAACAATAAAGGGGAATATATAGAATGGATATTGCAATCACAGTCCATTATTAAATACCTGTAAGTGACTTCAAAAAATAAATATATCAGGAGCCAAGGAGTGATGTAAGTCATCTAAGAGATTATGTCGTGAGTTGCATATTATAAATGAATTTATTTTACGAATGAATGAATTCGTAAGATTTTCTCACCACCTTATCCGAAGTCGCCGACGAACATTAATTACCTGGAAACAAACAATGGAAAGGCGCAAACGTCAATAAATTACCGAAATGGGTGGGAGACGGCCGCTTACAGTTTGCATAAGTTGTTAATTGATTGGATGTTAGTCCAGCTCAATCATAAAGATAAAGGTGATGATTTATGATTTTTATGGGTATGCGATATGCTTTTCGGGTACGCTGGGAAAGGAAGATTTAAAAAGATCTAACAAGCAGAAAACGATAACATCCTTTTTCAAAAAAGAAATGTCGAGAAGACGTCAATTTCACGTTGATATTGAATACAATTAGTCGCATGTGATTTAGTCAGACCTGATAAATGGATGTATGTATGTATTTTTGTTATTGACGTATGCATTGATTATCTATGTATCGATATCGTTAATGCATAAAAAGATGAAAGTTGTAAAATAAAAAGTAATTATCTATAGTCGTTTTCATATACGTTCCTAAATCAAAATAACATATTTTAATAAGAGTAAATTAAATATTACTCTCACTGCATGAAAAAGGCTACGGTCGACGTGATTTGGGCTATTCGAATGCATGCCTTACTCGAAATAAAACGCCGATTTCCAGGACTTCGAGTAGCCGGGGTTCGACTGTGTATTTGTTTTATAGCAATTATGCCCATCTCTTCAGACGATTAATCGCGGTACGTCGGTGGTTCTACCCGGATGCATCCGTGCATTCGGGGTCTTCCTCCACCTGTGATTAGCTGGACGTCGCTATATGACTGGAATACTTTCGAAGCGACGGTAAACTCAAGTCAAGTCAAGTCGATTAATCGTTTGGACCAGCACATTGCGCATGAAAGATGCATGCCTTCTAACGGGGTTTGAAGTCATTAATTTTGCATCAAGATTTATGTGTCCTAGCTCTGAACTGCAGCACCCATTAATAGTGATAAAACTAGAAGTAGTAGAAATACTTTTTAAATCTAGTTTTGCATCAACATATTTTATATTGGAATGTCCATTTTCACATGAGGCATTGATTTCCAGGTGGACACGACCTTGTCTATCAACACGTCCTTGTACTTTACTATCATAGTCTGGTCTTCAGATCTTGGCAGAATTTCATCATATCTCAACCAGTTTCTGTAGTGATGAACCAAGCCTTCAGATGGCTCTAATTCATGGATACGCCCTCCGTGCCTCAAGTGTGTGACGTAATGTATCACCATGATATCAGTGGAATTAGTCCGCGCAATATATTTACTTTTAGATCCTGCATGATCTATTTTGTTTTCATGCCATGTTTTCTGTAGAGTAATAAGCATGTATTTGTCTGCTTCATCTTTGCGAGGATACGGGCTCGTATCATTCCATTCTTTCCTGAAGAAGGTATGCCGAAATAGATATACACTACTGTAAGGAAGCGTTTTAATTAATTCTAGCCATGTTTTCAAATGGCCATGAGGAACAAGGAATTCATCCAAATCAGTATTCACAACAAACTCTGATAATTGTCTATTTCTTTCCAAGCAGTCTGCTAATTGTGCTGTTTGTGCAAAGTAGTGTACTTCTATAACGTCATTAGTTCGCGGCCACTGGTCCACTTTCATTGGCAATGCCCACTGTACAACTTCCGCTATGTCTCGTTTCGAATATTCGTTCACCACCTCCGCTATATTTAGAGCAGAGGAATAATTGTAGAAGACAAACCTATCTGCACCAAGGATCATGTTCATCTCTATCCATTCAACGAGTTCATATGCACGCCCATACCGGAAGTTAAATGGTGCAACACACATCGTGAACCGGTACTTGTATGGAACTATTTTTTGTTGCACCACGGGGCGAAGGTTCAGTGCAGAGTTACACTTGGGCGTTACTACAGAAACGTAACTTGGGGGAATACCCCCTTTCAGTTGGCATACAAACCTGCAGTCCGTATACCTGAAATGTAGATGCTCATTGTTTTTAACCGAATATTGTGTGAAATCCGATCTTAGCGATAAAATTACATATTTACTTGTAAATTCTACTTGATTCGCGTGATTCATTTGAGAAATGATAGAGAAGGAAATGTATCATATGACAAGGTGTTCTAAGCATGCCCTTCTATGAGAGCATTTTAACATGTATGCCAGTCCCACGTATGGTTTGTTGCATTTGCATTTAATTACATAACCTTGATTCTAGTGTATTTACATGAACTATTTGATGCAAAATAACGTGAGTCATGAATATCTGCGCCCCAGATAATCATTCATAATTATTATCATTATTATTTATTATTATTATTATTATTATTATTAAAAAGCCATATTATGATTACTAATGCAAGCAATAATAATAATAATGATAAATTAAATATAAGTATATTAGAAAATCCATGCCTTTTAAAGTTCATGTGCAGATATTCGGTGACCACCGGAACTTCCTCTATGTATACCTCCGCGTCGACTTCGTACCACAATTGACAATAATAATCAGCTTTGTGTACTCTGTTCTTAAGTCCTACAATCCGAATGGCACCGGGCATTCTCTCATCATGATACGCATTGAACACGTACGCATTCCTCCCGTTGTCAACGGGATCCCATGCGTCTGCACGTGCCTCCAAAAACGAATACGATTTAAATCCACAAGAAGAATTTGATAAATTGAAAGTCTTGTTTTTATTCACATTATTCGGTGTAGCATCTTGAATTATTGCATTATCTTCTATTTGTAAATATAATCCTGCCAAGGATGGCATAATTTTCCGGTCATAGTTAACACTGACTTGAAGTGACAGTAGGACACACATCGTACCCACCACCAGTACAGCACACAGCCACAACCTCAGTCGCAACATATTGACTGCAATACTGTCCCGTTACCCTCGTATCGGAGGTTGTGAGACTACAACACCGCTGATAACGATAATTACCAGTCAACACCAGTACTCGTTACATTCCTATTGGCTTGTGAAATATCACAATGAACATCTGAAAATCGGGCTGAGAAATAACAATCAACGACTTGATTTTCTTTCAACGTTGATGGTATGACTTATCCTCTAATTTGGCTGTATGCCTTTTGTTTTTGGTTGCACGTCGTTACAAATGTACACCGGGCTTACGTTTTCAGCATTTACATTATATTTGACATGTGTTGAAGATTTCCTAATTTTACAGTTAACCAGAGTAAATACAAGTCATGCGTCCAGGGTGCATTTTACAGAAGTGTAAAAATAATGCATACAACTGAACTAGTTAAAAAGGCGGGAAAAACATGGCTAACAGGGCTGTATCGCAAATCAGAAAATCGAAATGGAAATAGCCATGATAATCTCTCGCTGAAACAAATTAGTCTTATTTTTATTATAATTGATCGTTTAATCTCATCTCAGACCTAATTTTACTTCTTTTTACGCTAGAGAGGTCTTCTCAACAATGTTCAAGTTGCAGGCAAGACTTTCTCTCAGAACAGCCACATAAACGATCGTTTTGGCAGTAATAATATATAGTAATGCATGTGTATATTTGCGCATGCTCCTGGTAAAAATATTAAACCATAATTGAACTATTTAGTCGCACAAAACAATCTTCAATGGGCTCCGATTGTATTTAAGAAATAACTTTTAACCATCCTATTTTATTAAACTTGTATCGGGAAAATTCATAGAATTTTCAATTTCGCTTATAGTCTTACATGTCAACTTCGATTCCACTTATCTATTGTACATGACATCCAATCCGTGAAACGAAAGACCACTATCAGCTCTATGCAAAAATCATGCTCTAATATCATAAACCGACCTCAAATGGCTTCTTTTTTAAAGAAGTTAATTTTTCGTTGACAGAGCTGAGCAAGTGAAGTTTCCATTAAGAGAAAGATATACACTGAACATTTTAAAACCAAGAGATCGGTGTAATTCTACACAAATGGCAACAATCGTGAATAATTTTCATTCAAGATTCACCAAGCGTGCCAAGGCAGTGATCCAAAGTGAAAGCAAACAAATATTGAAACCTGGCAACAAGTAGCCCAAACGCAATCCCTTGTCTACGTTTATCCCTCGTGTACATCAATACATCTAACCTGCAGGCGATATTCTCCTCTACAGGGAGTCCAGTTGACACTATCAAATTGCAGATGGACAAGCTTTATCAGTTTAAACCACAAGCAACCGCTAATGTTCTTTGGCGACCAAATAACCAAAGTCTATCAGAAATGGGTACAATATGTTTACAACATTTTGTCAACGCTGTAATTATTCTTAAATTGAAGGAAACTTAATGTTTTCTGGTTTCTGGATGTTTTCCCCTGCATAGATTCCCCATCCTTTGGCCCATTTTCCCGTATAGCGTTGCTACTAAGCGCCAGTACCATTTTAACGACTTTGCTTTGTCAGATATTGAACTCACGACCCCAGCTTCAAAACAGGAAATTGTCTGTTTACACACACAAACACATACACACATGCATGCATACACGATCACCGGCTGCGAGAAAATAGGTACTAACGCATGCATGTAAATTTATATATATGTATTTACCTATGTAACCTTGTGGTTTAAACTGATAAACAAAACTGCAAGTAGTAAATATTATCACTGGATTATGATATTACTTTATTGCAAAATATTGTAAATATATTAGAATAAATATCTATTTGAATTGTTGTTGTCTTACTACTGCATTTATGAAAGACATATGTAAACCAGAAGTCATATTGCAGGTATCTCGCACATATTTGACCAATTAGAATACTCTGTCTGGAAATAATCACGTTTGTGTTAGATAACACATATTGTAGGAACATCTTTTTCAGATATACATATCAAATACCTACCTCTTACTTTTTTTTCTTTTTTTTGTTTGTTTGTGGCAAACAAGGAAATATTTTGTTTGGTTTACTCAACACGCTGATAATATACATATTAATAGATTAATAGACATATCAATAGATTTTGAAAAATGAACAACAATGGTTAATATTTGAAAATTAATATAAAAATATAAATAAATGTAAATTAATCCTGTGTAAGATAAATTACTTTTTAATAGGAAATGTTTCTCATACCTGGATTTTCGCGTGTAGCCATTTTAACCACCTTCATCCATTAAACCACGTGAAAATCGTGATATCTGAGTTTTTTCGTCGATGGTCAGCGCAAGTGCGAATTTTTACTGTATTAGCCAGTGGTTATAGGTTATAGAATATATTCTATTCGAAATTCGTGTGTTATCTACGGCATAACTCTTTCATGGATCATAATTTGCGGCAAATTGTAACTACCGTTTTACTAGCGCTGGTTCAGCCGCCCCCTGATGCCACAGAGTACTGTAGGTTGATATGTTCTGCAATCATAGCTATTATCAATTTACCTCCGGATCCAAGAACCGACATTCAAAACCGTCTTTTCGCCAGTGACACGACACATATGTAGGAAGAGACGTATTCGGTGTATTTGCCTTACACCGATATAAGTTCTATGAAATTATGGGAGAAACACCCGAAACATTTCTGAATTTAGTGAACTTTATCGGTGTTACTGTTCAACGTGAACACAGGCTTGGTGTACGAAACCGTATATTGCCTATGCTAATTTTGCTTTGTACATACCATGGCTACAGCATTTATCATCTATGTTTGATATCAGCAAAAATACCGCAAAAGATGAGATAAAAGCTTTAATTCCGCTATTTGATAGAACACCCCAGCTCTATCTAAGATCGCAGTCGGTGGTGGAATGCCATGCACAAAAAGGTTGTTGGAATAAGATTACTTTGGCAGTTGGGACAATTGATGGTACGTCAGATGAAATGTACATGCCACAGATTAAACCGCAAGGACAGTACTATTCTGGCCACAGAAACTATCATGCAATGCATACTCAAGTCGTTGTGGACACTAAGGGTGTGATAAGGTATGTCGAAAGTATATATTTTTAGGGCACCAAATTGATGCACAGCAAGTTGCGTTAATGAGACAAATTGGCAGTATCTTCCCTTTCCTAACGAAAGTTATCTTTTGGGCAATAAGATCTATCCCAATCAACACCCGGTCATGACCCCATACACAGCGGCGCAACATGTATCGGAAGCAAGAAAAATTACGCAGACAATGCATGAAACTTTACCGATACATACATAAGTATCGGATCAGTGTCGAGCACGCTTTATGTGAGCTCAAGTGTTACAGATCCATTTCAAGTATTTGGCGACAACCCAGACCAATGTTGCCGCCGGTGGTGAATATTTGTGCATCACTTGTTCGAGGCGAAAACAAAATGGTTTCAATATGTAAAACCTAAAATACTTAGATAATAGAAGTATTAACGGAAGGACTGACAAAGGTTTTTGAGATTACCCCTGCTTGTAAACAGTTGTCCGCTGTTCACTTACGTGCTCGTCAAAGTTCGTACAAAGAAAAGGTCTGACACTGATAATTATTCTGAAATTATTAATGATTCATAATCTACAATTACTCTATATCAACGTGTCCTTTCGTGATCTTTGTTTGGTTTGTTGAATTTTACGCGCACCTACAATAGTCCCGTTTAGTAACTTTATGAAGACTCAAAAAAAAATATTTTTCGTCCTTGGATTAACACAGCAAATTGTTATCTGTCCTAAGATTCCATACTGTCAAGAGAAGTCGTCGAGTCCCTGTCTAGTAGTACCTTTTTGTTTTTGTCGTTTTACAAACAAATTACAAGACAGACAACCATCTGATCTTTTAAATCAAGAAGTACATAAATCAAGTACATTTGACTTAATCGGATGTAGTCTGTCGTTTTTTTATTTTAGAGAAAAACTTTTTTGTAGTAAAACGCATTATATGATTCCGTTTCACGAAAAAATCAAATCTTTACCGTAGGAAAATTGAGAAAGTCACTTTTTAGTTTACAGGGGAGATAAATCATGATAACAAATTATTAAAGGGAGGTAATAAACTTTTAGTCATAACATGCCGATCTGCCCCTTAAGATTTCCATTGTTCACCATTGTAAACGCTTATATCATGAAATTATATACATGGCTTTGATAGAATTGATTGCTAATATGGGGCGTATACCTTAACGCAAGTTATAAAAAAAGAAAATACATTGCAGCAAGAAGCGTCATACGATTCCGTGATTATTGCTTATACCATATATGTGGAAGTCATTTGTTTTTACATTCATTTCACTGACTTGACTATTTGAGTTTACCGTCGCTTCGACCGAATTTCAGTCATATAGCGACGTCCAGCTAATAACAGATGGAGGAAGACCCCGAATGCACGGAGGTATCCGGTCCGGGTAGAACCACCGACATCAGATAATTGAGTGTTAAAGTCAGTGACTTTACCCCCTCGGCCACGGAGGCCCCTTCATTTCACTGATAATCATTATATGAAATTACTTCTTACCGTCTTGCAGTCAAAACCGCAATTGTAGTTCATGCTAAAGGGTAATTTAGTGTTTTGAGAAATTATCTAGTTTTCTTTTGAGCTATGAATCAGGACCAGAAAGGAAATAACATTTCGGAAAAGTTCAAAATTTTACATGGCGGTTAAGGTCAGCAATATTGCGATTATTTTCCTATTCATATTAGAGACAAAATTGGATGCATCCTAGACGTAAACGTCCAGCGACAGTAGTTAAGTCATTTGGAGACCATGTCTACTTTAGACAGATATAGTGCTGCCAAACTGCAGTATTGCGCCGTAGATTTGTGACATGATAACACACCCAGTCTCATTATCCTGACATCGGGCCAACCAGTCCTTGAACTACCCATATATGCTAAGGTCGTTGCTTTAATACCATTTCATACATGGCCTTTCACTATTGAAATTATTGAAAAATGAGGTTCCCTGTGGGTCTTTGAAAGTAATAGTCAGTATATAATTTTAATTTGCACAAATGGTTGATTGATGAAATAGAGTTGATCCCTTGAAAAAAAAGAGGTAATTAGAGGTCGACTAGTTTCCATAGTTACCCTATGTAAAAATAATTACAAGGTTCTTCCTTTAAGAAACCAATGGTCAGAATATAATTTAACTTGGCTAAATGGTCAACCCGTGGTCCTTTGCCAAAATTGCTAAAATAAAATTCATACATTGAAAAATGAGGTCCCTATGGGATCGGCAAGTTTCCAAATATACAGTTTATAGAAAAAAAATAATTGTTTAAGTCCCTTTTCTGAAATACTTCTCCTACCTATGATTGTGTCCCAAACAAAAACAGACCTCTCATCACCCAATATGAGTCCTGCTCATTGTAGCACCCAAAGGGGACGAGCAGATGTGTGCAATTTATTTCGGCTTTAAACACCCGCATCTGTATTAACTACCTATTATAGGTATCAAAATTTAACACTTCTTTACTTGTTTTTTATTTCTACACGAAAGTATTTTTTTTCTTGTATATGAGTTTTTTTTTTTCTTAAATAAAATTGTAAACTATTTCTATATGTATCTTGTTTAAGCTAAAATACTCTTTAGCATTGAAGTATCAAAACATATATCAGGCGTATATAAAATACAAATTCATAAAATAATCATTCGCCGACGCACCTTCAAACATGTGTGAATTATGAGTATTACAGCGTTGAAAACTACATCAGAAGGGTGGCTAACGGTGTTTTCCAAATCAGTTTCCCTCAGATTACTTGGAAGATTGTGAGTGGAATCGATGATTTTGTGAATGCAAGGACCAAATATTTCAGTAGGACACATATTTGAGTACATAAAAAGACCTGATGCTTGTAACTTGTCAAACGGATTCTGAAAAAGCATTATACTTTCATGAAAATAAACATACATTAAATTTGGATATTAGATAGTTTTCAAATACAAAAATGACACCTGTATAGCTGACTCAAAAGAATAATCGCAAATGTATGCTATATCAGCGTCATGGAGTTGACTGGGGAATATATTGAAATCTGTGTAAGTATTTTTTGTGTGTAAACCATAACTAATTGATATCAATAGTCTCTATAACCTCGTATGAACATCATACTGGCGTAAGTGGTGCTAAATGACACACCAAAATCTTTAATGGAATAAAAATAAGCGTGCCCCTCTCAAATATTATTCATCTTGGGGTATGAACTGAATATCGATGCAAAAATAAAATCTCATACTAGAAGGATGGTTATTCTATCACCAATTTTTCAAACATGATTACATTTACAACATTGGCAATTGGTTGATTGGTTTATGGAGGATGTATGGGCATACAATCATAAAAGTTTGTATTTTAATGGATGCTCAGACTAAACATTTACAGATTGTAAAATTCAATCTCACTTTAGGGCACCAAGTTCAAATCATCTGCTGACAAAGAATGTATTTTAGACATGCCTATCGTGAGAGGTTTTAGAGGCGCTTCAGTGAAGCTGAAACAGTTAGAAGAAGGTGATATGAATACTACGAAAAGAGGTCGGGAGAAACGAAGCTGGATGGAACGAAAAAAAAAACAAACAAAAAAAAACAACATTGTTCACGATATGCAAAAAATTGAAACTATTCGTTGAACAGATACATGAATTTAAATTTAAAGTGTATGAGACAACCGTCCTGTGATTACTTTGTGATTATTGATTTTAAATATATTTTATGCATTGTTTGAATTTTGAAAACCTGAATGCCGCGCCTTGATGTAATGTTTAGATGATAAACAAGAAAAAACACTCAGTAATACAATGCCATATCAGGAAGAGATATTCTTAAATGATGAATGTAACATATCAGATATTTAACACGCTATTGAATTAAACGTTCAGGAGATCAACTGTCAATGTTTCAGCCATTTGTCAGTTTCATCAGTTATTAATTATTGTTTTAATTATTTCACGTAATATTTAAATTAGTTCATTAAAATTAGAAGAAAATCGTTTTCGCTGCAATTGTATATATGACTTGAATTTTAACGTGGGAGTAGAAGTTGTCAATCTGTAATAAAACAAGGATTCGGTATACACCAAATCCCTATATCAAACTATGATTTCAAAGACTGGTTTTCCGTAAATCTTCAAAGTTTTTTTTTATCTTTGCTTTATTTGCATAGTTTCCTTGATTGGCACTCATCATATGAGGATAGTTTTAGGACTAGTAGGCCTTACCTATATTTACTTCAAGTAAACCAAATTACTGAACAAATGTTAGCGAAATAAGCACAATATACATGGTGTTCCTTTATCAAACTGTGATTTTAAAATAGATTTTTCGTTAATCTCATATTTGTTTTATCGCTGTGTTTAATTTTTGTATACCAGCATGTAAGAATGAAAATTAGAATCGTGTTATTCTTATATAGTCGATCAATGTCAGTTTCGTTTAATTGTAAATCAAATACTAGTTTCCTAGTAGTTTACTAGTTTCGTTTAAAATAATTCGTTATTATGACCCCATATTGCATATTAACACGTGACTTTCATAGGCATTTATAATGCATCGGAATCTTTGCGTATACTGTATACGTAATATTCGGCATTTTCTGGAAAGTCTGGGCGGAGGGGGCGACGAGAACTTTGTCACCGGCAAGAGTTGTGTTGCCAGTACTTATACCCAGTAAATTGGTAACACTTTTCTCAAGGTCATATAAAAGATCATCAATGAAGAGTTTATAAATCCAAGTGGAAAAACCTGATTGACTGGAAAAGATGCGGGGTTTTATGTCATTCGCTACTAAAAACTTAAACATGTTGCGTGCATTTACAAGTAAGGTCCCCATTTTGTTCCCAATACCCAGTTTGAATAATAATATAATACCCCTGTTTTCAATAAAGTGTCAAATGCGTTTCGTGTCTAGCGTCGATACATTCGCTTTACTTCGTTACTCTGTAATGTGCAAATTAAATGACGCGGTAATGGCCTCAGGTGTTTCTGGTAGGCATTTTGCTGTCTATTGGGAAATACTTTGAACTCAAAAATCAAATAGAGTCATCTACCTCTCAAGTTTGAGGATTCAGATTTCAGATACAAAAGCTTCTAAAGCTATTTAAAAAAAAATATAAGGACACTTGCCAACCATCTGAAGACCTGTTTATTTACAAAGAGCATGAAAGCAAACTAGTTGCCCCCTCAAAGGGTCCTCGATTTTCAAGGGATCAACTTTATTTTAGCAATTATTATTGTAGTAGAAGTCATTGAAGTGATCATTTGGAATCAAATTCAGTTTCATAGAAAAATAATTTCACATTTTCTATTAAGAGCTTATAAGGAAAGTAGCTGGGGTCGGCTAGGGGCGTTGTTTTTCAAGGGATCAAATTGATATAGGCAAGTTTATGGCAGAGGGCCATGAGTTGAGAATTTGCGAAAATTTAACTAAAACTTTGACCATTAGTTTCAATGAAGAATAATTTAGAATTTTCAATATAGAGAGTATAAAGAAACTAGCAAACAGCCTATGGACATACACATTCACATTAGCAATCATGCATGAAAGAGGTGAGCATTTGTGCAAAATGATATCAAAATGTTAGCATTAGTTTTAGAGGATTTAAAGAAATCCTAGTTGATGCCAATCAACGTTCTAAATGGATCAAAGTTATGTAAAACATTAGTTAAGGGCCATCAAATTCAAGTCGAGTTTTATTACATGTTCTTTAGGGGATTCAGAGGAGCTGTTTTTAAAACAGTTTGCTGACAACGGACGACTTACACAGAAAGGTCAGAATAGCTCACATTGAGCACGTTGTGATCAATTGATCTAAAATGCAGAAAAAATCATGTTGCAATTCGTTCCACTAATCATAATAATCAAATAATGAAGAAAAGAAGCACTTCATACATCAACATTAAAGTAGTCCATCTTTCATTAAATTATAATCATAGTCTTCAAATGTTCAATACGTCTTCAGTGCAGATGCAAACACCAAATAACTTGAAGCTATAGGCTCTTTGCTCAAAGTCTATAATGTTTGCTTTTACTGTAAAATTCCCACAATCACTTGTTGGACCATGATCAGAATTTAATGGATATCATAACTACAAACTTAAAATATGTATATAGCTCTGGGATATTTTATTGTATTATACTGGGAAAACGTATAACTGCAAAGCATAAGAATTGATGATATGTTTATTTATATCATGTTAAATGTGTTAAAAGCACAATGATCCAGTAGCAGAGCGAATGGCTGCAAAACCGCAGGCTGTTAACTCGATCCCCGTTACAATAATGTTTTTAACACAGTTACCTTCGAGATTTCATTTTGGTATTATTTCTGTCGATGCTTTGTTGTAAATTCATAATGTTCAGGAGACATTAATACCTGAAGGGAACGTCTTGTAATCCAAAAGATCAATATGATTTTGAAAATGGGCAAGTGACGGATGCCTCCATCGTAGCCAGAACAGTCAGCAAGGAACCTTCATATAGCGTGACTTGTAACATCTTCCCAAAGGAATACAACTATATGAAATAATGTGTCTCCTTATGCAGTAGCTTTTGACATCTGCCATTAAATAAAAAAGATAAGAAGACAAAATAAAATCACATTCCTAAGTAGAATATAGAATATGATTGATACATTTTATAAATGATATTCAGAATGTCAGGGACTCTATGTAATGTTTATTATTCCGTTAGGAAATACATATTATAATAATTAATGATAGTACGTATAACTAATTTGATGATCAAATTTAAGACATAATTCTTTAATTTTTTTTGTTATTTTCTAGACCTATGAATCATTTTATTTAATTTAACAAAAATATCTGATACATGTATGACATTCTCTAGTGCTAATACAGGAACCATCGAAAAACATGACTAGCATATTTTAGAATTTGTTTCCTAATCCTAATAAAGAAATTATTAAAAAAAAATATGAATTCATTTAGCATTTCGCCTGATCATACTGTATCCTGTAACAGTTTTTTTTTTTAAAAAGAAGCCGGAGCTGTGAAAGTTACGAATGACTGCAAAAAAATGAATAAAGATTTAAACATTCAAAATAAAATCAGATTCTTAAATATTAATCAACTGTAAATAAATGAATACATAATATTGCTTTATTTAAATGACTGATACTACTTAAGGATAGCGATGTCAGCTCATTTGACGTTAACATAACAGTTGTCGATTCCGACTACTAGACATTTGTTTGATGCTTTAGTGAATTATTCAGATACCATATCAAATTCCAAACATATCTTCTTAATGATGTAAGTTGATGCTGTGTCTGCAGATTTAATCACTTTATCATAGTTATTGAATGTAAGTTCATATTCAAGTCTGTCACTCAGTCCTGCTTGATAGAATGGCATGTGTGTTTCTAATAGTTCAAAATCAAGTGGGATACAAAATCTGTTTTTGTATGCATTAGCTACTGCTTCGTCTTCTTTATTTGCTGAAGCATTTTTAGCACCAACTCTATGTTTTAACATATTGTCTTTACCAATACCTTAATAGACCATATTCATGCGTTCAGTTGGAGTCCTCCACAAATCAACATAACAGTGATAAATATCACTATCATCAAGTGACATCACTTCATTGCCTGATATTCTTATGGTTGTTTTCTTAACGATGGTTCTGGCAAGGTTTTGATACACAGTTGCATTTGCATCTGTGCTTTTTAATTCAATTTCAAAAGCAAGACGTGAAGTTCTGGGAACAATAACATCGTTATTACTGAGATTGGGAAACCTGACCAGCAGCTGTTGGTTCTGATCAATAGTGCTGGGGTTGTTGGTTATTACAACACTCTGACGAATTCCTTTCACACCTCGTGGTTCTCTTATCTTTCTGTGGGGATTAAGTTTCTCTCCGTATGTTGACATGTTTTTCTAATGAATGCAAATATTTTTATATTAATGAAAATAAATAATGGCTGAAGGTGGAATGGATTTTCACAATCCCGAATATGACAGAGATGACTATGATAAAGATATAGCGGAAACATCTTTTAGAGACGAAGAACAATTTCAGACAACATTGAGCACACAATATAAAGCATTAGATAATCTCACTGCTCTGATAAAGAAAAAGAACTGAATTCTTTGCTGAAAATGATGAAAAGATTTTATGAAAGAAATCAAGAAACTGAGGTTTGATGAGAATGAAGTCAATTGGTATATGACACACGATAAATATGGCAGACCTTTGTTCGTCGTTGAGAATATAAATGGTGAAGATTCCTCCTATCATTTTACAAGACTAACAAACTTGATGCTGTAATGCAGTTTTATTCATTTGACACACTTCAAAGGAAATATGGAGTTAATTTTATTAGAGAGAGTTTGGAGGTAGATGATTATCAACCCTCTGCTGCTCGAATTAACGAAGGAAGACAGGAATTTCAACAATTAATTGAAGTAAGAAACAAAATTGCAACAGAGGAAATACCTATGCAAGACATTTCTTCACCACAAGAAATACAAGATTTAACAAACACAGTTGACGAAGTTGAAACTGCAGTTAAAACACTTGAAACATCTTTTTGGGAAGTAGAGGAACGCAATAATATCCAAACACAAACAGACATGACAAAGCGAGAAATGGATGGCATTATGAAAGCAATGACTTCTGTGAAAGAGGAACTTGCTAATGAGTTGGCTAAACTTACTGAAACAAACAAGGAATTGGCAGATGAAAAAGATAAACTTACAAAAACGAACGGCGAGGACAAAAAAAAAAAAAACAAATAGAGGGTAGAATAAAAGATTTGGAAGCAGAAAAAAGTACTCGGCTGGAAGTGATAAATATTAACAAAGAAAAACTAAGAAGTCAGGTGAATAGAATTAAGGAGACCATAAATAAGGTTTTAAAAGAAGACACCACACTTGGTCAGAGACTGAGAACATTATTCAGAGAACAAGGTATAACCATTGTCAGTATTTTGACAGCTGTTGGTATGATTATCGGTTTTATTGTCGAAGCTGTTCTTCCATCTGGTGGTACACCACCATCTCCAAATAAACTACCATTAGGTGAAAGCGTGAAAGACTGGGTGAAAAAACAACTGTCGAACCTCGGAAAGCTGTTGGCTAACCTTGCGGGGAAAGCAGCAACTGCTTTGCCAGGCGTAATTGGCTCTATTGTGTCTGGGTTGTTATCAACAACTGGTAAGGTTGTTAACTGGTTTGGAGAACATTTATGGGCATTAGTTGTCCTTGTTGTTGGGTTGTTGTATGCAACTGCTAAGGAGTATATTAGTAAATCTCATAGATGAGTAAAGCGGTAAGACCAATTGTTATACTGCCCACAATTAATACTGTTTTGTTATCTTCGTGTTTTTATATTTACTACTTTTTCTGGTGGATTATGTGCTGTAGTAGTAATATGGGGTTGAACAGCTGCATTAAATAATACTGCAGGTTGTTGTTTTACATATGAATTAAAAAATCCTGGAACATTAGCAGCTTTATCAATCCACTCTTGGGGTAGATAATGTTCTTTTGCATAAGTTGTAATCGTTTTATAGTCTGCTGCGCTAACATGTGTTCCTTTTTGTTTTGGGGGAACATGCTTTGTTGGTGTTCCTTTGAGTTCTACATTTTGCTTTGATGGAACAGGTTTTATATTGACACCATAATTCAAACCAATTTCCTGTTGGTCTGTAGCTACTACGATTTCATTGTTATAATGTTGGATTGTTCCTATTTGCAATTCCATATTGCTTGGAGACATATACAACCCAATTCCATAAACAAAATCAACTTTACTTCGCGCATACTTCAATGTGTTTTGATATCTTGTAATTTGACTTGGTAAATCAACAGAACTATTAATAGCATCCTCAACATATGCAAGGAATTGTTTTTTGGCATCAAAAGCTGTTCCTGTTCCGAGTATATCTGTTCTCGTTTGAGATTGAGAACCAAGTATAGCCCAACAATAGGTTCTTATAGATTCGTTAATCCGTTCGACACCTGCTCTTGTAAATCCTTTTGTTTTATCAAGAATAAATGTTGTCCATGCATCCTTAACACCATCGTCTTGTTGAAGATAATCAATATGAACTTTCTTAGGCGGAAGATATTCACATGATGAGACACCACAGTGTCTGCCACCTGGAACTTCGGGGCCAAACGTCATTCTGGTTAAATCAAGGACGGCTGCTTTATTACTAGCAATATGTTGATTTGAATTATTGTGTCTGAAATCAGTTCGTGTCCAAGCTATATGACCACTTGTACAGACATCTCCAAGTCCGCCACCATTTGGATAAAACTTTTGTCGCCAATTTGCATTGGGATCTACATTAAATTCTTTGCATATACGTTCATAAGCTGTACGATCCCAACTATTATTAAAGGCATTCCAACTTTTATCTGTTGGTAGAGCTATACTCAACTCAAATAGAATTCTTCTTGTATGGTAATAAGCATGAAATCGGAATAAAGCACCAAGCAATCCATCTGCTTTTAAGTGATTGTTGTAATCCACGCCACAACCCGTCGTAGCACACCATATTGCAAAGTTTACTTGATTCTGCCAGAATGATAACCAGTCTGAGTTCCATTTGTTAACTACTGTTTCTGATGCTACATGTGGTAATACATAGTTTTCAAATAAGTTTGGAAAATCTGCATTGAAACTTTTTCCATCTGATGTAATAACAATGGATTGTTTTATAATGTCTACTGATTTTTTACTGAACACGCCTGCATGAGCGTAGTGGGCTTCATCGCTGTATTTGAATGCGTCCTGTATTGTCTTTTTTTTTAAATATTATTTTTATTTTAGTAACAAAATGTATCACACGATTTCAAACATTAATGAAACAATCAATTTACAGCAATGCATTGATAATAGAGATGGGAATAAACAGGTTGGGTTGAAAGGTTTTACATATGCTTTGGGCTGGTACAATGTTGTTAATGAATATGTGCAAAAAAATGGAGAGAGACCTTATCATATTGAAGATGGTTATTATAGCCTTCAACAAATTGCAGATGTATTTAATAGTTTAAATATGACATTGTCCGTAAATGAAAATAATGGCATTGCATCTATGATTGCTGAAAATGAACTAAAGATAAGTAAAGAGCTCAAGTTAATGTTAGGATTTGGTAATAAAAGAAAATTTGAAGCAAACGCTACTCATGTAGGGGTTAAATCTGTTGATTTTGCATCGATAAAGTCTGTTTATATACATCTAAAACAACTAAGCACATCACAGAACTACTTTAACGGTGCGCCAAGCACAATATTAGCAGTTGTGCCAATTGAAAATAAAGAGTATGGTGATATTGTATCTGTGAGATTTGAGCATCCAGAATATAAATATTTGTCAACCGGGGCAATAACAGAATTTGAAATTGCAGTGAGGGATGAAAACGGTAGTAAAATAGATAATCATGGCTTACCAATGAGTGCTGTTTTTGAACTAATTTAATTTTTTTGTGTATATGTAAAAATGAGTATCTTTGGAAATAAAACACATAAAAGAAATAACGACTTTGAAGTCCTAACGATGCATGTTCGTTATTTACAAAAAAGAATAAGACCTATCACAAATTTAGAACAGAGAATTACGGAGTTTCAGCAGAGTGTTCTTTATAACAGAAATAATATGTTTCAACAAATTAATACACAAGTAGAAAGGCATAACCAGCTTCGAGACAGGGTTAAAGAACTGACTATAAACAACCGTTTATTACGAAATACTATTGAGAATATGAAAGACAGGTTGGTAATTTCAATATTTGCAGAAAGTAAGGGACCTCTTGTACATAACGAAATTTTGTCTTTTGGAAATGGGGGTAAACAAAGCGGGGCTGGTTATGTGATGATGTGTCGAGGTCGGATTTTAGGAACTGGTCTTGCAAGTAAAAGACAGAGTGGTGAGGTGTCTGTCGGAATTTCTGTGGACGATAAAATATTGCCTGGTTGTGAAATTACACTTTACACCTCACCAGTAAAACACGACAACTTTGATATCGAATTCCTGGTTAATGCCGGGAGCGTTACTAATTTTGTATGTAAGACAGGCAACGCAACAACGGAGAATACTGTTGCTTCATTATTAAATGAATTGGTTTGAAATTTTTTATCTCTGTTTAATAAAAATAAAACATGAAACAGCCAACGGCGCCAAATTTATATCCAGAATTATCCGCCGAAGATAAGCAGAATTATAGACTACGGAAAATATCAGAGATAGAGCAGAAATTGATTAAAGAAAGGGACGATAGACAATCATTATATAAAAAAATATAAACGGAGTATAAACATTACAGATGGAGCTGACTCAACTCTTATTTCTGGGAGTGTTATAATGGCTGGCATTGGAATTGCATTCTCTTTTATGCTACCGTTAGAAATTGCAGCATTAGTTTGTGGCGCGGCGGGGGTATGTGTCAAGTTTATTAGAAAGCAATTGCATTCAAAAGCTAAGAAGCATGATGATATTAAAATGGTTGCAGAGAGTTAGTTAAATAGTGTAAAGGACATTGTGTCTAAATCTTTGCAAGATGGGCAGATAAGCGATAGTGAATTTAAGACAGTTTTAGATGAATTCGAGAAATATTCTAACTTGAAACAGGGAATCAAAGAGGCAAAAAACTCAGAAATAAGCGAGTCAGAAAAAAAAGAAACTTATACAGCAAGGGAGATTGAAAGCTGTAAGCACAATACAAAAAGGTTTAAAAGCTGTGTGATTTATTGTTTTACAAATGTTTATGAATATGAACCTCCGCCATCGTATTAATAATATATATTTCTATTATAGAACACTTTATCGTAGGCGAACTTTACTTCCAGACTGTTATCTATGTAAGTAATAACAATTTATCGTGGATAAACTATACTTTGTAATTGTTATCTTACTTGCTGTTAATGACTATCCTTCCGGTACAGAGTGCAAACCGCCCCTTTTTTGTTTAAGAAAAAAATATGGCGAAAGATATTAAAACTATTGCGAAGTTTTCTGAAGATGCCTTGGATATGGCTTTCAAGGAAATGTCTCAAGAAAGTAGAGAAAATTTTCAAAGAGGATTGGATTATTTAAATTCGAAGTTGGGGAAAAAAGAACGGAAAACGAGAGAAATGAAAAGTAAAAATTTATCGGATGAAGAAATATTCACACACGACATTCTACCACAGATAGTTGAGAAAATCAAAGCATTGGAAGAGAAGGAACTAACGAAAGAAGGTTTAGAAATTGGGATAGACTTTTCCGGAATTGTGACCTCATTTGAAAACATGAAAATTGAACAGTTTACTGCAGAGCACAGCAAGATAGTGAAACTTGAGACCTCTCTTAAAACAGCAACATTGATCAGACAATTCATCAGAGGCAAGTGCTATCTTTTCGCTAAGGATGCATTGTTGACAATGGATTCCAATTTAGAATCAGCTGTGAAAACAGTCTTTGGGGTGGCATACAGAACATTTCGCCGATATGCCGACCTTGCAAATATTTTGATTGCCTTTCCACGTTTGATCATGTGTGAATTAAGTTTCACAAAAATTCTTCTACACCAAAAGAGGCTCTGGAAGTACTTAAAATCTGACTCTGGTCAAGAGCTCAGAACTCGTCTTTCATTTCCTGTTACTTTGCAGACTAAAGGCCAGACAATAACAATAGAGCGCTGTGATATTGATGTCATGACGGCAAAATTCAAAACAAATCCAGACTGGGAAATACGTGACAAATATGACAACAGTGGGCTGCCAAAAAAATGCGACGGTGCAGAAAACATTTGATGGGGCGGTGGAGGCCTATCGTGAGGCAAATGAGGAGGCAGAACTGAGGTCAAGCTTGTGAGTATAGATCTATTAAGTTATCATATAAAAATAAAAAACATTGTGTCTCAAATCCAACAAAGATATTAATGAAATATGATTTTCAGAATAAAAAAAAGGTTCAGTTTTGTACACATTTTTAAAACAGGTTTTTAACTTTTATCTTTTCAGATAAACCTTCTACATGTAAAGATTACTATTTTGGCAAACATCCAGTCAGTAACAGCCCTGTCAGTGGTTGGAAAGCTGCCAAGGATCATGCGCCCTGTCATCTATCACTATTTTCCCACGTGGACAGTGATATGGATTATGTTGTAAACATTTCATAGTGAATTTATCAATAGTATAGTAATTTTATCAAACAGTGAAGTGTTGAGATAAAAGCGACAATTGTGTCGGATTTCTACGATACATACAAAAACCTGGATACTACAATATATATGTATCGCAGTATGGTCTGGGGTTATTTCATAAATGGTTTTCCAGTGATATTTTGTTGTCTTGGGTTAATGACAACGAGTATATCGCAGAACCCCCATAACACATATATATTCGCGCTATGGCCTCGCAAAACCATGAAGAAGCCCCTGTTACAAAGGCAACGCGTCCAACCCACCTTTCCATATTGTAGAACGGCTAGATATGTATTACCACACGCGATATATGTATGTATATGTCGTGATTTACACTGCGTGTGTTACTGCTACCGCTAGTTACTGAGGGAAAGAAAATAGTTCCGTTTCTGGTCTCCCGACCGACACTCTTTTTTAACGACTGACCCCCCCTTTTTTTAACCTTCCCGCCTTTAAAAAATATTTCTTTCTTTTTTTTTTAACCTTTCGTTTCATGTAAAAATATCCCGACCTACCGACCCTTTTTTATTTGCTGGAGACCAGAAACGGGACTATTTTTTTTTAAATTTTAGAACTACTGACCATACAAGACCATAACACATATCACACGCTTATTATTTCGTGTAATGATATAAGCTTTTTATTTTAACGGGCACTAGGCATGTCGTCATAATTTGTGCATGCGTTCTTATTATTCAAATCTTAGCCTGGCCTTTATTTAGACGATGCCAGGCCTCGTGTTTATAACTGTATCAGTTTGATGGTTTTAATGTATATTGTTTGGGTATACAACACATAGAATTGCATTTACATATACATGCATTCAACAAATTTTAGATGACATATATAGACTGATAAAGACGGGAAAATGTTACGTTATAATATTTATTTATTGAAGGCTGTTAATTGAAAGTATCATTGCATCTATAATTCAAATAATTGAACTGACATGATATATTGGTCTTCTTTCTTTAACGTCTGTTTTTATCCGTTTTTCATTTCGTGTGTATGTATCACAGGTAAATTCATGCTGCGTATTATTTAATAATATAACACTTGATTGTTTGGGTCACTTGTCTCTCCAATCCGTACTCCTAACACATGTATATACATAGTCCGTTTAGCGATATTGTCTTTTGCATCTCATTCATTCATTTCCTTATTACAAAGTATGCTGAAGGACTTTAAAAACGCCCCACCCTGGGAAACGTCGAATATTTTATTTCGTGTTTTTCAAACAATTTTAGATTATTTAGAAATTTAATCAATATATTGGTACGTGTTATATGTCCTACTAGAGACAATAAAATATAATAGTTCAAAGGAGGGGTCAACCTGGGGGAAAATAAGACGACGTGAAATATCGAAGTATAAAACATGGGGCGTTTTTTTAAGTCATTGAGTATATGTTCGGTTAGGAGACATTGATAAGCTTATTGGGTTTATTTTCTTTTTGTTTCTTAAAGTACAATTTCCTGCGTAATAATATTTCAATATATTTCGTATTTTTAAATAGTACTTTAATTCTTTTTTTTACGAAATTTATTTCATTTTTTACGAAATAAAACTTCGTAGTACACATTTCCTTATTTCATAATTAATACAGTCAACCCTCGATATATCGGCATTCGATACAATGTCATACTCGAGTTTCGGCACTAAAGTCATGTGACGGATTTATTAATCTCTCTTAAAAACAGCAAATTTGGCTTCTGGTATCGGAAGCAATTCTCGATACATCGGCGAAACACTGTCGGCGTATCAACGGTATCTGGTACAAGAAAATGATGGTTCACAATTTTACATGGGGATTCCTTACACGTACATAGATTGTCCATAGAGATACATTAAATAAACTCCGCCGAACCAGTTGGTGAAATGGGGTGGGTGTATTCACGTAACATTGAGAGATTTAAGGGGCGGATTTGGGTAACGGCGCAAAACATAACAAGAGGCCCATATGACCCTAGAACGCTCACCAGAGTACATATAACATACGCGTATTTAAAACCTTCTTTTTACGTTGTAACCTCCAGCAGCAACCAGATTCAAATTCCAGATAAAACGAATTCTAAAGTAAGCCATCTGGAAGCCTCATTATTCATGGACACAACTGTATTTAAGGAATAATGGTAAACAACGGTGACGTGACCATTTGTACCGAAGAAATTAAATTCTAACATTGATTTCATAGAAGAATTTTGAATTTCTATGTATTGAATATATAAAGAAACTAGTGGTCCCCTAGCGGCCCCAGTTTTCAAGGGATCAACTTTATTTAGCAATTATGTAGAGTTGGGACGAGTACTCGAGTAACCGGATATCGGGTCGGGGAACGCTTCTACCCGGGTACTGAATAATTACCCGGGCGCCAGACTGTTTTATAGTAAAGCTATATAGATAAATAATAATTAGTTCATTCTCTCTAATAAATAACTGAACCATAGTGTCAACATCTCCCGGATTTCCACCAAACGCCACCTGATTTTGATCACCCATAAACGTTCAACACAGACGTCCGTTAAAACTTTCGAAATATATTGTTTTATTTTCTTTGTCGCCAGAAAAAGACCAGTTTAAGTATAAATTGGCGAAATTCTACATCAGAACGTTTCTGTAAAAACTATTGATCAGTTTAAACGACATAAGTTAGTATTCAGGTTCACATTTTGTTTCATCTGCGTACCGATATGCATGAAAAGAGTTTCAATAATATTTTTGTTAAATTATAATTTTGTCAGTTTAAGGTAATTTAAAGAATATTAACTCATAATTTCCATGATTCTGTTCATTACTGACTACTGAAATGCTACGTTATATACATTTTATTCTACTTCGACAAGATTCTTGTCATTCATTGCGAGGCACGAACGACAACTGGCATAATATAAGGTTGTGTTGCTTATGTCCCCTGAAACACAGTTTAATAAATAATTTAATAGCTTAAACTTACCGAGTTAAAGAAAGTGTAATACTTTCATCGGAATATTGCGCCGGCTTTAATTGTTTGGTCTTTCATTAAAACAGGTGATAATTAAATTAAAACAATACTGCCATGTCATAATTGGTTTATTTACACATTTGACATATTTACACATTTGACATATAAACGAATACGCTATGGGATCGCTTCCGTAGCTTCATGGGGTGTTTAAACTCAAGATTTTATTTATTTATTTATTTATTTTTTTTGTTGCTGTCTTTGTTTTCATGGATGAAGTACCACCCCTTCGGTAACTTAATTCAAAGTCGCAAATGGTGCATTCTGTCTTCTGTTTGCCTTGCAGAAGACTGAAAAAGCCAAACTTGGCTAATGCAAGTGCCAGGATGCATAAAGAAAGACAACTTTTCAAGTTTTAATTTAAGGGAAATTAATTACATTCGGTACCCGCGAGTAATACGGCCGCGGGTACCCGGGTACAAAATTTCTGCTCGTCCCAGCTCTACAATTATGGTAGACAGACATGAGGTGACTATTTGTTCTAAATGAAAATAAATTTTGGCCAGTGGTTTCGTATAAGAAGAATTTTGAAATTTTCTATGTATGGAGTATGTAAGGAAACTAGATGACCCCATAGGCGCATCATTTTCGAAGCCTTTTGCACAGGGTAAAATAAAAATAAGAATTCATTTTTAGGATCACAATGGTACATACATACATACATTTAGCAATACATCTGGGTTTATTTAGAAAGAATATAATATGAAACAAGAACAAAAAAAGATTCAACAAGTCCTGGAATTTATATTTCTGAAGACATTTTAAAAGAAAGGTGCCATGTGACGTATCATGTGTTTCTTAAGATTGTCTTTTCTGGAGCACCGGAAAGTCGCATTCCGGACAAGCAAACGGTTTTTCGCCAGTGTGTTTGCGCATGTGCCGCTGCAAGAAGTCCTTCCGGTTGAATATGATCCCACAGGCAGGGCACGTGTGTTCCGCAGTAATCCCATAACTGCGCAAACTTGACCCTAACATGACTGGAGACCCTGGAAGAATGAGCATATATATTAAGGCACAAATTAGTGGAAATAACCACGAAGCAATAATATAAGTTCATCATAGATCACAGATAAATACCATTGATTTGTCATTAAGTCTTACAGATTTATACATGTATTCCGTTGCAAAAAAAAAATCTCTCCCAGACTCTCCTTAGCTTATGTTGGTAATGTTATTTCTTTCTGAAATACGTTTTGTTTGGGATAGAAATAAATTTAGGACCAAGCGTGTGCAGGCCTAATGTGGAGAGTGTTGATGAATAAGGTGATTTTCTGTAAGCTCTATGTCTGAAAGAAATGACACATTTGCATTAACGATAACGTTAGAGTACACTTCCTTTCGCAACCATAAATTGTCATATTATATTGTAATTTGTTTATTTTTTCACTGCCATGAGTATACAGTATCATTGAACTTACTTGATACCGATTCAAACTCTTTAAAAAAAAAACTGTCTCTTTGAGCCAGTTATAGTACTGCTATACGGCAACAGATCACACTTAGTCCCAGATTTTCAAACGACAAAACCTGTCACTAGTTGTTTTTTGTTGTTGTTGTTGCTAAGGGCAAAGTACCAGTACAATTTGAATGAGTTGGTATGTTGCAGCCGGGGATCGAACCTACGAACATCGACCCGTAATTTATAACCATATCACGTGACCACTGGGAGTGAAATTTGATCAGTAAATAATGAACTTGTTTTTATTTAGAAGAAAGTCATTTGAGTTGCTGTATCTATTAGGAACTTACTAGAACAGTTTTCTGAATACCTTACTAGATTATCTTACATCGAACACAGAACGGAAATACTTTTGTAGGCTTGGTCTAGTTAGTGATGCCAATTATGTCATACTAGATGACAAAATGTCACATTTAAAATCAAAACACTGCATATAAATAATTCAAAAATTTGAAAGAAAAAAAAGTTTATATAAATATTTAAATCTTATAGAAAACAAGTATTTTCTGTTTGGGGAACTTGTCAAATTCCCAAGACAGGACGGATCAAGCATAGACCAGCGCAAAACAGAAGTTGCAGGTGGGGAAATATATAGAAAATTCTAAAGGAAGATATATCAGAAGAGACCTACTTGTACATTTTCATTTTACGCTATTTTATGGCCTCACTTTATTGATTTTCCTTGAAGCAATTTCAAGTACTACGCCAATGTATTAACACATTTCCCTAACAAATGTCGAAATACTGGACATCATTTGATGAAATATTAATGTAAAACAAATAAAGATGACAACATTTATTCTTATATCTGTATCTTAATATTTAATTACAAAACAAACTGTACATGCAATCTGCGTGAAACAAACGTTCAAACATGTAAAAGTGTACATACATACTAAAACATACATACATACATACATACATACATACATACACACATACATACATACAAACTGGTACATACATATATTACGTGCTTAGTTGCAAACAGAAATATGTACTGCTCGTTTTTTTCCTATTTAAATTCCTTTCGTATATATTTCAGAAAGAAATTTAAATGGAATAAACCCTGAGAACAGATTTTTCTGTTGAAAAGTAATATATCTACATATTTTATTTATTAAATATACACTGCTGTTTTCTCATTTCTTTAAATTTGTAAACATATTCTCTGTCCGCGTGCATCTTAAATTCATACAAGTAAAAAGGGAAATATTTATTTGAAAAAAAAAAACCAACAAAAAACACCAACATATACTTGAGAATGGTGTGTAAATAGATGATAAGAATATGATCATTGGACTTTTTTTCCTAAATCAAAGTCAGGTTATTATTCAAGCAATGAGCGATGTTTTTGCCTAGTCAATATGAAATAGGGATGCATATAAAACTCGATTTTATTGACAAACAAAATTGGGGTTCATTTTTTTGTATACTGAATTTTTCAGCAAAGAAATATATATTTTATAAGTCTTGTTAAATCATGTTTAATATATATAATCAAGCGAAGCGTGTATCTTGTATTACCCTGCCACTTTTGATGTTCAGAGAGAACACCAATACATGGTTCGGTGTGAACCATTTGAGCACTGTATGATCGATACAGTGTACAGGTTTTATTTCTCTAGTCATTTAGGTGGGTGTATATTCCTGCAATACATAAAATAATTAAAGTTTTGCTACGCATTTACTATTGTAACTAAGTACATATGTATATGTATTTAACTGTGAACTAGTACTCTTTCTGTACAAAAATAAGAGCAAAGAACTAATTTGCATAAATTTATATACAAATGAACAGAGGGGTGATGATCATTCAGACAAATCATAGACACGAATTGTTAAATGTTAAATAATTGTACATTATTTACTTTCACTTTGTGTGTACAGATTGACCTTTACTAAAAGTGACACTGGAACTAATGAATCTACGGAAAGGTGGTCTTTATATGACACAGTCACTATATTATTAAATAAACATTAGTGGCGAGTAAATCCACGACTAAACACAGTTTAACTTATGCATATCTATGTGAAACACTTGATGTATATGAAAATAAAATGAATGTATATTTGACAGAATATCAAGTTAAGTTTAAAAAAATATTCAATGTTTATATAATTGGACACCCCAAAACTTGTCTGAATTAATTTTATCACGTCTTAAAGACTGAATCTAATCAGTGTGAGCCACACGATGTTTGATCCACATGTGTGTTTTCAGGTTCGCCTTTTGTGTGCAACTTTTGCCGCATACGTTACACGTGAAAGGCTTCTCTCCGGTGTGTATCAACATATGGCGCTTTAAAGCCGAGTTTGTTGGGAACTGTTTTTGACACATAGCGCAGTACTTCTCCGGCAGGAAGGCAGTGTTAGTAGTGCTTCCTGCTCTTGGCATCCAGTGATGTGCTGCAGCTACCGGTCCGGCAGTACCTGGAATGAGACAAACTAATTAAGGTATTTGTCCTCGTACATGTCCGTCAAATTTACAATGAATACATCTGCATTCATTTCAACGATAAATTAAATATCAAGTCTCAATTATCTTTTTCTTTTTAGGTAATATTGAGAGATGATTGCTTATTATTTCTGATGTATTCTTTCCTACTTGTATGCATGTATTTTGTTTAATAAGAATTAGCATAACTGTTGTATATATATTCATATCCATATTACATCCATATTACCCTACCGAAAAAGTGTGATGTGTATTATTACGCAAACAAAGCACACTGATACTTTGAAATTTATGAAAAGTCAAAGTCTCAAATTATACAAGGAATACATAATGTAAAACCTTATTAATTCAATCAAGTATTGAGCAATTAAACATTCATCAAGCACCTTACATTGTTAAGATTATATGTATATAAAACTATGAAATTCTCAAAACTTCCATGCACTTTATTCAATAGAAACAACGAGTATACATAAACCCGTTGCAGGACATTACAACAAAACAAAAAGCGCTATCGTTTGATAGCATTACAGACACAACAAGAAGAATAATCCACCTTGTGAACGAGATACATGTGATTTCTCATGTTGGCCTTCTTGTTTGGACGCCTTCCCGCATATCGTGCACTTGAATGGTTTTTCTCCGGTGTGAATCACCATGTGTTGCCTTAGGCATGTGCTATTTGCAAACCAGTTGTAACATATATGACACTGGACTTTCCCAAGTACCGAGGGGTCATTATAATTGGTCAAGATGGTATTTGAATTATTGGGCTGTAGGCCGATCTGTCTGTATTGGGCACTGCCAGCTTGGTCATCTAGTATAGACATCCCTGAAATAGAGCAATATATCCAATCTTAATGTATGGGTTATGTTTTACATATACATATATTTGTATAAACATATAACAGGTTTTATCTATGTATGGATATAATTATAAGGAGATGATAACAAACATATATTTTAGTCAAA
>CM037792.1:17388280-17438280 GCA_021229015.1 Solen grandis | reverse complement strand
AAAATACCACACGCATGTGTGTATGTACTACGAAGGCATTTTTTCTGTAATATTTCGCACGAATGTATATTTATTTATTAGCATATTCAGTTATTAAGAAAAGTAATACTTACGAGGAAACGTCACGTATGTCGATGGCGTCTCATCGTTATCAATCATTACACATCGATTTTTTGATATATGCTTTTTTATATAAATTAACGACGCTATGCACAGGGTCACTGTTGAACTAAATTATCAAGTCGGAATGACTCCCGCCGCATCTTATAAACATCTTTAAAGTACATAAAGATACAAGAAGTTCTAGACCGTTAATGTTTAAATGGCGTGAACGATCTTAGTAAGGCTGGTCAGTTCCTGTACACTGCGCAGAGGAATGAAAGAATGTTTCAACAGTGAGGAGCGTCATTGACAAACAGTACGTGATTTTGCGGATGAAAAGTGGTTAGCAAGTACATAAGATTCTGAAAGTATTTTGTCAGTGAACGCCTTCTGTCAGAAGAGGAAAAGCACACACGCGTATATGCTTCCAGAAAGATTCTAAGCTAAAGAGTGTACGTTAATGAAACAGGGCTACACTATTTTTATCCTTTAAGTAAGAAAGTGTCAAAGGTTTGGAGAGCCCATTCCCGAAGAAAGCCAAAGTGATAAAGTCCCTTAGGAAAGCTGCATGCATTATTTTCACGGTAAGAAACAGGATGCCTTTCGTTGACATGGTCGCAGGATTTTGCCTCCCTTTCCAAAGCTGAAATAAAAAAAAATGTGGTCAGTAGTTTGATCACCACGATGCTATCCAGTTCGCTACCCGGAACCGTTGGTGAAGAATGGCCCCATGATGTGTATAGTAATAAGATAACACGGCACGAGAAATGTGTTTCCCACAGACGACAGTACATAGAAAAAAGACTAGGCGTCGTATCACGAAAATGTGAAGTAAACATTATATAACCTTCTCGTAAATATCTCTTTATTACTCATTCTCTAAATCTAAAATCTCGGCGGGACCTTGGTTATTTATCCCACTTTTATATAATAACTTATAAGGAAAAAATTATAGCTATTTTTTGATAAAGAGAACAAATCATATATATTTTGGTCATTATTATTGCTTTATTTTGTTTTCAGATATACAACCCGACATTATACTGGATTTAAATTTTGATATTTAGATAGTATAGTATATATTTTTAAAAATATATATTTTAAATATGTTCAAAATGGTATGACGTTGATATTTTTTTTTTTTAATTGCATATTTAAAAAGAAATAGAAATTGTATTTATCATGTAAATATAGGTTGTGTTATATATGCCTTATGATTATATATTTTATGCATGTAATATACAACGCCATTGAATATGTATTAATCATAGAAATAGGTGTCTAACAAAATAAACAGATTCAGTTTGTATGTTTATCTATCTGAACATTAATGATACCCAAGAAGTTTCGAACTAGGATTAAAACAGAAAGCTTTTAATGTATGAATACTTATTATTATCCTATAATTCAACTACCTGATTTTTTATTCATTTATTTTTTGTTCAAGCTTTACTCAATACACTCAATTTTACAAGCAAGAAATAAAGAAAAAAAATTCCAGAAAATATTCTACATTAGACATAAATTCCGACGTCACTCATTTTAAAAATGTATTGTTTGCATCATCAGCATCACACAACGTGGCAGTTGGCATCGTTGTTTGTTTGTTTGTTTGTTTGTTTGTTAGGTTAAAGTCCCAGCGACAAAATTTCAGTCGTTTGAAGACGATGTCTACTTAAGACAGATATAGTGCTGCCACACTGCAGTATCACGCCGTAGACATGTGGCATGATACCACACCCAGTCACAGTATCCTAACAGCGGGGCAACCCTTATATGCTGAGCGCAAAGCAAGGAGGCTATAACAGTACCATTTTTTTATGACTTTGGTATGTCGCGGCCGGGAATCGAACCAACGACCTTCCGCACCCGAGGCGGACGCTCTAACCTGGCATTGTTGGTATTGTTACTTTTTCCACTGAGATGCATTTTGATGCTTCTAATTTTGTTAAATTCATAAGCATTTATGAACATTTTAGATTAACAACGGAACAATATCACAATCTACGAACGCAATTGAAAAATTGTAGACCGTTTTTGTCTCGAATGTTAGACTCACATTGAAAATTGACAACGTTTGAATTCGAGGATTGGTAAGATAAGACAATTTGGTCTATGTATATTGCGTAATTTCTTTATTTCAAATATATGTATATATATATATACTAGTT
This sequence comes from Solen grandis, assembly GCA_021229015.1. Classification (NCBI taxonomy): domain Eukaryota; kingdom Metazoa; phylum Mollusca; class Bivalvia; order Adapedonta; family Solenidae; genus Solen; species Solen grandis. Next base: position 17,436,007 of record CM037792.1, on the reverse strand, counting down.
TTTATATGAAAACCGGGTTGTTTGTTACCTAAATGATTTATAGCTTATAAACGCATGTTTGCCTTCTTCTAAAGTTGTTGCATCAATTGAAGATATTTGTATGGATTTATAGTCGCTGGGGTTATAGCGTGCCATAAGAACGAGACAAGCGCGTAATTGAATGAAAGGTGAAAAAATGGAAAACAAGGTAGGAGAGTGTTTGCTTTTATCATTAAAAGATTGCAGATTTTTTGTTCAACCATTTGATAGGGAATCAGTTGTGTACTTTGAGATTTAATAGTTTTGTTAATAAAGTTAACTAATTTGCACGTGCTTTATTTTTTATTTTTTTTAATAATCAATGAATATTAAGCAATATAAGGTATCATTCTTTCCTTTCAACGTCAGCATATGTAGTAAAATAAGTTATCCCTCTCCTTCCTGTAGTTTTGTCATTTAAAGATGTGTCATTTAAAGAAGCAACAGCTGTAAGCACTTTTTGCAAACTATGCAAACTATGTTCTCATGTTTCACTTCTTACGGCGACTTGATCCTTAGCATTAGATTTTTACTTGCATTTATAATGATATAAATGTATGAATGAAATTACGTCTCTCAAATGTATGTAACCGATCTTTATATCAAAAGCAACTTTGTAATAAGTACTTCTTTATCATTTTGCTGTTGGTATTATCATGTAAAAATAAGTGTAGGTCGTGATGTGAGATCATGCTTTCTTGTGTATAAATGTAGAGAGAGATCGAGAGAAAGAGTTATATGGATTTTTTTTCATCAATGAAAAATCAAATATATATATATACACTACAAACTCATTAACATATTAGGTCCAAATTTAGGACCCAATAACACTTAAATGCTCAGGGAAAGGAAAGGGTTAAGGTTTGGGTTAAAATTAGGTTTAGATTCACTTTCTTGGGGGTAAGGGAAGGGGTTTAGGGATTAGGTCCCTATTATTTTAGATTTCCTATTTATTTATTTATTTATTTATTTATTTATTAAGCTCAATTATTTCAGGAGATAGCTATATAGCAGTCGATTTGTTTGGGTAAAACTAGTAAACGTTAAAAATCAAATTAGAATTATTTTCCAGAATCGACAGCTTCACATAATTTGTGATATAAGACTGTCAACTGATTGGAAGTAGAAAACCGGATTGACACTCTGTTAAAATATTATTGACAGACATGTGGTGGAAAACATGTTTGTAAACGGCACGTCCAAAATCTTTACTGATTGTACTTAAAAAGGAAATAGGTCTATAATTAGAAGGTAAACTGGCATCACCTTTTTTGAAAATTGGGCACAGTTTAACTCGTTTCAAAGTTGAAGGAAAACACCATCGGAAATAGACTTGTTAAACATTTGACAAAGAGGGACAGATAATTCAAATGATTGTTCCCTTAGAATTCAATTGTTGACGTTGTTAACTCAAACAGCTTTCCCAAGTGGATGTGCCCTTAGAATGGGTAAAATTTCATTTGGATTGAGAACAATAATTGATAGAAAATTGTTCTATATAATTATAAACTGGGGGTAGAGGTTCACTTTGATGATTATATGTAAGCTTGGTGTGTGAAACAAAAAAGTCGTTTAAAGCAGTTGCTTTGTCAAAATCTGAATATTTTTATTGTAATCAGTACTTGCAAAACAAAAAATAAGCATGATTTGATAGTTGGCTAAAGTCATAAAAGGATGTTTAATCTGGTTGCATGTATGTAATTGGCCTTAAAATAGTCCACACGTAATTTGGCATTATGGCGAGTTAGGTTCTTCCCAGAGCATTTCTTATCTTTGAAATAGAAAGGCAAACCTGCTAGTATCTTAAATAACCAAATACCTTGTCAATTTCTACACATACACAACAACACATATAATGTATACATCAGGTTCGCTAGTACTAAATAAAGAGAATGACCTTTTTAGGTATACAGTTTTAAGAATGAAAGGTTCACGAACCTAACTCCTTATTATTATTTAACAAACAGAGAGCGATTTCAACTACCTCTGTAACACAAGCGCGTGGAGTTTTTTCGTTATATGACTGCTTCAATAACTTTTAGAGACGCTGGGTTTAGAATTATTCCACTTCATTTTAATCCTGTCTTCGTCTTTCAGTGCATAGTGCGCCTTGATTGCCTATCTCCTCACTCTGAAAGTACAAGGGCGTCAAATAAACTTATCAGAAGAAACATAATTGCAAGGATGTACTTTGAACGAGTCTATGTCCTTATTTTAATTAGAAGCCAGGACTTCGATATCATTTTAATTTGTATGTAAACAAATTAGATGCATTAATCTGATATAACATTGAAGGCAGTCAGCAGTATGCGATATGTTGTTTAATCAGTGTCCCGCTCTTTTTGAAACCTGTTGGCTTTGCATGTAATATCTGATAAATGTTCGAAAATAATGAATATTTCAAATGCTACAGTGGAAATTTCAGCTTGTGATGAGAGAATATCTTTTCTTCTTTTGTTCATTTTAAGTTTATGAATAGTAGTGGAAAAATAAATACTTTTTCTTCAAAATAACTTCCTTATTTGTCAATGCGGTAAATGAGGAAAAGAGTGATTTAAAAACCAGACTAACTTTGCCAAATTTAGAATTTTTTATTCAACTATAAACCATTTAGTTTATATGTTGCAGTTTTATGTTTGTCGCTGTTGACGTTGCTGATGTTTGTTTTGATGTTTAGGGAGGTTGTCAATTATATTTGTATTTTGATTATTGCTATTGTGTGTATGTGGGTGTGTTTAATTGTTTTGATAATTAAACTGTGTTAAAAATACAAATAATCTATTTAATCTATAATCTCATTAACATTGCATTTTTAAAAACATGTTTTTGCTGAACGGAAATTTGAATTTTACATAATATACATCAACTTATTACCAATGTTGTTAAACTTTTCGACCTATTCAGCTATACGTTCACAAGGTTCACTGACTATATAAACTTACCAAACTCATTACGTCACTTATCTTCTCTTTTCAAAATTCATCATGATTGTTTAGCTTTTAAAAGCAGTTTCAATATTCTTCATGTTTGTTTACTTCCGAAAGGAGTTTTAAAATTCTTCAAGTGAGTTTACCTTCCAAAAGCAGTTTTCAAAATTCTTCATGTTTGTTTACCTTTTAAAATCAGTTTCAAAATTCTTCAAGTTAGTTTACCTTCCAAAAGCAGTTTCAAAATTCTTAAAGTTTGTTTACCTTCAAAAAGCATTTGACAGATCTTTCTACATATCGATGTCCTACTCGATACCTATCCTGACTGGGAGTCTTATCTTGGGTTCAAGCTAAATTCCAAGACATCTTTAAGCAACAAATTTATACTAAATTTAACGAAAATATAAATAAATTTATAAAGTAATCAATAGCTTTCTCTTATATGTTTTCTATACACCAGCATATTGGATCTTGTTTGCTTTTTTCCCCTTTTAAATAGACAAATACACATCTAGATGTTATATATTTATGAGATATGTGACGCATTTTGCTACGGCAATATCAAAGGTTGTTTATGACATTATAATATATGTATGTAAACATTTCAATTTTTGCGTCTCGCGAACACACAAATACATTATGTAATCAAATATAAAAGAGATTCAGTTTTATACTGGCTCCCTTGTTATACACCTTAGGTTAGTAAATCAGACATATCAGTGATATAAACCGCAAAATACAGTCAACGATATTCAATATGACGCAACTTTCACGTCTTCCTGTCTTTAGAATCGGTTAAACTTGCATCAGTTATCTGATGTACGAGGGTTACATTGATGTTACAATAGATATAGCGTCTGACATGTTAATAACTTCGACAAGCCAATATGCTATTTTAGAAATAACTGAAAAGGAGATTTTTGCTGAATTTTGTGAAAGGAGAAATACCTAACTACTTGCCAGTTTTGAACTTTAGAATATAATAAGCATGTTTAATGTGAAAACGTTCTTTTATATATATTTTTAATTCTCTAGGAGAACATGCATAGAAAAATGTATTTTCTAGACATCAAATTAAAAAAATGATAAATTGGTTTATCCAAATAACAAACAACAAGTACTCGAAAATTTCCCTCGGCAACGGTGGAATCATACTTCTGATCTAGAGCGGTATGGATTATAGTCATGGCAAATAATCATATACAATATGAACTTTCCCCGTCTTGTGATTGTATCGGGTTCTATTAAATCAGGAAGTCCGTTTAAAAAATCCAGCTTCAATTGATTGCCATCGCAAGGTCATTCGCATTATGCATCTGTAACCTATACTTTATTATAACAATATAATAAAAATCATATTTCTAAAAATCATAGTGGAAATTATGAGATATATATATATATATATATATATATATATATATATATATATATATTTATATTGAGATGCAATATACTGAATTTAATATCATCTCCTGAACTTCAAAATGTGTTCTCGCTCGTGCTTACGCGACTCTTGAGGACATATTTTCGAAATTCACTCGATCAAATATATATATATGTTTTCATGAAACACAATCCCTTCCTTATATTGCTGCATATGTAGGTCAAAAATTTACACTTGTAGTTACTTTTTGTGTGATTTAACGGTACAAAGACAAAGGTAATACTGTTAAAGATTATTGCAAATAATGACATGAAATGAGGTAGTTGAACAAACAAGAAATATTTAATATAAAATGGATATTCGTCGTAAGAGAAAAAACAACAATAACAAAAATACGAAAGTTAAAGAAAGTATAAGTGTTAAAATATATTTGATAGTGATTGCAAGTTTTAAATGGACCGTGACTTTAAAATAATGCATCACTAAATTCAGGAAATGCAATATACTAGATAGTGAAACAAATAATCAGAAAAAAAGAAATTTGAACGATTTATAAAAAAGGTCCGGCATTAGGAATCGATCTCGGGCCTTGGTTTAGCAGTCGAACGCTTATCAAAATGTACCACAGAGGCTGATGCTAAATGCAAGGTTTTTGCGTCTTAGAGGTACAAGTCCACTACCAAGGTTTACTACGTTTTATAAAGAGTCACAACTGATTACATTTTAAACTGGGTGGATTTTATGTTTGAATGTTCAACAGGATGTTTTTTTATGTTTAAAAAGGTAGATAAAATTGTTATTTGCCAATTGACTTTCGTGCAGAAAGATATGCACCCTGAAACTTCCATTTTATGATGGAATACCCTAAAATAATTTATGCAAACCAATGAACCGAGTGCGTTTCCAAACTCTACGGTTGACAACCGAAATTAGATTGGTTCAAGAAATAGATCAAAATCCATTTTAATAGCTTACGCCGAATAAACTGTGGGTCAGTTGGTTCCGTGGTGTAATGGTTAGCACTCAGGACTCTGAATCCTGCGATCCGAGTTCAAATCTCGGCGGTACCTTTCTTTTGCTTTCATTTCTTCTTTTTACTTTCTTTGAGATAATGAATATGAGTTGCAGACCCATGTTCTTTTATCATATCAAAAAGATCATCTCGTCATGAGATGTGATTTTCGGTGACAAATACGATAAATTGAGACGTTTGCAACACTTCTTACATCATCCTTTATTGTGTTTAAGGAAAATACAAGACACGTGAGGATGTTGATTGCTTTATGGCTGTCTTTTGTTTTCAATGGGGGCCATATGTCATTGTTGGACTGTAATCGATATATTAGATAGCCACTGTACAATATTTGATATATGGTATGAAAATAAACAATGATTGTGACAAAATAATTTTGTTTTTCAAAGGAAAACATAAATAGTTTCCATTTCCTCATGTTTATTTTGTTGTGTTATTTATAATAAGGAAAGGAACGAACATGTTAAAAGTTAGAAACTAACGAACATTCCACATAAAATAAAAATAGGTTTAATGGGACTCGATACGTTTAATGTTCTGAAATAAAAAAAGTAAAATCAAATCAAGATGTTCAAACAGATAACAATCAAGTACATAAATTGCTTTAATTTGTACTGGTATTTAAGTATAACACTTGATTTCCTTAAATATTCGGTATATATATTATTATAAGATTCATATGAATAATTGATTTATGAATTAACCTAGAAAGAACATTATAATATATTAAGATAATTGATATATAATCTGTATATTTCATTATTTACCTTTAATGCAAGACCATGATATAAAATGTGTTTACATATACATATATCAAGTGGTCCCGTGGTGTAATGGTTAGCACTCAGGACTCTGAATCCTGCGATCCGAATTCGAATCTCGGCAAGACCTAAACTTTATTAATTAAATGATACTTTTTACATCATTTACATTAAATGAGATACATGTTATAAATTTTACACATGTATTAATATATTTCAGTTGATATATAATACCATTTGTGTTGATGTATGTTTATATGTATATATGTATCTATGTGTGTGTATGTGTGTTTGTAAATTTTGGTTGTCATCTTTCTAATTTTGTTACTTTTCCAAATAAGATTTTATTGTGTTTTATAATTTTTTAAGCTTTTAAGTCTTGCAAGATGTATTGCGATTAAGTTAAATCAAATGCGGATTTAAAAGATATTCCATTAACCCTTCAAAAAGTATCCTATAGTTGAATTTTCATCCTCGCTGCATTTTTTGGGCATATCTGGCCTTAAAGTCGCCTTTATAATATCATTTTAATAATAAGTCATATAAACCAATTAAATTTAATTAAGTCAGATTTATTTCATGTCTATTCGTTGGTGTATATCGAAAAAAGAATTTTGTAAATAATACAAACCAGTAATATTTTTAAACATTTTTATTTGATTTCTAATCAGATTTATTAATTTCACATACTTATTTTTTATAGTTAAACGACCTCAGTTGAAACAGACATTGACAAAACTGTTCAATTTTGATACAAACTCTTCTGTCTAGTCATAAATGCCTTTGTTACATAATTACAAAGATCTACTGTATTTGTTTGTCGAAGTCTTTTATATATCAGACGCTATTTATGTGTTTTTAGACCTGTGACATGTAGCAGTTTGCTTGGAACTAGTGTCAGTAGATATACCGGTCTCTTTGGTGAAGTCAAACGCATACATGTATTGTGATTATGAATAGTAAATAAATGTATTCCATACATTACACCAGATATATGTTTGTAAATGTATTTATTTACAATATACGTTTTGGCTGAAGATTGATAACTTATCCGAAGGTGAATTATGATTTTCAAAAGTTCAAATCAATAATTAAGTAAAGCTTACAGACGGTATATTCAATGGTGTCGAAATGTAGCATTTTTGTGCATTTTCACTAGCATGGCATAATTTTATTTCATGAAATATCACTACTCTTGCTTTAGACTTTAAAATGAAAAATAAAAGATAAAAAGTTTTGAGACGAGTAAATGTATCAAAACGTATAATTCGATACTAGTTCGTCTCTAATTGTATACATCAGAGGTTAAGGACTTTTCAATCTAATTTGATGCAAACTGCAGTCTATATTTTATTTGATTTTCTCCAGACATGCCATTGCTTTATTTGATATCTACATCTTTTTGACGAATGGTATACTATAGATAATACATTTGCTATATTATAGTACTACTCCTTTGTGAGGAAAAACGGAAACGAACTGATCATTTCAGATAAGATGGGAAAATAAATATACTTATTTTTTTCAATTCAATTATTAGTGAACTTTCAAGACAGAATAGGCCGATGACCTTATAATCTCAAATAAAATGTCAAAGTATATATAGTTTCCTTAACATTGAATGTCTTAAATAGTAAAACATATATTTTAATAAAACCCTGAAAAATAGTAAGTAAGCCCATATAACTCTTTTATCAAAATATTGAAAACATGTTTAGATCCGTAATCCGGTTTACAAAAATTTAACAGAAAAAAAAAACCAGAAGTCACGGCGCAGTCTGGACGTTATAGATGTTGTCAGCTACTTGCAAGGACAACTACACGAACATGATTGTAATGTCATTTTTATCAAACCAGCCTTGTAAGAGTTAATTTTTTTTTTTATTGACTGGAATTATTTTTTTGAATCGTATTGATATGTATCTCACAATAAAATTTATGCACCATATATTCTCTCTTCCTTTCTTTTTCTGTATAGAACATGTGAGACAAATAGATAATTTGAAACCGAACCTCTTTTATTGTGCCTTTTCCCTGGGTTACAAGATTATTACAAAATATATTACTTTAAAGATTATTATGAGTCTAATGCCATAGCTGATAGATATATATCCATGGTCGTATCTGACAAAGGTTTACAGTTATATTTCTACACCTAATCTCGATATGTAAATGATTGTGCGTATTATATGATATTTGTATTCATTTCAAGAGTTATTGTATGTGACAGCAATAGATATAGCAGCTAATATTGTGTATCTTATAATTACTTTGCTGTGACTGAGTTTCTGTTATTAACGTTCAAATCCCTTCCTTAAAATCTATCCGAAATATCAGTGCGAATTATCATCTGTGCACATCCTAATTACTAAAGGGAATAAATGTTTCGCTGGCTGCTAGTATCACGACATTGCTATAATCACCCGATCATGTGGCAACTGTGCTTAAAGAATTGATTACAAAGTCAATGAACATTGTTTCAATATGCCTCCAGAATTAAACTGAAGATATGAACTATCTGATAAATTAATGATACCGTTATTTGATGGATGTATTAATTTGAATTTCCTCTTTCAAATAAAGATAATTATTGACGAATATTAAATACCGTTGATGCAATATCTACGAGAACTAAGATAGCGTGTGCAAGATTGACAAGTACACATGTATGTGGTAAAGGGATCGAGGAAGATGATTAAAGCAAGTTTTTTATCAATTATAGTGAGCGATGAATTTAATTACTTGTCTGAATATACGTTGACAACTAGGAGAAATTCGGGAGGCTGAATGATAAATATTAAAAACTGATTATTAAAATATGCATCCACATTTATTCACGTGTATAAATCATAATTAATAAAACAATTCTTAACCCCAAAAAAGATTGATATAATTGTTTATTTAGTTGTCTAACTTGGATGGATATTTCTATCAAACTGATCGTCTTAGAGAAATACTATTGAGAAGCGCGAAGTTGAGACCTCAAGCACCACAGTTGGTCCTTTTGCCGGCTGACCTCTCCAATGCGAACAGCATATTAAATGAAACTAATCGTATCTCTTCCTGACATAATACAATCAAAGAAGCCACGTTAAGTAATAAGTATTTCTATAAAGCTGTCATTTTTACTTCATTGATTTAGTATCCACTCCTTATTAAATATGTTATATATCGTGTATATATCGTGTAATATATCTCTCTATAGGCCGGAGGCCTGATTATACAATATAATTATCGTATCGTAGCTACAGTAACTGATATTTATCTATTTTGTGTACAGTCCTGTCTCGATGTCTTTTATTTTTTCATTTTATCTTTACTTGCACTTTTCTTTTAATGTAAGATGATTTTTTTATATATAAGTTGGATTTCTCATCGGATCTTTTTGGGTTCCATCATTGAAGAGGATATTTTATCAACAAGTATACTTGTAGAGAAATTTTGTTTATCTCTCTTTCTGTAAAATTACCACAATGTGATTGGTCAATCCTGGTCATGTAATTGATCTTGGGTATTCTCAATAAATATCATGTAACGTTCTTATCATTAAAATTTATCAACTACATTATTTATGTACATACAAGTAGGTATTCCATAACATAATAAAGACATTAAATATAGGACAACAAATGAGTTACAACGTAGTGAATCTGTACAATTTTTGACAAGATCGACCACAGTGTACCAAACACCTAGACTCTGAAATAAGACCCCGAATCCACTGTCTGTCTTCGCCTGTCACTATATATCAATAAGTTTATTCGAGCATTGCTAACAAACAACGGAAATGATTTGAACAATTCTGATATAGCTGCCCTGTCGTGAAAAAAGTGCATCCACGTCAATATTACCGAGATTTTTAAAAAAAGTTTTTTTTCCGGGCTGTACTTTCTAGTTTCAGAAAGATGTATTTCCAGTTTCTGTCTGAGTCGTTTCGTGATGACGAGTACATGCTAGTTTATATTATCTGAAATGAATTATTTGTCGGGACATCAGTTCTAATAGATGCATTTGCTGAAGACGTATGTATTTGACTCTGGTATTTAATGGATTTTCGATTAATGAAATGTTTAATCGAATAAGTTCCAGATAATTATAATCTTTTTTAATATACTTTTCAATATAAATATATGATCAATGAATACTAGTAGAAATGGCTTAATAAAGCATAGATAAGATAATGGAATTTCATACAGAATAATTGTTATTTTCGATAATGGTTGTTTCCTCTTTTCGATGGAAACTAAATCAGTCTTTTCATACGTTGTTTAGTTTGCTGGAGAAAATGTATTCATTCGAGGAGATCAAGCCATCGTTTGATCATTAAAATGGCCCTTCAAATGCTTTAAAATAATCTATGCATATGCAAACATCCATTGACATGGAGTTATATGCTTTTTTAGTCTAAAAAGGTTTGCATTTACTTTAAAATTCTAAGATCTAAAATTGTTTCCGTTTTAAAATATTTTACATCAATACGCTTAGCTGATAAAATAGCATAATTTATAAATAACAAAAAGTTAGTTTAGAGACATGTTCTTTAATGATCACCATAGAAGTCAGTTAAATGAACGAAATGCTTCAACAGTGAGGAGCGTCATTGACAAACAGTACGTGAATTTGCTGATGGAATTGGGTTAGCAAGTGCATAAGATTCTGAAAGTAATTTGTCAGTGAACGTTCGATCCCACGCTTACTGTCAGAAGAGGAAAAGCACACACGCGTATATGTTTCCAGAAAGATTCTAAGCCAAAGAGTGTAAGTTGATGAAACATGGCCACATTATTTTTATCCTGAAAGTAAGAAAAATTACATGGTTTGGAAGCATCGCGAAAGCCGATTCTCGAAGAAAGCCAAAGTGATTAAGTCCCTTAGGAAAGCGGCATGCATTATATTCATGGTAAAAACCAGATGCCTTTCGTTGACATGGTCGCAAGAATTTGCCTCCTTCCAAAGCTGAAAGCAGAAATTTGTGGTCAGTGGTTTGATCACCGCGATGCCATCCAGATCGCCACCCGGAACCGTTTGTGAAGAATGGCCTCATGATGTGTATAGTAAATAGATATCACGGCACGAGAAATGTGTTTCCCACAGACAACAGTACATAGAAAAAAGACTAGGCGTCATGTCACGAAAATGTAAAGTAAACATAATATAACCTTCTCATAAATATCTCCTTATTACTCATTCTATAAATGGCCCATTCTACGATTTTACTGGGACAACTTTTCAGTGGTCCCGTGGTGTAATGGTTAGCACTCAGGACTTTGAATCCTGCAACCCGAGTTCAACCTTAGTTGTTTATCTCACTTTTATATAAAACCTTATAAGGAAGACCTTATAATCATAGTAAATGTTAAATAGTTATTTTACTATCTTTATTATATTTGCTTATATATGTGTATGTATAAAGAGAACAAATAAGATATATTTTAGTCATTAGTTGCTTTAGTTTGTCACCAGATATACATCTCGACATTATACTGGATTTAAAGCCATATTTTGATATTTAGATAGTATAGTATATATTTTTAAAATATATATTTTAAATCTGTTCAAAATGGTTAATGTCATTTTAGAGATTTAATATAAGACGTTGATATTTAATCGTGTATATGATTTTTTTACTATCTTTATTATTTGCATATTTAAAAAAAAATAGAAATTGCATTTATCGTGTAAATATTTCAAGTTGTGTTGTATATGCCTTATGAAATATATATTTTATGCATGCAATGTACAACGCCATTGAATATGCATTATAAAATAATAGGCGTTTAACAAAAGAAAACAGTTCCAGTTTGTATGCTTTATCATCTGAACATTAATGACACCCAAAGAGTATAAAAATGTAGAACTAGGATCAAAACGGAAAGCATTTAATGTATGAACACTTATCATTATCTTAAAATTTAACTACCTGTTTTTTTTTCAAGCTTTATTCAATTCACTTTTTTTTTTTAAAAAAAAAAAAAAAAAAAACCTTGTGACGTCGCTTGATAATTATGCTGACTGTGCCAGTTGTTGTCCATCGATAAATTGAAATGATATCTTTCTGCCTGGTGCTCGGCATATATACAGGGAAGCTCTAGGAAGCGTTGTCCGGCGTCAGACAATTTGATAGTGTCTGATATCATGCATGCTACATGTCTACGGCGGGAAGCTGGAGTTATCTCAGATAGACATAGTATCCAATTGACTGGTAATAATTGAACCCAATCAAACAAACTAAACGCGATTATGTTGATATAGAATTTATATCTAAAATAAGAATTATATTTGATAAAGGAATTAGATATTTCATAGCAAATAAAAACCAGGAACATTCCTACATTAGACATTGAATTCCAACGTTACATATTTTTAAAGTGCATGGCTCCCATCATCAACAAGACACAACGTGACATTTGGCATTGTTGGTATTGTTACTTTTTCCACTGGGATGCATTTTGATGCTTCTTATTTTTAATAAATTCATAAGCATTTATTAACATTTTAGATTAACAACGGAACAATAATATCACAATCTACGAACGCAATTGAAAAATTGTAGACCGTTTTTGTCTCGAATGTTAGACTCACATTGAAAATTGACAACGTTTGAATTCGAGGATTGGTAAGATAAGACAATTTGGTCGCTGTATATTTCGTAATTTCTTAATTTCAAACATCTATATACTAGTTATTGTATGAAAACCGGGTTGTTTGTTGTAAAAATGTTTTATTGCTTATAAACGTTTGTTTGCTTTCTTAAGTTGTTGCATCAATTAAAATAAAATATTTTGTTTGAATTTATAGTCGCTGGGGCTATAGCGTGCGATAGGAACGAGATTAGCGCGTAACTGAATGAAAGGTGAAAAGAGGAAAACATGGTAAGAGAGTGTTTGCTTATATCATTAAAAGATTGCAGATTTTTTTTCAACCATTTGGTAGGGAATCATATGCATACTGTGAGATTTTATAGTTTTGTTAATAAAGTTAAAATAAATAATCAATCAATGTTAAGCAATATAAGGTACCATATATTTCCTTTCCACGTCAGCATATGTAGCAAAATAAGTTATCCCTCTCCTTCCTGTCGTTTTGTCATTTTAAGATCTGCCATTTAAAGAAGCAACAGCTGTAAGCACTTTTTGCATACTATGCAAACTATGTTCTCATATTTCACTTATTACGGCGACTTGATCCTTAGCATTACCTTTTATGATATAAAAATTTGAATGAAATTACGTCTTTCAAATGTATGTAACCGATCTTTATATCAAATGTAACTTTGTAATTAGTACTTATTAATCATTATGCTGTTGGTATTATCATGTAAAAGTAAGTGTAGGTCATGATGTGAGATCATGCTTTCTTGTGTATAAATGTAGAGAGAGATCGAGAGAAAGAGTTATATGGATTTTTTTTTCATCAATGAAAAATCAAATATATATATTACACTACAAACTCATTAACATAGTAGGTCCATATTTAGGACCCAATAACACTTAAATGCTCAGAGAAAGGAAAGGGTTAAGGTTTGGGTTAAAATTAGGTTTAGATTCACTTTGTTGAGGGTAGGGGAAGGGGTTAAGTGTTAGGTTCCTAGCTCAATTATTTCAGGAGATAGCTATATAGCAGTGTATTTGTTTAGGTAAAACAAGAAAACGTTTAAAATCAAATTAGAATTACTTGAACAACAGACAGCTTGATCGTCAGTGTTTGTTACTTCACGTTACTCGCCGATCCCAACATTCATTGATGTTTAAAGTAGCTTGTTCATAGATTGTCATTGACTAAGAATTTGAAATTTAATTATATCATGTGTAATACGTCTATGAATACCCATCAACAGACGCATCCGTGTTTGTAAAAATAAATAAATAAAAATGGGCGTTTCCCCATTACTGGCAATACCGTCACGGTGTTAAAACTATACTTAGCTATATTTCATGTTCATTTGCGTCCCTTGCCTCATCACATTCACTCATGTGATGACTTCATAGGCACATTCTATATTAAACCGATATTACCGGAGTTGCGTTTATAGAAATAGCGTTTTCCCGTGTAATATTACCCAATATTGCCGATTTTTTTTTTTTTTTTTTTTTTAGGAAACAATGACTTCAACGACATTGACGAGAGAAAGAGTAGAAAATTATCATTATTGATTTTTAATTTCTAGTTGTCATCTTTGTGCTGCTTTAAGTCTCTCACAAATATTGTGCATTTTTAGTTTTCTCTCACGATTGCAGCAACATTACGCTTCCGAATTTGTATTACAGATTAGCATTTTATTTTTATGTATACATCTTTGCTCAGTGAATTTCATTTTCTTCTTATTGTCTTTTAAACTTGATAAAAAGACACGAAAAATCTGATGCACGATTATCAACTACCAATTTGTAACACCATATTTACATCTTTGCTCTAGATCTGAGAGTAAAACGACCTAGAAAGGATAGATAAGATTAAATTTGGTACATCTATTTATTTGTCTTAGTGACAATACAGTGGAAATATCAGGTGAGGTTATTCTACAATTTTTATTTATATATTTCTTTTTTCGTAAATGTTGACCTGCTATATTATCGAAATAAAAATGTAAAGAGAGAGAGTAAAATAATTCACGTGTATGAAATGTGTTATCTTTTCTTCTTTCTTAATGTATATGTTGTCATATGTTAAATTCAAATACATGTATATAAAAAATAGACAACAAAGGTCCCGCCGAGATTTGAACTCGGATCGCAGGATTCAGAGTCCTGAGTGCTAACCATTACACCACGGGACCGACAGAAAAAATATGCTAGTGTGCTATTTTTTATAAATTGTGAAATATGGTGTAAACTTGATCTATTGCAGTGAATTTGTATAGATTTAAAGAAATGGGATTTAAAATCAAATAAGAAATGTTTTAACAACAGACAAGTCATACCAGAATGATAATATATATTTAACGTAAAAAATATGTTTGTTACTAATGCCATCTAGTGATCCAGACATCTAGCAAGGCTAAACTCTCGAAAAGATAGTACATTTTGTTTCCTCTCACAATTTTATATACGAAATTGCAACAATGTGACATGTAAGTTGGAGTTGTGAAAAGAAAAAAAAAGAAATCTATATGATAAAGATAGAAGCAGAATGAAAAAATAAAGGGTACGTATTAAATCGTCTGATATTTCTCTACGGATAGGCATGTTCGATAGACAGGTTGCTTGATTGAATTGCTCCAGTGCGGGACAGGCCATAATGTTTGGTGGCAGGTTATTCCAATACTACGTAGACAGCTCGTAGAAAAAAAAGAACATTTGAAGTAATCATTTGTGGCAGTCTTTAATCTGTTAAACACGAAGGAGAGTTTAGGTTAGAATTGTTTTGGTTGATTAAGGGAAGAGTAGGGCTTTTGTACTGGTAGGATTGTTATATGTGAAGCGAGTAAAGACACCGCAGCCGGAAGGTCGTAACTGAGGAAACAACACATCAAGCAGGTGTGATTCACATGATGAAAGAATGTTTCATATCCTACATTACACGATTCATAGATATTTCAATCACCTGGTCCCGTGGTGTAATGGTTAGCACTCAGGACTTTGAATCCTGCGATCCGAGTTCAAATCTCGGTGGGACCTTCTCACCTTTTTTTTTCTCTTCATGAAGGTAACTAAGAATGCGAATGGTTGTAGGGGAAGAAACAGCAAATCCAGACAACTCTGAAAGTCATGGATAAATTGAAGTGAACGTATGCAAACCGTTGATATTGTCAATTTCTACTGAATTTCTTGCAGCCGGGGAAAGATTAAACTGTCGATGTGAGCAATTCATTTGTTTAATGGAATTATTGCGTCGGTTTATCTCGTCCTTTCGCAGAAACAACTGTTTACACTGGGAGACCGGCTGAAGGAACCCTTGCCAATATAATGAATATTGGGGTTATTTCCGAAAAGCGGTTTCGTTACAAGAAACTTTCGTATGCATGTTTGAAAAAGTTGTGATTTTTTGTTACATAAATGCATATGCATATGCCTGCGATAGGTGCCACGTACTTATACTGAGATATTGGCATTTGTTAGGAATGTATAAAAAGCCAAACGTGAGTAGTATTCCTTGTATTATATATAGTGATATATGACGCAAATTTCGTGCCAAACCCCTTCATTCTGACTTGATGACTTCGTTGTGTCACTGTCTGTTTATATTCTGATATTCAAATATCTAGTTTTACCATCGAGTGTGAAATCTTTGTTACGACAATAAATGTACTTAAGGTGGAAGGGGAAATAAACAAAAAAAAAATGTTTAATGGAAAACTTTCAATCACTTTAAGAAAATAGACAGATGAAATGAGTTTGTATTTTGCCAGAACCTTGAGACTCGGAAAAAAGTTTGTTTAATGTTATACGCGTCAGGCCTGGAATTTCATCTTGTATGAGAAATGACTTGACTTGACTTGACTATTTGAGTTTACCGTCGCCTAGACAGTATTTCAGTCATATAGCGACGTCCAGCTAATTACAGGTGGAGGAAGACCCCGAATGCACGGAAACATTCGGGTAGAACCTACGACCTACCGCAAGCCAGCCGGAAGGCTTCCTCACATGAAAATCCGAATGACCCTGCCGGGATTCGAACCCACGCGGTGAGGGGCTGAGTGAGTGTTAAAGTCAGCGACTTTACCCTCTCGGCCACGGAGGCCCATGACAAATGAAGTGTGACAATATAGGTCAAATTGGATTAAGAGCCGGATGCCTGTGATAAACCCAGTGTTATAAACCCGCTTAAACATTGCTTAAACATCACGACCGTTACAATAAAAAGAAAAAAAGATGAACACTCCTTTTGTCCCAATGGACTGTTAACTATAGCATATCGCTTCTCAGTCACACCATATTTCTCCTACAGTTTATAAGATTATTAAGATGTGGAAGCAAATCAAAAAAATAAACTTTCATTATTTTATGAATTTTCATTATTTATTTATTTTTTATCATTTTGTTTTATGTACAAATATTCCTAATATAGGTAAAAAAATATATATTGAAAAAATATTAAAAAAAAAACACTAAAAAATCCTCCCCTGTGCGACCAACTCCACTATAAGGCATCGCTAGAATGGTGAACAGCCGAACTACTTTACCCATTGAGCATGTAACTGACATATAATGGAAACGCGGCAGGTTTTATTTTTGTCAATGAAGCCTCATAATCAAAACAAGGAGCAACCACTTTAATTATTGTAAAATAAAAGCAGTTATATGTTTGAAAGAAACACTTTATGAATCAATTACTTGCATTAAATGATGAAAACAAATAACAAGATTCAAATTATGCAAGTCTTCAATAGTTATTAAGAAGAAACTGGACACATATGATATGTTTCTGATCATTTCTCCTTAAATTCGTAGGCAACGGGTTTTAAAGCTCAGAATTTATTTTTCAAAGATGTTTTGAGACCTTAAAATATTCATTATTCAGATACAATCTATCAACTTGAAAACTCAATGAAAAAGAAGTTTAATACAAGTATTAAAGCATAATGTAGAATGAATAAAAACACACAAACACTTTACATATGGCCGTAGCGGACATGTCTAATTTTCGGCTCCAAGTCCAATCTGCGGTCCCAGTATGTATAGTGCTTGAAATGGATAAATTTATCTGAACATTACATAGCTTTTGCTGTAAAGCCTTTTAAAAATATATTTAATTTAATACATATCATCAATAAAAAAGAATGCCATACTCCTACGTCACGCTACATTATCAAGGGAAGTAGATTGTTAATTAATACTGGGACTTGTACCTAATTCCCTTACCAAATAAAAAACTTATCTGTGCTGAATTTTCGTCATCATTGCCCTTGTTCTTGCTGCAGGTGCTTCTGATGATGATATTTACATTGACATTAATACAGCCTTAGTAGCTTACTGTCTGGAAATTCCATGCATCTTGCAGACCTTAACTATTTCAGTAATAATGTAAGAAATGAATTACCTGTTGTAAAATGTATCTTAATTGATCTATAGATTAGTTAATTTATTTGCATCTTAAATCATCATCACATAATGTGTCTACTATAATTTAAGTATTTTCTGTACATTTTTGTTCTATATTTCTGAATGATTTGTTAATATAGTTTTTTTCTTTTGTTGTTTTTGGACCTTTTCTGTATGGTTTTGCTTTATTTAAGTCGTGCTTCAAAAACATGCGCGGCGTCTTTGATGCTTTGCAATAAAATTAGTCTTGTCCTGTTAACAAACGAGGCCATCCATATGCACGACTTTGGGACTGATTTTAAGTGCAAAATATTTTTGGAGCCCGTCCAATGTCATAAATAAGAGCTCAGTAGCCGGTAGCAGGCGTTAGCCCGGCTACCCTCCAAATGTGCTTTATAACAGGCCGGAAACTTAACGTAAACTGACCCGGGTTTATGTGTGACCAAGGTGAATATTTAATGAAAAGGACTAAGACTTCCGCTGTAAATGACAAAATATGTAACGTCATTTATCATTGTTCCTCTGTAATGAACAGATTGCATGTGAAGTCAGTGTTTCAATCGATCGAACAATGCAAGGACATGACAGAAGTAAGAAAAGGTTCATATAATACGTTATGGAGTGAAGTTCGTCTACCCCCAAAACACACACACACACATACACACACAACCATAGTATTCCTTTTTTTATTTATTTATTTGTTAATTTTTTGCATTTTGTACTTTCTTACCACCATTTCACCGAGTGTTATGACACAAACGCGCATGCGCAAGTTTCCAATATGGTGCCGGTTTTTCATCAAACCCAAACCATGAAAACAAGAAAGTTATTTTTTGATACAATATACAGAATAACAATTACAATTCCTAAAGTTGAACCGAAACTCAGAATATGAGAGGTTTCATTATAAGTCAAGCGATATTTTCTAGAGCGAGGCTTTCTCTGCAGTGATCAATTATAGATAACGAAAACTATGAGCTAGACAATGGTGCTGCCAGTGTTATAACGGGTCCAAAAAAAAGATGTTCTCTGACAGTTTCAATTCTAATGTTGTCTAGAAAGTTTCTGGTTTTGATATTGGATCATCCTTTCAACAAAATATTTAAAATCTTGCTTTGAAAACGAAGGATCAAACAGCAATTTACATTGTACATCGGACGCTCTCAAGAACCCGAGTGAACTGGAAATACCATAAAACGTTGCGTCATTTATCAAAAACATCACAAAGCTTATTTTCATTTCAACTCTCTCCGATAGCGAACGACATTAAAATTGGTACCGTTAGCTCCAGTTGGCGCTAAGTATATAATGTAGTTCAAGGACCGGTTGGCCAAGTGTCAGGATAATGTGACTGGATGTGATTCATTCCACATGTCTACAGCGTGATACTGCCGTGTGGCAGCACTAAATGTGTTTCAAGTAAAAATAGTCTCCAAATGAGTGAAATACTGTAGGTGGAACGTTAATCCAAATTAAACAAAAAAGAATCAATTCTCTTTTTTTGTAATTACAAAATATAATTAATTACTGGTAATGCGTTACAGAATACTCGTATAATCTTCACAGTATTAATTTGCACGATTCTTGAAGAACATTATTTTTTCTTGGGATATTTTTGCTATGCATGTTTGTTCAAGTGGCACTAAATACTTTTTTTCCATACGCCTAAGTGAAATTAAAATTCTTTTCTTTTTAATAATAGAAATCGTCTTCTCTCTCACATTTGTTGTATCAGTTTTAACTTAACATAAATATCTTCGTATTTATTCATCTGGTTTGTATGACACATGCATTTAGCGATTATGCGTATTTACTAAAAGTGATATTCAATGTGAGAGCGCGTGATTGTGTGTGCGAATGCGTGAAAATTAAAGACAAAACAATAAAATAGAAGGAAAATCAAAATAAATTTAAAGCTCTTATAGGAAAAGTGAAGTGGTGACTATAAACCCACACACATTACTTTGTGACGTCATTTCGCCGTGTCAAGTTTTCACTTCTTATTGTAATGTCAAGGTGTGTAGCTGGGTATGTATCACATTTATTGATAGGTAATCACAAACTATTTATATATCTGATTTCAAGCTTTTGGAATTAAAACATGGCTTTATACTGTTTGATTGAGATTCTTGATGATTTGCGCTACTTTTCAACTAAACATCACACGGTCATATTTTAAATGTACACACATGCATTTCGTTTCTCATTGCATGGACAAACACGCATTTAATTTTCATATCGTCCTCTGACGTAGCACCCGATCCAGTCAGGAACTTACCACGAGATAATATGTATCATAAATAGAAGTTACGCTAAATCTTTGGCCAATCAGAAGTTCAGAGGAAGCTTTGAATTTATCACACATAGATGTTGCATATAATTTCTCACCGAATAGCTAAATTTACCCACTTCATTTTCTCTTGGTGTCTGAGGGCTGTGGGTTTGATTCCTTGTTTGGCCAATCAAAATGGCTTCCGGAAGGTCGGTGTTTCTAACCAAGTGTCTCCGCCCACATCGTATTAACTGAACAGCAATAGAATTCTAAAAAATGCTGCGGAAGCGACAGTAAATGTAAATTCTGAAACAGAGGATATGTGTTCGTTTTTCTAATATTATAATGTAAAGAGTGAAATTATTTTTTAATTTTCTTGCGAAATTAGCAAATATAATTATTATTCATATTACAGTAATTCATTCAAAAACATAAAATAAAACGACTCTTCTCATCAAAAGAGAAAACATGTAATTCCTGATTTGTGCACACTTAAATGATTCTCATATACTTCGATTCTGACATTCTTTTTTTCAGAATAGAATTTAAAATAGCAATTTTAGACCACTTCAAACACGAAACACGAAAAACTCAAAAGCTGTGACAGATGAACTAATTCGGACGGGGACATGTTGTCTTGAAGGTCGTAGCTCTAACATAATAAATGCATTCCGATCTCTCAACAGAGAATTGAGTTTTCATGTTTCTTCCCTTCCTCTTAATAATGTTTGACCAAAATGTCAGGTCATAAATCATAATATGAAAGATCGACTGTTTAGAACATGACTTACATATGCCCTATAGACTATAGTGCTTAATGTTTTCCCAAGTAAACAACGACAAAAAGAAAAAATGCTTACATGATTCAAAAGAATACTCTGTAATATATGTGAAGATAATATATTTCAATAATTTGATTGCCTAGGAAACGCGTCGTAAATAAATACAGTTTTAAGTATTTTGTCGAGAAAATAAGTATAAAATAGAAGTCCATTGGAAAAAATAGTTACATTAAATCTAGCAGACATTTGTTCATTCTTATAGCTTACTATGTAAGGCAAATCCATTAATTGTTAAAGCATAGTGGTTTCTGAATTATTTCACGACAATCGATAAATACATTTGAACACAATCCATATAACCGGCATATTTTTTATAACATAAAAGACGGATACAAACTGCAAATACAGCAACCGTCTCATATGGCTAAGTTTGTTTGTTTGTTTGTTTGTTGGGTTTAACGTCCCACCGACAGTATTTCAGTCATTTGGAGACGATATTTACTTGAGACAGACATAGTGCTGCCACACTGCATTATCACACCGAAGACATGTGGCATGATACCACACCCAGTCCCATTATCTTGACACCGGGACAACCAGTCCTACAAATACCCTTATATGCTAAGCGCCAAGTAAAGGAGCTATAACAGTACCATTTTTTTACGACTTTGGTATGTCGCGGTCGGGGATCGAACCCACGACCTCCAGCACCCGAGGCGGACGCTCTAACAACTTGGCCCACGGGGTCGTTTCATATGACTAAGACATTAAGTCATGTTAAGGTACTAAATTCAACAAAGCCGGAATATTATATGCGAAAGAATAGCATCTTTAAAACTTCTATTTTGGAAGTGAAAACAAAATCAAGACTGAAAGCAAACAACATTAACGCCAATCGAATCATTCAAATCTTTACCTTCTCAATAGAGAAAAATAGTGTTTACCAAGACTTTTACATTTTATGTATTACAAGGATTTTTTTTTTGACAACAGTACACTATCTTTAGACAATTCCTTTCGTCTACTTGGCTTGAAAGAGAGTGAGGGACTTTCAGAAAACCTTCTCAGATACAATTCATTTTATCAAGATTGCGAAAACCTTGCTTAACAAAAGCGTTTGAGGCATACGCTCAAGGTTTTTTAACAGTTAATGTTAAGAATATAAAGAGACATTCAACATACTGGGTACATTGCTTTTATAATTTTATTGTCTTGGACGCTTGTCAAATCCTGTGAAGGCTAAATTATGCCAAATATACCTGGACGACATGCTTTAGATTGATTGTATTATCGTGCTGTTTTCTTGGGTAAAGACGCGAGGGTTGAAATAAAATACCATAAACAAGAGAAAAATCAGTCTTCTCCAATATAATCCTTTCTTGATTCTATGCACTTTGTTTGCTATCCCTTTGTGGTTCCCATACCTTTAAAATAGAAATCTCCCGACCGGTTTAGTATTCCAACTAAGCAGTCAAATCGGTTTGTGTTTAGTTTTAATTTCAAAATCTGGTTCTAAGCACGCGTTGTTTTCGAAACAGATTAAGTTGTTCGAACTAAAAAAAAATAACGATTAGCTACAGAAAATCTTTTATCTTTTATTACATGTTCAAGTCGCTTCCTGTCCACAGTACGTTGACATGTAGATACACCGGCAGTTAATTCGCTGATGAAGTCCCAAGTGAGCTATAAGAATGGAGTTTGACATTTGGTGGGCACGCATGCGGGCGTCAAAATTCCCTGTTCCTGAAATGACTTTGTTTTAAAGCAAGGTATTGTACCCAAATTGTTATGTAGTTGTTTGATGAGGCGACAAAGTTCTTTAAATAATTTGCATTTCTGTACAATTACACAAGTTTGAAATGAAATATTGAAACCAAAATTGGCATGTAGGTATACTGTGGGGAAAAGGGTTTTCACAAAGATGTTTAAATTATTTAAAATAGAATGTTTATTTCTGCACAATAAGATTTGTTTGAGGCAAGATATTAAATCCTAAATGTGCATGGCAGTAGCTGAGGAGGAAACGAAGGCTGGGGCATTCGCGCCAAAGTCAAGGTCACTGATATTGAAAACGAATAAAAATGATTATGAATCTCATTATTTTGAACAAGAACTTCAGTTTGAGGCAAGATAAAGATACCATTATCGGTATGTAGGTTGATTTAGTCAGTTTGTTTAGTTTGTGGTGTTACATGGACTAGGTTAAAAGAGAAATAATGAATAATTATAAATGCGTAAAGCATCACTGAAGGCACAACATCGTACACTAATACATATTACCACATTCATTAAAAACTATGTGTCTGCACTTGACTACTCATTAATATATATATTCTAAACAGGGTCAATTCAACTCTAACTATAACTTTGCACTATAACTGACAAATGCACTTGTGTTACATGCCCCCCTTTTGGAAGTTTGCATCAATATATTTTTTTTGTATGTCAAACCAAAGCAAATCAGATCACTTTATTTTTTCAATATTGCTTATAGCAGAAATAGACTTAAATATATAGGTTGATTAACAAACAGCACACAATCAGTCATATCGTGTGCACAATTTATTTGAGAATGCAAAGGAAAACTTACATGATCATCAATGTCATTGACCTTGGACATACCAGTTGCGCAGACGTCTGAGAGCAATATCGGATGTATATTATACTCAGATTTCAGTGCATCTCGTTGGTTTTATCAATGATACATAAAATATAAGCGTAATGTCACAATAAAAGCGCTTTTAATATATATATATATATAATATATATATATATATATATATATATTTATATATATATATATATATATATATATGTGCGCCCAGTCGCCACGTTCAATTCAACGCTCGGCGTCTTAATAAATGCCAGTCTAGTGAGCAATAAGTGCTTACATTTTCCATAACAAAAAGGTAATGTTTGTGATCGTGTGTGATAATACGAAAATGCATGATTTTTTTCGCTTAACCAACCAGAATGTCTCATCTCTTGATTTTCTTCTATCAGTTTGGAATACCAATCACCGCTACAGAAAAAAAAATCATTTACAAAAAGCAAAATAGCGTTAGCCATCTTTGTTCTCTTCATCGTTTGCTACAAACATCTTGAGAAGCTGGTTTTCGTTTCAAGGCTGTAAATTCGCGTGGGAATTATAACTCGTGTTGCAGAGTACGGCCATGCCTAGGTTTTGATTATTTCAGACAGCTATATGATGGTGTATTAAACCCAGTGAAATATAATTCATAAAATGTTGCTCAACCTTCAACTGTCAAACTTGCTGATAGTCTCTGCAGGTTTTATATTATTAGCATTCCAAAATGATTAGCAATGATAATCTTCATGACTGAAGGTCGGCTAAAACTGACTTGTGTTTCGTGTTCCATCGACAGAACTTCAATGATTTTGTGACTTTGACTATATGAGACAGTTAAAGTGCGGCATCGATGCTGTATCGGGGCAGGGATACTGCAACTTGTCACGTGACAGTGGACAAACAAAGCCCGAAATAAGTCTTATAGCTGTGTTCAGATAATTGGACCACCAACTTAATGACGTGTGTTTTATTTCACGTTAAATATTTATTGGGTAGTTAGAAGTAGAGTAATGTTATCCTACACTTCTGTTATGAATGGTGTTGCAAAGAACAATTGAGAGTAAAAAGGGGGGAAAAAAACCTTAACAATTACTGCAATCATTGCAATTTGAATTAAAATTATAATTTTTAAAATAAGCAAAGCATATAAACTGAAATCATTGTGAAGGTGGGCGTGTTGTGAGGTTACCAACGTTAACACAAAATGAGACAGATCTTGATATGTGGAGTTGATGAAGAAAATGAAGAATGTAGGAACGTTATATATCATATGAGAATTAGCATATGTAAAACGTTTCATTCTTGGAAGTCAATATAACCATAGATCATTTGGTAAAGTCCGCCATCGCAATGTATAGAATATCTGACAATGAATATCGTTCATATATTCATTCGTCATTGTCTTCCATCATCATCCTTGTATAAGTCAAAAGTAAGGAAAGACAATCACGCCAAAAAAAAAAAAAAAAAAAAAAAAAAGGATTCATGCTGAGTAGATTGAAAGCCTAGCCTGTCATTGGTATGCTGTTATCTTTCTACAGTTTTCATATAAATTCATATATGATAAGCCCGTACGAGATTTCCGATTTCTGCTCTCGTCTGCTGATTAGCGTGAAAATAGGCCGGTTCCCGGTCTAGCTGTGTTATTGCTGAATGACCTACTTGTACGTTTAGTATATGTTTCCCAATCTTTAAGTGTGCCTTTCTTCCGGTGTTTCCAGTGAAATAATCAAGTTTTCTCCGCGTCCTTTCAATCAAGCAGTTGATGTTTTGGATCACATGAGTGACAAACGACGGAAAACGCTTGAAACACCATGACATATCAGGGGGTAAATGATAGTTAGTGACGAGAGAAAGAAATTTGAATAAAAATACCGAAAACTCAATTTCCGATAAACAGAGAACATGATTTTCCTTCAAACAACTTATGGTTGATTGATGATTCGATTTTAAAGTCATAAAGACAGAAACTGAAGTATTTATCTATTTATTTATTTATTTATTTATTTATTTCATATGTATTTTGGCAGCGATTATGTAAGATTCGTTTTTAATAATATTATGGAATTGGAGTCAGGTATTTCAACAAAAAATGGTGTTTGAAATTGGGTTATGTAAAAAATGAATACTGGATTATATAACATCACAGCACACTACTGATGCTTACAATTGTGGTTCATGTCACGTACAATATTTAGTCCGGATAGATTAATATCTGTCTATAAATGCGCATTATTGACAGGTAACAAGATTCTATTGTTATATAACCCGCTTCACACCAGACAAAGAAAGATTGGCTTATGGATGAATTTCCGGCGGCGGAGTGATTTGAGCGTCCGCTCCGATACGGGACACCGTGGGTTCAATTCAGGGCGCTTCATTTCAAAGTCGTTATGGTTAAATTAAACACAATTTCCTTGTGTCATATATCATAAAAACAGTCTAGACTAATTTGACAAACGTATCGACTCAAATTTAAGCTACATTATGGATACATTAAAGGTACGGTATGGGTTTGAATCTATCCAATAAAGCAAAAAAAAAAGTTACACATGACTTTCGTAAGAAAACAAATGCAAAATAATTGTATATAGAATGTACTTACAATATAGAAGAGCAATTTATGTAGTTAGAGCGCCTCGGGTGCAGGAGGTCGTGAGTTCTATCCCCGGCCGCGACATACCAAGGTGGTAAAAATGGTACTGGTTTAACTACCTTTCTTGGCACTCAGCATAAAAGGGTAGTTGCAGGACAACCATACAATAATATATTGTTGCATCCGAGAAATGGTTATGATAACTTGTATTACATATATTTAGCCATAGTGTTAAAGATTCAGAATTGTTTAACAGAAAAAAGTATGATAATCTCTTGCGAAACTTAATTTGTATATATGTATTTCAGACTTAGGCCTTACTTTAATGCCTTTGATATTTATGGAAAATTTCAGTCACTTTTTAGATGAATTCATCACACATATTATAAATAAAATCAATAGAAGCTGGAAGACGACAAGGAGTAATTCTTGTTATGACACATGGCAGATATTCAAGTTATAAAAATGGTTTACATAGCGATATATCATAGATATTCAAGAAAACCTATGTTATAAAAACAAATGGAACTAAATAAAAACAGTCGAATGATCTCGTACATTATGAAAATGTTATGATTTCAATACACATATGTCACAGTTTTGAATATATATACTGTGCAAATATTATTTTTTCGTGGGACATTATATCTTTATTGATCTCGAAGGGTGCTTTATTCTCGACCCCCCCCCCCCCCCCCCCCACACACACACAAAGAAAATCCTTAATTTCAAAGAAAATCCTTGATTTAACATGACTCGAATTTTCTGAACATGAATTCACGAATAATATGCAAATAAAATTTCATTGGGTACAAAATCCAAGAATATGTAATTTAATGTCAACGAAAATTAATGATACTCAATTTATACATCACGTGATTGAAGATTAGGGGTGCTTGTTTTAAAAGATGGACTGTATTTCATTTGTGTAAATACCGGATATATATCAGATATCAGAAAATACACGCGGAGATACTATATATTTTCAGAATTCGTGTGAATATAATGACATTTTTCGCCTATTTGATATATTGACAAAACTATTAAATCATATTTTTTTGTAATAATATTTGATATACATATACATATATTCCTTGACTGCCAATACTAATTATGCATTTCCTGTGATGTTGATGTTTTTTTCCCCATTCCAAGTCAATGTGGGCAAAACCAATATACACGTCTCAATAACATGTCTTTTCTGGTCTGTTTGTTTGTAAATTTGTCCACCGGAAGTAGCAGTCTGTTGCCTTGGCACTATAAATAAATTATACGGTCTACGGTTACAAGAAGTAACATTTCATAGTATAATTTTGAAGACTTTTAACATGGGGTAGATACCGATGTTGATGGACGCTCTACATATGAGCAATTTAACATATACACGTCAGTGGTGTAATGGCATTTGACATTAGATGTTCCACATTTAGCCTATTGTGAGAAAAAAATTGCAACAATAATTTTTTTCAAATGGAAGGAGGAAATCGGTAGACGAAAGAAACGGAAATGGTTCATCAGTTCCCACATTTCGTCCAGCATGGACTTTTACAAAACGTTCCTAATACTAACCTAAATATATTGTTTGTTGTCGAACTTGTTGGCATCAAAAAGAAACTTCACTGAAGGTAATTAATACCACACTACACCGTCTGGATTCAGCTATACAACCCTCATTTATAATGTATAATGCATCATGTTGATTTAGTAAGAGAGATATATAATACCAAATAGCCCTTGCTTGACGCTGAGCATATAAGCGTAGTTCCGGGAGAGGTTGGCCTGGTGTCAAGATAATGTGACTGGGTGTGGTATCATGCCACGTGTCTACGGCGTGATACTGCAGTGTGGCAGCACTATATCTGCTTCAAGTAGAAATTGGTTTCCAAATGACTGAAATATTGTCGGTGGGACGTTAAACACAACAAATAAACTATACCAAATTATATGCTGGTAGTGTTTCTTAAATAGAGTACATAGAGCCTAAACCCGACGACGTCATGTGACTAAAATTGTATCGCGACGACAGCAACGAAATAAAGCTTATTAGTTGAAATTTAGTTATGTTACATCGATTCTGAAACAAGTTCTAACAGTTAATACTATTCTAGATGGCTCTGATGGCGACCCATGTGTCTTCACGGGCGACCACTGTACCCACTCACGTACGTGATCAGGAATCGAACTAGGGACGCATTGATGAGAAGCGAGGCTCTCCAGGCAGTAATAGTCCTTAGCAAAGGGGCAGGATAACTGACACTTTGCCGATGCATATTACAGAGTTTTATTGCTCATTCATTTTTGTGAGTGAAATATTAATAAATACACATCGATGTCAAAAGCTAACATATCCAGATTCATTGATAGGAAATGATCAGTGACTTTAACATTATTTTTTCACAGCGGTAAAAATACTTTGATATCTAGTGATAAATATACCCCGTGGTAATGACGTAATATGCTTCCAAATATGGTATTGACCCGAATGGTGATGACGTAATAGGCTTTTAAATATGGAAAAGATCCGAGTGATGATGACGTAATAGGCCTCCAAATATGGGAAAGACCCGAGTGGAGATGACGTAATAAGGTGGTCAATATGGAATGGACCCGAGTGGTGACTTTTGGAACAGACTCTATCATAACTAACCATGACGACAATAGTTGTATCCATGTTTGTCTGGAAGATACAACTGTAATCCTTTGTCAGATGATAATTCAAAAGATTTATCCATAAGGATGTCTTGCTCGTCAAATTAGTGTGTTGAACAGATTTTATGCTCAGCGTGTGTTGAATTGTAGTATATGGGCAAAGAAAATGACAAAACTAGACTAGACTATTTGAGTTTACTGTCGCTTCGACAGTATTTCAGTCATATTGCGACGTCCAGCTAATTATAGGTGGAGGAAGACCCCGAACGCACGGAGGCATCCGGGTAGAACCACCCACCTACCGCAAGCCAGCTGGAAGGCTTCCTCACATGAAAATCCGAATGACCCTGCCGGGATTCGAACCCACGCGGTGAGGGGCAGAAGATGACAAAGAAAATCACGAACAAAAAATCACGAACAATCTATTAAATCCATTTCTACAACCACGAAGTGAGCGATTATAACAGAAAACTAACTAAGCCTAATGGAAACAATTAATATATTTATAAATATTGGCAAGTTCATCGTACTAAATGTAGAATAGTGTCAATTTGAAAACGCGCTGAAAAGATATTATAAACTGAGACCCAGTGTGTATCTTTCTAGAGAAATATATATTTATATTTATTCAAGATTTAAAACTGTTTTCATCGATTGTAAAACAACGTAGATAATTATATGCGATGACGCAGATGATGGCTTATGTCGTCTCTATGGAAACTGGAACACAAAGAGAAAATCTATATCTGATTATATGACCACCGCACCGTTTACTTCCCCTGACCAGGTTTGCGTTTCATAAAATACTTTAATATGAAGTTTTCATCATCTCATCTCAAAGTCTCAAATTCTGTTTCAACACAGTTTAAAATATCATTAATATAAACAAAGATATATACATAAATCGTAGCTTTTACCCAGCGTTTCCTTTTTTATAGATATTAAGAAATTAAGTACATGTACTAGATTAAAAAATAACTATGGACAATCTCAATTTTAGATCCTTTGTAGATAGATGCTCTGCTAAGGTGTGTTACAAATGCCGAATATGTCCGCTATCCGGACATTCAGGCCATGCGCTGAATATGTCCACTCAGATCATTAACCTCCGTGGACATATTATAGTATTATCGATCACAGTGGCGCACATTCGAGGACACTCATTTCCATCACGTGTCCATTGACCCCCTGCGATCTTTGGACAAGTCTGGAAATAGGCATTGTCCCACTGTAATCACGCATTGGTCCATATTGATTGAGACTTTTTTTTTCTTATGAGGATGTATCTGACATGATATGGTGATACGCTTACCGTGCATAACAATTAACTGAGGAAACTTAGGCTATCACAGTGCGGAATGCGACTATTTTCCCGAAATTGGGGATCACCGAACACCGAAAACAGCAGTCAATTTCCAAAGGATTTGTGATAATATTTAATGTATATACAAAATGATTCTTTCCTGAATAAAGATAACTTATACGTCTGCATTAGTCGGTTTCCGACATAACAAAGAATAATAGAGCAATAAGAGGCATTTTGAAATAATTTGATTTATAAACAAAGGTAGTGCTTTGTTGAGTATTGAAAAATTATACGTTCTCAAACGTTACTGGCATAATTTCCTATATGCAATGTTACATGTGATTTTTTTTTCAGAATTGGACTTGGTGCTCTGAAGCTTAAATCAAAATTTGGGGTCGCCGTGGCCGAGCGGTTACAGTCGTGGACTACAAATCTCTCAGCCCCTCACCGCTGTGGGTTCGAATCCCGTTAGGGACTTCGATTTTTCATGTGAAGAAGCCTTCCAGCTTGCTTACGGTAGGTCGGTGGTTCTACCCGGGTACCTCTGTGTACTCGATGTCGTCCTCCACCTGTAATTAGCTGGACGTCGCTATATGATTGAAATACTATCGCAGTGACGGTAAACCCCAATACAACAACATTAAATCAAAATTATTATATAGACAGGCGGGAATTTGTCCTGTTTTGTGGTGCAAATACGTCCAGGATATATATTTTTTGGGAAGAGTGGCTATGTGTAATTATGGGTTAGTTTTATCGTTCTACTTCAACTACAAAACAACCATGTGTCTCCAGTGTGCGGAATAAATGTTACCATCACAGTCCTCTCCCAACAAAAACGCGAATCAAATTTATCAGAATCAGTGGCTGTCACATTGTGGAAATCAACAAGAATTCTTCATTTAATTGATTTATGAAACTAAAACCCATTGCCATTCCCATTTAAATATATATGTGGCCTGTATCGCAGGTCCGGCCTTCGCCCTGAGTCCGGGAGGTCGTGGGTTCAATCCCCGGCCGTAAAAGACCAAAGTTTTTGAAATCATAACAGGTGTTTCTTTATTGCGCTAGACGCTCAGTATATACGCGTATTAGCAAAGTATTTGGAAATTACAACAGGATGTGGTATCATGCCATTTGTTCACGGCGTGGTATTTTAGAACTGTCTTATGTAGGCATAGTCCCTAAATTATTGAAAAACCGTTGCTGGGACTTTAAATCCAGGCAAATAAGCATATGTGTATAGATGCGTTGATAGAGTTCCTTTATTAGGCAAAAAAAAAAAAAAGAGTTCCGTTTCTGGTCCCCAGTAAATTAAAAAGATGGTCGGTAGGTCGGGATTTTATTTATGTATTTTTTACATGAAACGAAAGGTAAAAAGGAGGAAATATTTAAAAAAAAAAAAAAAAACTTAAGGGTCGGTCGTAAAAAAAGAGGGTCGGTCGGGCGACCAGAAACGGAACTACCTTTTTTTGGCCTCAGTAATCCGGCCGCAGATATGTTTAAGAAAAACACGAGAATGCACAAAACTGCGGTAGATTAGACAGGACATAGACAGGACATCACGTTTCCCTTAAAATTGTCTTTAGCTATGATCAGTCTTTCGTCAATATGTGCTTGAAAGGGCTGTTCTATTTTGTTGTTCTTAGTTACAAACAGAATTTTTAAATCATAAAGAAACAAACAAAAATGCTAATCAGCAATTTAAATTTAAGGTTATGGGCAAATATACAGATAAAAACCACCGAAGACCTATAGATTTAGACACCTGTTTTAGAGCTCACAAAATGTAGTTGCATTTTGATGTGCTTAAATTTATACTAATCTATATAATAAGTTCAGATAAGACTGGCAAAGCTAGCATTTTACCAGAACGTATTGAACATATTGCAAGTTGATATCACACCTTATAGTTTAAGTTGCTGTCTTTGGTTAACATGTCTTTAATTCCGTTGATGTATTGCGAGCTGTTAATCAAAGGGGAATAAATTCATGCGTTCTTCTGCCGTTCATCTTAATACAGTCATCGCCCTTGAAAGTAAGTAAGTAAGTAAGTAAATAATTTATTATCGTGACATGTGCAATAAGATAATTACATACAAACTGTAAACAATCTAAACAAAAGAAAGCACCCGGCCCAATGGGCCTATATGTCACCAGGTCAAAAACAGTAATGATAAAACATAATAATCAATGTCACATAGAAAGTAATCAATAGAAAATGCAATGATACGGCGGCATAAAATTGAAGCATATTTTAAGAATATATCACAGTTCTCCTGCAGAGGTAAGCTTTAACTATAAATTTGGCTGTTTTTCTCGGGTGAGTATTTAATAAAAATGTTAATTTATCATCCGATGACAAGTTTGTATAAACAGTTTGTAATAGTATATCCCCAAACACATTACTTCGGATGGTATTATAGAGATCACAGGTTAAAAGAAAATGCTTTTCGTCTTCAACAACATCTAAGGCACAGAATCTACAGAGTCTTGAATCAACAGGTTCACCAATATATCTGCCAGTCTCAATTCGTAAGGGTAAAATGCCAAACCTAAACTGACTATAGAGTGAGCGTTCATATTTTTTCAGGTTTAAAGTTACGTAATCCCCGCAACTAAAGTCATTTTTAAACAACCTGTATGTCCTTAATTTTGGCACGTTTTGAACATCATGTGACCATTTTCTGCTGTAATATTCCGTTATCTTGGTATTTGCCACGGAAATTTGCACAATCGATTTTGAATTAAAGTGATTGACAATACCTAAATTGTTTAATATCTGTTTTACGTCACTTGACCAATTATTTCTGCACCTATTGTAGTCAAAATTGAAGACACGCTTGGTCAGTTTATTACTATCCTTATTGAGCAGTCTATTCCAGTAGCGTATAATGCAACCCCATCTTCTGTATAAACTAGGTAGCCAGCCTGTATCCCCATGTAATGCTAGAATCGGAGCGAAGCGATGTACACCTAGAAAAATATCGTAAAGCGCGGTGCTGGATGTTATCTATTGTCTGATATTGCCTAGCACCCCACACAGATGACCCATAGTCTAAGATTGGTACAACACATGCATTATATAGTTTATCAAATGTTCGAAACCCAAAGTCTTTTAGGTGGTGTATTTTGCTTATAAGACTTCCCAAAGCTCGACTACCGCCTTTCGATAATGATTCACAGTTAGCGCTAAAGTCACATTTGTCTTGAAAGATAACCCCTAGATATTTATAGCGATCAACAGTTTCCAACACATTTTCACCTATGTGAAATATATATTCTGTGCGTTGAGCTCTACCCCTGCGGAAATGCATACACTTAGATTTTTCAGTGTTAATAATCACTCTCCACCGCTTACACCATTCGTGTAAAGTGTTAAGCATAGTTTGTAAGTTCTCCTCTGTATCTGAAATCAACACAATATCGTCAGCATACATGAGCATAGATACTTTTACATCTCCCATAGTTATTCCAAGTTCAAGGTCATTGACCTCTTTGACAAGGTCATTGGCGAAAATTGCGAACGAAGTTGGCGATAAATTACACCCCTGTTTCACTCCAGTGTAACAGCTGAACCAGTCAGTTAATTTATTGTTAATTCTAATACAAGAGACTGAACTAGCGTATATATTCTTAATTGAGTTATATACTTTACCATCAATATTGTTTAAAAGTAATTTATACAGAAGCATCTCTCTGTCAATGAAATCGAAACACTTTTTAAGGTCGATATATGCTGTAAAAACAGAGGCGTTGTTCTTTGCTATGCTATTTAACGTAAAAATGTGGTCCTCGCATGATCTGTTGGCCCTAAAACCGTTTTGCTCGTCTGCTAAATGCCCACTGTCCTCTAAGTACTTAGTCACTCTTTTATTTATAAACGAACTGTAAAGCTTGTTTATTCACGACAATAAGCTTATACCGCGATAATGTAACGGTACCCTTTTATCTGAATTTGGGTCATTTAATATAGGGCAAATGATTGCCTTTCTCCACATCTCCGGAATTAAACTTGTATCGAAAATCAATTGAAAAAGTTTCTGCAACATTGCGATAATTATTGGGTATTTCAAAACGTCGTAAGGTATACGATCAAATCCCGGTGCCGAGCCAGACTTAGCGTGCATTATAATGTTTGATATTTCTTCAATCGTAATATTTCCATTCAGCTGTTCATTAACCGGATATAATGGGTCCTGCATGTTCATTTCGAGCAAATGTTTGTATATTGACTCTATTATAGTGAAATTCATCAAAATCGCTATTATCGTTTTGGTTATACAAATTATGGAAATCCTCCTTCCACCTTTCGAATACAATGCGTTCGTTTTTTATTATGTTTCCACTGTCCACGATTTCTACTGGGATAGATTTATCTTTCCTAGGACCTAAGCGCTGTATCTTTTGCCAAAACTCGGTCGGATTACGAGTAGATATTTCTTCAATGTCTATGACTTGAGAGTATCAATAAGCGCGTTCTGTTTGCCGTAATAATTTGTCAAATAAGTTCCTCGCTGCTATATACTCGTTTCTTAATCGTAAACGTTCGCGTTTATTTCCCGGACACCTTATAAACTTCCGTTCTTTCAAGTGCATATGATCCCATGATTCTTGCAAATCGGCATTCCAGTAAGGTTTATGCTGTTTCCAGCGCCTAGCAATCTTTTTAGTGTTATTGTACGTGGGAATAGATCTTAACATCTCATCATGTATACTGCGACAAATGTTTTCATAAATGTCGTCAATATTTTGTTGCGTGTCGCGTGCATTTTCTATTTGTGTGATGATATTTAAGACAGCAGTCCTTGCTAAGTCACTATTCATAAAGTCGGGAGGGATATTGCGCAATTTAAATCGCACTTCATTGTCCGCTGAATTGCTTATACTATTTTGCTTACAGTAGTAATTGCACTGAAACTCGGTCACTAGAGTAGAATGGTCCGGTAATCGCGAGTGTTCACCGAGAAACCCGTGTAGACCGTGCTGATCGTTGATCTCACTAACTGTTAATACCTCGAAACTTTTACATTTGGCAAAAGAGTCATGCGGCACGCACATATAATCTACGACGGCTTTTCCTTTCCTTGAGATAGAAGTATAATTATCATGAGAGAATCGTCCGTTTAATATACAAAATTTAGCATCTATCAAAAAGTCTATAAATTCATGGCCATGTTGATTTGTGATTGTGTCGAGTACTTCACGGGCTGGAATTGAGTCACAATCGGTAATAAGGTCTGACATATTTCCTATCCTTGAATTAAAATCGGCTCCGATAAACATACAATCACTATCACTATGAGTGTAAATTTGTGTAAGCAAGTGCGCAAAAAAGGACTGGGCGTCACGTCCTCTGACCGAATTTTCTGGGGGCAGATAACATGAGAAGATTATAAATTCTTCCTCTGTATCTCTACTGGTCAAACATATCCCGAGTATCCCTTCAAATGATTTATCCACGACTTCAATTTTATACGAATCGCTTATACTTTGCCTTACAAGAATTCCAACACCACCAGAGGCTTTGGGGGCATTACGGTGAATATCTGTCCTATTAAAACCATACCAAGAATAACCTTCCACATCGATAATTTCTTGACCACGCAGGTGTGTCTCGCAAATAGTGATTATATCACAGTCAAGGGAACGAATAATTGCAACACGCAAATTATGATTGTTTTTTGTCCATCCGCACACATTAATATGGCCAATTCTTATCGTCCCTTTGGAACGGGGTGAATCCTAGTTTTCATCTTGCCCGCGGTTTTGACGTTCACGTTGTTGGATACGACCGTTCGCGTCTACTGGGAAATTGCGTCCGTCCGGGAGTTGGCGTAGTAAAGCGCGCGCATTTAATTCAATAAGTCTCTCTGTGTGAGATTTGCAACTTTTAAGGTTTACTTGTTTGTAATCCTGGGTATCCTTCAATGACATTTTGTTTCTTAATACAAGGATCTTTTCATCTAAGTTTCGAAATGTTATTTTCACAAGCCCGGGTCGATCATTATAGCGCGTTTTAAATCTCACGGCACCTGTAATGACAACATTTGATTTAACATCGTTACTCAATGCGTTAATGATTCCTTGTGCTTTTTCCATAAGGTTCTCTTCTATGTCTGTTGGTACCCCGCTGGCAACCACCGAGATATCCGAATCGTCCGAGCGACCCGGCCTAAATCGCCTGTTCCCATGATCCATTACACCATGATTACTGGCTGTCCCGTTATCCGTGTCCATGTTTTCGTCTGCTTGTCCTCCGGGTGTTGATCGTTCTGTCTGCTCTATTGTATCCATGCGAGATCGTAGCGACTGAATTGTTGTCACTATTTCGTCAATACGGCTGGTTTCCATGTGTGTGACATCTGTCTGAGGCATTTTATATTGAATACAATTCTCTTTTTGTAATGTAGAAGTTGTAGATATTGCAGTATGGTCCAACAGCCTAACAATGGGGAAAGGCTATCAGCTAAACAATGGTGAAAGTAAAACTGTTCTCCAGTACTTGCAGTTTTTTAACACGTATGGTATAGCAATATCTTTGTATTCCTATATAGTCCATAGCACTGAAATCGGTTTAAAAGAAACATTCGTGTCTGCGCACAATATTTCGTTTATCTTTCATGACGTCATGGTGATTTACGAGTGAACGAGGAATTATAATATGGGTGTAATGTTACAACACAATATATACACTTCAAATAACGTTTTTGTATGAGTAGTATAACTTTGTCATGAGAGCATTCCTTCAGTACAGCATGGATCTCGGATTTGACCCTCAAGTTTGCTGAACAATTCCCCCCCCGAAACATTTAGCAGCACAAATATGGGTACTGTAAAATCATTAAATTTCGTTGAGATTAAATTTTCTTACTAATGTACCTAAGGGAATTTCGTGTCAACTTTATTCATTGAGCTATGTTTTAATCAAAGCGCACAATGCGCTGAGAGACGGCGACGGGATTAACATTCTAAACCCAGCGTTTCTGAACACATGACGACAAAAACTCCACCCGCTGTTGCTACAGAGGTTCTGTTTGTTACATAATAATCCGGAGTAAAGGTCATGAACCTTTCATTCATAAAAAGCTTACCTAAGTAGGTCATTCTCCTTCTCTAGTACTAGCGAATTCTATCTGTTGTTTTGTACGTGTAGAAATTGACCAGGTATTTGATTATTTAAGATACTAGAATGTTTGCCTATCTATTTCAAAGTTAAGAAATGCCCTGGGAGGGACCTGACTCGCTATCATGCAGAATAATGTGTGGACTACTTTAGGTCAATTACATACATACGGAGCACTACTTTTTCTTTTTACAGGAGTAGATCTTCATGTACGTAAGATGGGTTGCTGTTCTGGTTAAGAAATGTAACGGATATTTTTTTCACGCTTAAAATTGATGCTTCCAGTGCAAAATAATGGCAAAAGAAAACATGTTAACAAACAATAACACACAAAAGCCGTTACGGTTATGATTTAAATGTCTGTGTAACATATTCCACTCGTATTCGTTAGTGCAGAATCGCTTTGCATGGATCCGCACTAAGCGCGGAGAGGTACAGTTAAACTTGTTGTGGAAAATATGCAAATTAGCAAGGCCTGGTTTCGATTTTGAGCATAAGACGGCTATCGCCGTCTAAAAACGTGAGGTCTATATAGGAGACAGGTTTTCGTGGGGATTAATACTCGATCGTTGATAAAACCTTCCGCGAAATCGACGAAAATTAGTGTCCCACGAAAATGCAACTATCAGTGTTTTGTCCAAGGGAGAAGAGTGTGCTGTGGGCAGGGAACGTTTGACAGAAGACCGGTCCAAACAACAGGAATGTGACAGGCAGAATTGTCTCCAAGTCCATTGCAAAGTACCTCTCATTATAATTATGATTCCTATTTATAATATCATTGACTTTTTTTCAGATGTTGTGGAAAGGGGCCTTAATATCATATTTTGGTGGAAAATATCACTATTTTTTCCCACTGGGTAAAGAAAAATCCCGGAGTAAGATGCTAATTTGTGGGAAACTGCATGAATTGAACGAAATCTTGGAGGGGTAGGCGCCTACGAACGGCCCCTGATAAAGAAGGAGAGAAAAAAGAGACACCCGATTAAACACGAAAACAAATATACTGCATGTTTGACTAGCGCATGATAAACAATCAATAGCAGAAATCTAGAAAAAAGAAAAAAGACTGGAAATCACGAGATCGATTGACAAAAAAAAAGGATAATATACAAATAATATAGATCTAGACTACAAGATTACACAAGATACAATCACATTATTTTAGCAGCTAATTAACTGTCAATAAAGCATTTATAGAAATTCTACAAATGCTCTGGCAGAGGGAGCCGGGAAGGAAGAGATGCGACTTCTCGTAACAAATCAGAGAGGGATAAAGAGAAGGGGGAGAGAGATACATTAAAAAGTAAAGATAGGTTTTAAAAGTAACAACAGCATTTGTACCTCATATATATGTATCGAGATAAATTGATTGATTTTCTCCGATCGGACTTCTAAACATTCCAATCAGAGAAAAACAATCAATTGTTTCTCGAGACATAAATATACATAAGTTTCTATCCATAATAATGATTATAATTATGATGTTGGGTTTAATATAATACGAAGATAGGGATTCACCCTCTATCCTACATGTTCCGTGATCGTCTATTTTCAATAGGGTTATAGTCCCAAGAATAATAAAAAAATATAATTTTGAACTGTTGCTTTCATCATTTTATAAAGATAAACAAACAACATGTACTTTATATGAAATAGATATGCTTGGAAATATAAGAGTCTTTTTTACTGTCTTTTAACAGTGCGAGAGTAAAATAACGCATTAGGCATTAGATAACGGTAGAATATTATTAAGCGCGGTCAAGGTCAGAAATATTTTTAAGTTAGCATGTTTTTTTTATCAGTCAATGGTAATTCCCAATCGAATGAACATAGGGATTTCGGAACATATGTATGTATGTACTTTGAAAGGTCGATATCTTTAAATGTGTTGATGTTTTAATTGCTTAAACGATGAGACAAAAATTAAATTTATAAAAAAAAAGCAAAAACTGTTCTGCAATGTGTTGATAACGAGACAGACAGTCTGCGACAATATGCTCGTTATTTGAGGGAAAAAAAGGTTCGTAAATTCATGTAGGATAGGAATACCTCACTAAAGAGGGGTCTGAATTTAAGGTATGGAGGAGGTTGTCCTATATGAATACGCATGATAGATTCTTATATTGTCTCTACTGCTAGCGACTTGGTTTTCTCCTGTATGTAATTGTCATGTACCTATCCTTATAGCAAGGTTTTAAGTTATAATCATGCCTAAACAAAATGGTACAGTAATCGTGCATTTAAGCTCTGTAACTTGTAGTAACTTTCAATAAGATACTCAAGTATAAAACACGAATGTAGATGTACATGAGAAAGACACATTTGAAATGCACCGAACAACTTTTCTCATATTGACAGATCTGTTATTCTATGATAGGTTTCAAATGAGACATCAAACCAAATGATGTCTTGTTTGCTTCGTGACTAAGTAGAAAAGAATTGTTCAATGTATATTTGAAGCCAAGTTTCAATGGATTGAGAGTGTGAGTTAGCGTCATATATAGATGGGGATCTTTGATGTATACGAACGGATTCACACGAAAGTAATGACCAGTTACCAACACCTGTACTAATCTCCTGAGTATAACTTTCAGACAAAGAATCGTGATTCCTGACAGTCCTGGTTTAATCATAAAATCTTTTATCATGTTATTATAACGTCACAATTATTTCTATAATAACGAAAGATCTTACAAAACATCCCTTTGAAAATGTGCCCATCTTACATCTGAGTCTGAAATATAGGAGACTTGACATATTGATTTATTAGGGCCAAATAGGCATATGTCCACCGTGGAAGACGCTGGTGATAAACATGAACTATAGATATACCATAACAACTTTTCTAGTTGACCAGCAAGAATTAGAAGCAATAAGATACAGACATAGGCCATTATCAACCTCCCTTGAGCAACACAATATAGAATTAATTCTGACACATGAAGCAGTCACATCATTTTTGTTGATGTATTATTTGGTCGGCAGTGGGTTCGATACCTTTTCCTGGCAGAAATTAAACTCCCATTTAATCTTACCGGTCCTGGTCGAGGGTTTAATCACATTTCAGTAACAAGATACAGTCCTGTGTCTACACAACAGAGCGGTTTGACATCAGGCCACTCAAGATGAAAATTATTCCGTTTCACTCAAATACAAATGTAGTTAGAATACCTACACAAAATATATATCACAAACAATTCACTCCACCGGCCGCGACATACTAAAGTCGTAAAAGATGGTACTAGTATAGCTCCCTTGCTTGGCGCTCAGCATAAAAGGGTGTTCCGGGACTGGTTGGCTCGGTGTCAGGATAATGTGACTGGATGTGGTATCAAGCCACATGTCTACGGCGTGTTACTGCAGTGTGGAAGCACTATATCTGTCTGAAGTAGACATCGTCTCCGAATGACTGAAATACTGTCGGTGGGACGTTCAACGCAACAAACAAACAAACTAGTCAGAAAGTCCTCACCTACATTATCCGATCCTTTGATCGCAAGATCAGTAAACCTGAAAGTTTTCAAAGATAACGACACTCAAAACTGGAGAGTTTGACAGTTTTGCTTGATCAAATACATTAGTAGGCAATGATCAGTTTCAAGCACTACATCAGAACTATTAAGATACTGCTTGTTATGTTAATATCAATAACAGAGTATCTGTGCTTTCTTGATAACAACTTCCGGCTAACATAAGACACCGGCACCAGTATGAAGTTCCTATTGATATAAAAAATTGTGAGTATAAAAATAACAATGGGAACTCAGCTCACAATGCATATATAACTAGAGCCAACAACTTTGAAAGCAAACCACTAGAATATTTCGTTTTAAGATTGTGTATCCAAAACGTTTCTTTACAAAGTCTAGCCTCTAGGCCTTAATGTCTCTAACTTTGCGCGACTAGACCGTTTGGCCGCTAACTTCACGCCGCTAGGCCGCCCTGCCTCTCACTTCACTCCGCTAGGCCGCCATGCCTCTCACTTCACTCCGCTAGGCCGTCATGCCTCTCATTTCACTCCGCTAGGCCGCCATGCCTCTCACTTCACTCCGCTAGGCCGTCATGCCTCTCACTTCACTCCGCTAGGCCGCCATGCCTCTCACTTTACTCCGCTAGGCCGTCATGCCTCTCATTTACTCAGCTAGACCGTTAAACCTCTGTCTTCACTCCGCTATGCCATCATGTCGCTAATTTCAAGCCGCTAGGCCGTCATGCCTCTAATATTTCGCAGCTAGACCGTTAAACCTCTGTCTTCACCCCGCTATGCCATCATGTCGCTAACTTCAAGCCGCTAGGCCACTAACGTCACAACATATAAGTCATTGTATGGTTTTAACTTAGTAACCAGTAACGGTTGGCGATTGGTAAGAGGGTCTGCCCCGTATACGGAAGATCACTGGTTCGATCCCTGGCGGAGACATTCCAAAGTCTTAAAAACTGATCATGGTAAAGCTCACTAAGAGCACATCCGAGTTCAGGACTTGTTAACCTAGTGTCAGGACAGTATGACTATGGATAGTAGAATGCCATTTGTCCAAAGCGTGATATGGGGACGTGGCAGCACTTTATTCCTCATGTAGAGAAAATGACCAGAATTACTGAAATACGGTCGGTTTAACATAAATCCCAAGTAAACACCAACAGTCTAGGAATTTTATTGATATACTTCAAATCATTTCTAAATTATGAAAAAAAAACCTATTTCTCTCTGTACGCCATAGAAGTTAAATATATCAACACAATAACGGCCACGTTTTTTGACATCGAAGTGCCAGAGTTGACACT
The DNA here is from genome assembly GCA_021229015.1 of Solen grandis. Taxonomy (NCBI): domain Eukaryota; kingdom Metazoa; phylum Mollusca; class Bivalvia; order Adapedonta; family Solenidae; genus Solen; species Solen grandis. Next base: position 17,393,797 of record CM037792.1, on the reverse strand, counting down.
TCTTTTGCGGTCTACAGGAGAGGGAAAAAAAGGTAAATAAGATAAGAAATAAAGTCCCGTACAAGATACTAGAGAGAGAAATAGAGAGAGCGGGGGGGGGGGGGGGTAAAAAGAATAGGTAAAGAAAATGGCTCCCTATTATTTTGAACATCATAAGGGTGAGACCTTTTTTCTAATTGTTGGGGAGAGGGAGAGTTTTTGTTCTTTTGTATTGATCTTTCCTGGACTGTTTTGTAATGTTACTGGGTGTGGTACCATATCATTTACAAATCGCTATAAAGCAGGATTATACATGTATTGTGTAGACAGCGTGTCTAATTCGCCGAACTATATTCGATAGGCCTTTCAACGGAAGCAACCAACCATGCTTTATTGTGGATCGACTGCAGAAGATATATTTAGTGCAAATTACAATGCTTACTTCCCCTATTTTAACTACACACAATGTAAACATTAATATGTTTAAATATGTGTGAACTACATAACGTGTAAACTAAGGGGTTACGTAGAATAAATTTAATATTTGTATGAATCACAGGAGGCGGTGTTTCTAAGGTAACATTTTTTATAATGAGAAGTATATATAATTACGTTGAAAAAAATGCTAGATCTACCTTAATATAATTAAGATGCTTGATATTGACTATAATGGTTAAACGCGCTCTGTTAATGGTTCAAAATGATTTGGCGTACCATCTCATTTTACAAAGTAACATTTCGATTGGAATTATTGTTATAATATCAACGAAAATTGATAGACGCAAATATTAAATAAAACCTGTTTTAATTCATCATATTTTTGGCAAATGATTCTGAGGGTTCGAGAGGAGGTAGGGTTTGAGAGATAAATTATATGCTATCGTGGACTTAGATATAATGATGACCCAGTTATATTGATGTCCCTTGCTGTTTACTTCATCGTTATATTATACACAATGAACTAAACAAGGTAACCTATTCATTAGCTGCATGAGTAGTTTTGTTCATATGGTGGCTACTAAATCATGTGGGTTTATAACCCCACTTAATAGGGCTATACCGGAGTAAGACTCGTTTCTTCACGTCCTGAATCTGAATTTGAATAAGGTCCAATACTGGGTTTAACTACACTCACATTACATGAAACATTCATCGCTTGCTGTGCTAGTCTTTGTTTTTCATCGATCTAATCCGTGTATTTACATTGTTGATTTAAAAAGCTCGATATGGGTAGGTGAGGTACATACCTGGTGTTCACAAGCCATGTTAGTGACGTGTACACTGCTCTGTCTTGTTGAGTGTCATATTTATAAACAATGAAGGTATTGATCGTAATTTCTTTGTTGCCTGTTAAATGGAATGTTCCAAAAACAAAGATAGGCTTATGAGTTCCTCTAAAACCGAACACACCAAAACAGGAAAGGTGGGCATTAATCATTATAGTACACCGCTCAATGTCAGTGCAGGTAGAGAAGTGATGTGTTCATAAACTCTCTCGCTCTCTCTATATATGTCTTTCCCGTCGCCGCTGTTTTTTTCTCTCTGTCTGTCTCCCTTTGTATCTCTGTCTCTGTCGCCCCCCCCCCTCTCTCTCTCTCTTTCTCTCTCTCTCTATTCAAATCAATAAACTGTGTAATATTATGGGATCCTAGTTAGACGCTATTGTGGTATTATGAAGTCAGATTGTGTCACTGTTACTAACCTATTATATACCGCAAGTGATTATAACATGACCGTTGTTCTAGTTATACAACGTCTGTCACAATTATTAATTTTACTGTCGCTAATGCCTATATTGTCTGTTAATTCCCATCTCTTTGTTGTTATATAATACACATGCTAAATAAAGTGTATAAAGACCAAGAAGTCTCCTGTGTTTGTACGGCCATTATACGACAAAACGTTAATCAGTGGCTCTGGCAAATGCTGTTTTAAATATCGGTCCCTATAGCCGATACATAAAGCGCGTGCCCCATGAACCATGTGCCGGGGGTTTGACCCCCGGCCAGGACTTTCAAGTGTTATTACATTTAGTACTGTTATATCACCCTTGTATTTGACGGTCTTCACATAACTGTAATTCCAGGACTATTTTTCTTTTACTTTCATCAAACAGTATGTATACTGTCACTTCCTCGTTTGGTCGACCATGGTACTGTAAAATACTTGATACCTGTGAAAACGGTCAAATACTGCAAATCGTAGTAAGTCATTCAAATTTTATTTTTGTGTTTCTAAATTATCATTTGTTATTCTAGCTTGCAAATCATAGTAAAGTCATTTAAATTTTTTAATTGGCATGAAACGACGAATTATTAACGGGCTGTTTATCATCACTACTCTTAGTGTTGAATTTAATTTTAATATACAGCGTGATAATACTTGTTTCTTATTTTAACGTATAAGAGCCGCTTTAAATTTGTAATACATGTATTTGTTTTAATTGGGCACTTTGTATACAAAGACCAACATAATAATATCGTTTTCATTAATCTTATCAATTTTATTTATTATTACTATTTAATTGTTATTGATTATTTTTGTTTGGTTCACAAATTATCGCTAATTTTATCTCAAATTGTAAACCATGGATCACCTACCTGCACCGTACCGTTCATATATAAAAGCTATTATCTAATTCAAATAAGTTGTTTTATCAGAACTTTATGAAAAATGTATAAGTTATATAAAGTATGTAAGCAAATAATTTAAATCTTGTGATTATAAAAAGTTACCTTATGTAAGATAAGAAGCGGTTCGGTGATTACGTTTCAAAAGAACAAATTTTATATGTCCCAAAAAAAAACAAACCGAACAATTATCCTCTATTCATTACCCCACGGCTATCGTATACAGGATGATGGTAATGTGTGTGTGTGTGATTTAAGGCAAAGTCCCTGTAATGGTTCCGCGTCGTCTTGGACCACTTAACCTCTACCATGATACATGTAACCAATGTACCCTAATAAAACATTAGGAAACCTTGGTTATCTCCTTGAAAGGCTGTGAGGTCCGAAATGTAGCGGAACCATTACAGGGACTTTACCTTAATTGATTAAATGAGTTATGTATACGTACCTCATGTGCGGTCAGTAATTTCGAAATGTAAAAATTAAATACAAAACTGGATAACGAGTGGTAATAATACATAAATACAAAAAAAAAAAAAAAAAAAATTTAGAGACCCTCAGTGCATAATAACAACATACATGTACATGTATGTCAGTGTGCTTTTGTATGATTGAAAAGTCCATTCACATAAATCATTTGTTTTTGTTGTTGTTATTGTTGTTGTTTGTGTTGTTTTGCCAGACAAATCCGCTACATTTTTCTGTCATTATATGTATACAGTATTTAACTGGATGATGTTAAGATTAATATGTTTAATAATTCTCTCTTTCTCTCTCTCTATGTCAACATAGAACAAAAATAATTTGTAATTATAAAATCATTTCCCTGTGATGTAAAACTCAACACAATTAATGTCACGAGTTCATTTTTTTTTTTTTTGCACAAGGAAACACTTAAAGATGAGAGAGAAAATAATATTCTATTGAAATTAATCTAAAGGTTGTTCAAATTGGTGACGTTTAGTGGTCCCATCTCCCCGTTCAACCGACCATCACTATAGAAAAGGGGACCCTGAAATGGAGCAAAATTATTCACAGAAAAAATGAAATCAATGACGAACTACGCTGTCATGATGATTTTGTGAAAAGCATTACTAAATAAATGATTAAGAATAAATAAAAAAAAAAATGCAAACAAAACTTTTTAATATTTATTTCTTTTAACGGTATAGCGGACTGTCTTTTGGGCCACTCTTGTTGCAGATCTCTCTCCCCCGTCTCTCTCTCTCTCTGACTCTCTAAAAGGCTAGAGACTCTCTAATAATATAGGGGTTATTATTATTGTATTATCCGTTTCATTGTATAACAGTATATATATTTTTTTCAGGTTGTCAGAAGCAGTAATGGACATTACCAGATCGAACGCAGGGTCAAACAATCTACATGGAAATCCGCTTCCATCCCCGTATCCATGTCGGTTTTGTAACGAGCATTTCTATACGATCTCAACATTGACTGAACACTGTAAGAAGGCGCATTACACGAACAACGCGTTTGGTTGTGGGGTGTGCAAACGGGCATTTAAACGCCACGGAAATTTAACCGAACACATGTTAACCCATACAGGAGAAAAACCATATACTTGTACGCACTGTAACCAGAGTTTTACCACACGAGGAAGTTTATGTAGACACGAGCGTGTACACAACCCAGAACTTAAGAAGTACCATGTGTATCCGTGTGATATGTGTGGAAAGTCGTACAACAGACGAGACTCGTTAGTCAGACACAGCATCAAACATTACACACTGATGTCTATAGAGTGTGAACTTTGTTCTGTTGAGTTTTTGCAGTCCAGTGAATATATAAACCACATGGCCTCTTGTCATGGAGTACAGATAAAGACTATTGAATCTGTGACTGAGAAATTGATATTGAGATAAATACTTGCGAAGTTTGTGTAAAGACATTTTCTAAGCGGAAATTCGTATGAGCGCCATATGGTTCTGCACACTGGTAAAAGCTCACACGTGTCCCGTTTGTTTCAAAATATATCATGATGGTGGGCTCCTGACCACTCCACATGTATAGTCTTTCTAAGGAGAGATATTGCAAGTGTAGCGTCATGCAATCACGTGTTAGATATATGATTAAAAGTTCATCTATTTCAGAACCATTAAAACCCATGAAAGAAAGGCACACAGTCTGTCGAAGTATAGTATTTACGAGTCGACATGGTATTCTTCTATATATATATATATATAAATATATATAAATGTATTCCATTTTACATGGACAATGCTCAAGAAGATGTATATTGCTCTGCCTCAATGTTTCTTATACTCACAAATAAGGAAGGACAAAAAAGGTATTTTGAGAAATCCAACATAAATTAAAAATGAACTTATTCCAGAGGGGGTGCATGTAATGGACAAAAAGAACAAGGAGATAGGACTTGTATAAAATTGAGAAATACCAAGAGTTACCGCCCTGAAACGGTCAGCTAATGATTATGATCAGTCATTCCTGGCATTCTAACCGAAAATCTTAAAGCGATGTATTTGATTGATACAATTTAAATCCATTTTAGCTGATGGAAGAACTATGAACTTTTGCTATTTTTTGTGAAATTACAATAATTAGAATTGAAAGTCTCGTTTCATTTCCACTTCACCGACCATAGGTCAGATTTATTTTATTTGAAAAGAAAATTGTTTGTTGTCCCATATCATGTTTACAATTGAAACTTATCTTCCTTGGAAATTTTCTATCATAATTCTATAATTTAGGGTAAATACCAATCTATTTCTTCATGATAAAAATGCTTCAACAATGACAATTCCTTACTATAAGTCATATGTTACAAGTCTTTTATGTTACTGCTGTTTCGGACATAGAATCTAGCTGAAGTTACGTCATCAAGTACGGTTTTTATGTATAACAATTAAGTCACTTTCCAAGATCACTT
>CM037792.1:17328804-17378804 GCA_021229015.1 Solen grandis | reverse complement strand
AAAAGGTCGGTTACCTACACCGTTGAAATTGTTATACATGCATCGTGATGTTTTTTTTTCCAAAGAAAACAAGTCTAGGTTTTGTCATCGCTATGTGGTCTTCGTCGTTGGCGGCGTCCTAGTCGTCATGAAAAACTTAAAGTTTACTTTCTAATCTTTTAAACATTCTGTCAAACATCAAACTTCATATACTTGTTCACTATCACAAGGACTACATTCTCATCAAATGACATAACTTTTAGGTCCATTTTGACCAAATTTATTTCCCCTTCAGAAATACAGACGATCATTGCAATCCGCATGCGATGCTATTGTTATTGATCAATTTAAAATCGATGATTTATTGCAATTGGTTATTGCATGTTTTGTATGTGAGAATAGTAATGGTGGCAGGGTGGTTAGAGTGTCTGTCCGGTAGCCTGGAGGTCGTGGGTTCGATCCTCGGTCGCGACATTCCAAAGTCGTTCAAACTTGAGTCTGAGATGTTGTTCTAAGTTTTACAAATAAGCTTAATGATATGCAAAATAAAAAATAAAAAAAATCGTTCAAACTGATACTAATAAATCTCAGTATTGTCTGGAACTTAGCACATAAGAGTATTTCCAGGACTGGTTGACCTGGTATGGTAACATGTCACTTGTCTACAGCGTGATATTGTGTCTTTCAACACTATATTCCTCATGTAGCAAAATGACCAGAATGACTTAACTATTGTTGGTTTTGACATTAAATCCAAGCAAACAACTACACTTCAAACTTTAAAATTAATTTTCAAAATCAATCGTCTCTCTCTCTTTCTCTCTCTCTCTCTCTCTCTCTCTCTCTCTCTCTCACCGTTTGCTTGATCACGTCATCCTATCATACTAATGAGTTATTTTTATATTGTATGATTATGTTAATACACTTTTGTAATTTTATAGACTTACATTAAATGATTAAAGAAGCCACGTGGTATGGCGACACTGTTGTGCATCATGTTCAAAAGTTCAAAAACTAGAAGGGCGAGATTACTCTGAATCTCTCACTTAAGAAACATTGCCTTCCTTGCCAATTATTGCATTATGGTCATACTGAATACATAAACCATGCAGGCGTACAGCAAGATCATTTTAATTCCGCACAAAGAAAGTACCTGGCGACCAAATTTTGAAGGTCAAAGCTCAATAAGTCAAGAGACTCCTGGCTCCCTGTTCGCGAAAATACTTAAGTACAATTTAAGGCTCACATTTGAGTATCATTGAGATATCCCTATTGGAACTAATGGGCACAGCTTGAGTATAGGTATGAAAATTATACTTGAGAACCATTTTATTTTCGAGAACACGGGGCCTTGGGTGGGGCCAGTTTTGACATCAGATCCATGATTTGAACAGACTTGGTTGAGGTCCACTAGTAATGTTTCATTAGGGTATCTTGGTTATCTTGGTAGAGGTTAAGTGGTCTAAGACGTAGCGGAAACATTACAGGGACTCTTCCTTAATTCACTAAACGTGTGCCCCAGTATAGCTCCGGCGAGACATATCGTCTATGTGTGACAGTCCTTCCAGTCAGATGATTATGGTTCGATACCATGTATGTGAAGACACAAACCAAGGGCCGGTCCGAGTTGAAAAATGGTCAGAGAGTCCGCCTGAGTTCGATCTAAACACATTATTGAGAAGGTTGAGCTATTACATTGTATAAGACAAAGTAATAAGTTGTTTTTTTTTTAAGAATATTTCAGCAGATTAGTAAAATACTCGATGAATTTAACTTTAGCACTCACTCAACCCTCTCACCGAGTGGGTTCGAATCCCGGCAGGGTCATTCGGATTTTCATGTGAGGAAGCCTTCCAGCTGGCTTGCGGTAGGTCGGTGGTTCTACCCGGATGCCTCCGTGCATTTGGGGTCTTCAACCACCTGTAATTAGCTGGACGTTGCTAAATGACTGAAATACTGTCGAAGCGACGGTAAATTCAAATAGTCAAGTCAAGTTAGTCGATAAAATTAACTTACAGCATCATGTATAAGACATCGATATTTCACGGGTTTTTTTTAGCTGCTCTTTTTCAAAAGAAATGCGAGCTATTGTGATTACTTGGTCGTCGTTGTCGTCGTGCAAAACTTTAATGTAGCCCTTTACTTAAACACTTTTATCAGACGAGCGTTGGCATCCACATGCGTTGCTCGTGTATTCCACGGGAAAATCGGTAATATTATTTATAAAGTAGCACATAGAACTTGTTCTACTCTATTGCAAATCGATGCCATATTACTTTATTTGAAATCGTATAGAAAATCGACTTTGCATATTGCTGAAACTTCTCTATGTAAGTACATTGTCGCTTCATATAATGTCAGGTTGACACAATAAGTAAGTAAGTAAGTAAGTAAGTAAGTAAGTAAGTAATTTATTTATTATAGTGACATGTGCATACACATATACAATATACAAATATACAATACAGATGGTAATAATAATGGCACCCGGCCCAATGGGCCTATTTGTCACCTAAACAGTGTCAAATTTTTAACAGAACTACCGGTATATATACAAATATAATATCACGTTGTATAATAGGTAAACGATATCACAGAGTTGAACAACATCACTCAAGTAACTATGATTAGAAAATAAATAGATAAATCACTGTTTTACATATAAGGAAATGTAGATCACCAGTATTTGTAAATATAAAGTTAACCAATGAAATACACAAAGGAACAATTTCACGTCATATTACTCTAAACATATTACAAATATATATATAACATACATACATACATACATACATACATACATATATACACACTTATGGTAAGGAATTACACAAAATGACTTTATAGTGAGAATATGACTTTTAAACTGATATTAAGATAGACAGGAACAAATAGGTAACATTATTGTACAAATACTATGAAAATAAAGAGTTAACGCCTTATGTTAAAGGCCTGTTTTATGAATCTTGCTACTTTCCTAACATTATTATTAATTAGTTTGGATAAAATGTACATAGAGTCTCTATTAATTAAATTTTCTCTAATCAAAATATCCCCTAAGATAGCAGATCGTGTAGCGCTGTACCGATCACAATATAACAGAAAGTGCGCCTCATCTTCTACGAGGCCTGCTGAACAAAGTCTACACAGTCTCATATTTGGGGCTTCGCCACAGTATCGCCCAGTCTCCACCCTAAGGGGGAGGATACCACTACGGAATTGACACAGAAGAGATCATTCGTACTTATCAATATTTAGCATGAGATAAGGTTCACAGCTATTTTCAAATTTGAATGTCCTATAGGTTCTCATTTTGGAGACATTTTGAACCTCGTGTGACCAATTTGACCCATAATATCTCTTAATGAGTGTCTTGGCACTGTCTGTACACAATACAGTTCTGTTATAATATACATCAATACAACCAATCGTGTTCATAATATGTTTTATTTCACTAGACCAGTTGTTAGTGCACTGCTGGTAGTCGTAATTAAATATCCTTTTTGTTAGTCTTGTTTCTGACATATTTAAAAGCCTGTTCCAGTAGCGAAGCATGCAACCCCACCTTCGGAATCTGTTTGGTAGCCAGCCCGTCTCACCATAAAGTGCTAACGTTGGAGTAAATCTGTGCACGCCTAGAAAGTACCTCATTGCTCTGTGTAACATATTGTCACTACTCTGATAATATTTAAACCCACAAACAGTTGCACCGTAATCCAACATAGGTATAATACAGGAGTATATTAGTTTTTCATATGAACGAAAACCAAACCCTTTCATATTATGTATGTTACTAATGATAGCACCCAATGCTCGCCCCGCACCTTTAGACAAAGCATCATAATTAAACTTAAAATCATTCTTATCATGGAAGATGACACTTAGGTACTTATATCGATCCACTGTTTCAAGAATACCATCCCCTATGTGAAATACGTAGTCACTAATGTTTGTTCTACCTTTTCTTAAATGTACGCATTTTGATTTTTCGGTGTTAATCAGAACACGCCAGCGTTTACACCAGTCTTGTAACTTGTCTAGCATAGACTACAATTTGTTCTCAGAGTCAGCAAACAACACAATATCATCTGCGTACAGCAACATCGAGATAGAAACATCACCCATTTTAATCCCCATGTCAAGGTCATTGATCTCCTGGACAAGGTCATTAGCAAACACGGAAAAATTGTTGGCGAAACATTACAGCCCTGCTTTAATCCCACTGTACAGTTAAACCAATCAGTTAACTTGTTATTAATGCGTATACATGATGCTGAACTGGCATATATGCTTTTTATAGAGTTGTACACCTTGCCGTCGATTCCATTTAACAATAGCTTATAAAGTAACATGCCTCTATCAATAAAATCAAAGCATTTCTTAAGATCAATGAATGACGCAAAAACCGTGTTGTTGTTCCATATAATGCTATTCAAAGTGAATATGTGATCCTCACATGACCGATCCGCGCGAAATCCATTTCGTTCGTCCGCCAGTATTCCGTTAGTTTCAAGGTAAAAAGTCAACCTTTTATTTATGGGTACTGTGTAAAGTTTACTGATGCACGGCAGCAAACTAATGCCTCTATAGTTTAATGGTACTCGTTTATCAGAGTTCTTGTCTTTTAATACCGGACAGATAATTGCTTTCCGCCATAACGAGGGGATTATACTGGTGTCAAATACCAACTGAAACAGTTGCTGGAGTGTTGCGATGACTGCTGGGTATTTTAAGACGTCATATGGTATGTTATCTATTCCGCATGCTGATCCGGATTTAGCTTTCATAATGATACCTGTGATCTCTTCGACTGTAACGTTATTGTTAAGTTGTCAAATTGGCTTAATATATATCTGTAACGACTCTATATAAGTATGTCGTCACTCAATAGATTGAGTTTATGAATCAACACTAGTATACCTTATCTACATATAAGACAGTCATGGCTTTCCATACATATATGATGTCAAAAGGAGAGGTGATGAGGTGTAGAATTGGAGTACACAAGAATCATAAATTTAACTCATCTAATTTTTTAATTACCCACCTTTGTTGATGTCTGGACTATACTACAGGACAGATTCATTCCAAACTTGGATCATGGATACTTTATGAGGTGTAGAAGGACATTGCTCAGAGACCTTGTCTCTACCTCCAGTAATAACTTCAATACTATATAGTGGAAGCATTTCAAACTTAGATCATGGATGTCTTATGAGGTGTTGAAGTGCAATACATAAAGAGTCCTACAACTTGCTTGGTGTGCCCGCAGCATTGGATGGCAAATCGATAGGGATCATTCTTTATATGTGGGTGTTGGCGTCAGAAAGAAGGGAATTGTTTTTGTTAGTAATAACTTGATGGTAGAACCAAAATAAATTTCATAAATGCTCACCCTTTCTGTGACAACTGCTAAAATGTAGGCTACACACGTGTTCCGAGTAACACCTGTCTAGCTCTTTTAAGATCATAACATTAAAAGCGGCAGAGAGTGACAGAGAGACATACAGAGAGATAATAGATAGAGGGAGAGAGAGAGCCGAAAAAAAAGAGAAAAACAGACACTGAATGAAAGACAGTGAAAGAGACAGACAAAAAGAATAAGAGACAGACACACGGATAGATAGAGATACGGATAGAGAGGGAGATAATGAAATAGAAAGACATAAAGAGCCGAACAGAAAGAGAGAGACATACAGAGATAAAGACAGATAAAGAGAACGAGAGAGAGAGAGAGGCAGACATATAGCGAGAGAGGCAGACACACAGATAGGTATACAGACAGGCAGAAATTTATGATTTTTCAGTTCTTTTCTGATTTTACCAAGAGAAAGTAATTGATTTAGAAGAATAGCAAAGAGCCGGATTCAATTATTTACATTATATACTTATAATCACAGAATTATTAGTGATGTATATCTCATTCGCTGATAGCTAGAAAATCTTATTTTGTCCGCTCGTTTTCTTGAAATGCCCAAACAATTCTCAACGTATACTAATTAGTATATATAAATCCTCATTAAAGTCTCATCATAGTTACCGCTCCCGAGAGTCTTACTGTTCATTAGTATCAAAATGTCTGTTTTGCGTGGATTTTACTGTTTGTTATTTCCAGGTGATCTTGTGGTTATGTAATATAATACATGTAATTGTTAGTGCATCTTCTTTAATAATGCTTTAAATCAGGATAAATACTCACCTCCCTTTCTCTCGGTTTGTATGGAAAAAAAACCCTTTAAAACCGCAATGGTAAACAAATCTCGCGAAATTAACGCGAAGACACAAATCCTTCTACAAAGTAGGTTTTTATATGAGAAAAACTTGAACATTTTACACAATGCTTCGACACAAACATCATAAAATACTGTTTTGTCCCCATTGTCCTTTCTTGTCATTTGCCTTAGCTTTTATTGAAAGGCCAAAGGCAAATTTGGTTATTGTGCTAAATAATTGAAATAAGAACAGTGTTGGTTAATTAAACACGATCTTATTCAGTTCTTATATTCTTCTGGTAAGAGGTAATCGATGTTAATAATAACACTGAATATTAGCGTGTGCTAATTAGTGTATGCTTTGCGAAATGTCTGGGTGATTTTTTACGGACACAAACGGACAGAAATTTGACAAAAAATGATTAATATCAAAATCAATGCACCAATTAAAGACCATCAAACGATTGAAAAAATATGAATGACGTAGTTGTTTCTGCCATTCTAGGATTGGATTTCTTCATCAATATCTGATATTATTGCAAAGGTATGGTGTTGATAGTGTTGTTTTGTAGATTACCAAAACATAACATAATAACATTTTATTGACCTGCGCATAGTATACACCTCGTCATATAAAATGTAACTTACTAAACATCCTACAAGATCACATGACATAAAAATGTTCACAGTAATTGTCGCATCAAATAATGTTAGACGCAATTACCGTCGCCAAGACAGTTTCAAAGCATACCCCAACGCTAACACTTAAGCGTATGTAAAGTCAAAGGACTAATAGTCTTGAGAGCTATTGAAAAATACTGATTAAATATCCTATCTTATAAGTTTGTGCAAGGCAATTCATGGGATTGTGTAATCAAAGACATGTAATAGTTTAATGGAATAAAATCTTTCAGACAGACACTATAACGCTCTGCTAAGACACTGTCTTGATTAAGATTTGTTTTCGGTATTAAAGTTTAGATCGGGGAAGATTTAAAATGTAGGTCAACCTTTAAGAACTACTTTCCGATTTTTTATGCGCAGTACGTTTAAACAAACAATATCGTTATGACAATAAAAAATGATTTATATACAAAACTTTCTGAACCAGTTACTTATACGAGACAGATACGTATAACTCACGATATTATGTGGATAAGTTGGCTTGTTTCGTAGGGAGCATGGATACTGAAATGTAAATTATCAGGTTCCGGAGACCGAGATTATTGCGATGAGACAGCATTCTGAGAATCAGAGTGCAGCTCAAAAATAAAAAAAATAAAAAAAAAGAGTTTCGTGAGAATTCTTGATAGGTGTATAGTAAGTAATTAATGACTGGATAGATAAAAGACGAGAAAATACACTCGGAACAATCTTTATTTTCACGTTTTAAGCTCACAAACTCGTTTCATATTTTATATCAAATGAATTCATGTGTAGTATCCACTGTTTATTAAACAATTTCATGAAAATTAAAGGCCCATTATATTTCATAACGATTCATTTTTTAATGAAAAAAAAAGAAAATATAAAAAATGTTAAAAATAATAGTAACCATTAAAAATGTTAATCAAACTACGTAATTGAGTATTTTGGGTGGATGTCAAAATACTCTTATGATAACATTTTGCTTTGGCGAGTACTACCGAAGACGGTCTGTAATCGGAAATAATTTGAATTTTAAAAACCGGGATTGAATCACAATTTGTTTATCTGCTACGTCATCTATTTATGCACTTGTGATTTCTTATCGGAGACAAACGGAAGGTGTATGGAAAACGGATTATGCAAAATGAGGTATTTTTGTAACCACCTGGTTTTTTTTCACCGAAGTAATTGTACTTAGACATATAACATCTCATAATAAATCTTGCTTTTCTGTCTGAAGAATATATATATATATATATATATATATATATATATATATATATCTGAAAAACTAAAGTTTGATATGAAATGGCAATTCATGTCAGATTTTTTTAATCATATAGCCTATACTGATAGAAAGTCGTGATTTAAACGAAATTAAATAAATAAATAAAGTTACTTACATCAAATACATTAAATCCAGCTGTTTGAGTTTAACACAATATGCGTGTATGAAATGCACGCAAGTGACGCAGAGTGGTGTAATTCGGCCTATAAGTTATATGTAACGCGTTAGATATAAGAAAATACTTTATGGTTATATGAAAGTGGAAACAGCTATTTAAGCATAATGACACACAATATAATAATATATTTGCTCCATAAAAGGATCCTTACTAGATCATGTCATTTTCAGGAGTATTTAAGTTTAAATGTTATCCTAAATTGGTGGCTTATCATAGACTGAGATTTATCAGCGATTTATTTCAGCAGTGTGCAAAATAAATCGACCTATGTTTCTCAAATTAAGGGTGACCTCTAAGCCAGATAGACTTTTGATAGGTCTTATAATACTTCATTTATATACAAATACAATAAAGAGCCAATGTATAAAGCGTAGCACGAAAAATTATAAACAATAGGACACATATATACTCTGCCTACAGTAACACACAATCCAATAGCAACATACAAAAAGTATGTATGCGCGTAGTCTCAACCCTGGAAATAGGTGAATGAGAATGAAACTAGATCAGGAAAAAACTGACCCCATATACACAGGGTAGAGAGATAAGGTCACATTCCTGGCTGGCCCGGGCAGCACGCATATGAAAAAATAGAATACCCCACTGTCTAGACTACGCTGAGTATTATGAATTATTTCATTTCACACTTAAAGCCGGATTTTAGCTTACGCCTGACTGAGCAGCTTTAATTACATGCATCATCATTAAAAATCTCATAAAGAAAGGCCTTCAGAAAACCTGCGTTGGGTAAATTATTATAGTTGATTAAGAATAAGTTCAAACATAGAAACGTAATTTAGCATCGAAAGACGTCAATCAGTTTCGTTTATGGTGAGAAAATATTAAAACAGTGGGATATCATTATACCAATTCATTCCAAATGAAACGTAAACCTACGTAAATCAACGAGCACTTCCCGAACACCTAATCTAAACGCTGGAGGAAAATTTCACAAACTGTTCAATGGAAAATAAGCATACGTTTGAGATTTTTCCCGAGTCAATGATTGGTCAATTTAAATTAGCGAATTATACCGGATATTGCCGATCCTCTGATGAAATGGTCTATCCCACGGTTTTCTACTCAAGTCGGAACTCGCCAGATGAATCACACAGCCTCATGGGACAAAGGTCATGGGACCTTTCATCCTTCCGTCCCACCTCCACCCAACGCAGTGATAGATTGTAGCAACTATCAATTGCTCCCAGGCCCGATGTACATAAAGTAAAAAAAAATGTGTTTCTATTATTGCTTTGACAATGTTTTTTGTTGTTGTTTTTTTGAGTTTACCGACAATATTTCATTCATATAAAGTCCATGTACATGGAACAACCGTGTAGAACCAACAACCTACCACAAACCAGCTGAAATGCTTCATTGCACGAAATATCAGAGTGGAAATCGAACCCGACGCCGCAACTAGGTGAGATCCAATAACCACCAGGCCACAGAAACCCCGTAAAACTGTAGAAGGGGCGTGATTTACTGTCGGTGATGCCTAGTGCTTATGATACTCACGATTGGATGTTCCCGCCCACAGAAGAGAATATAGTTTGGCACTGCTGTCATCTCCAATATTTTATTCTGCAAAGACGTTGTCCCCGGGAAAATCTCGTCACTGAACTTTAATTTTCTGTGTAATTTCAAATGGAAGGATATGTTTTGCAATATTGTAAAATTACAGACAGTATGATTGCCGTGAATATTTCACATTTCTTATGATTAATTATTTAATTGACTTACGTTTTTCACACTTTGAGTGAAAATCGAAGGGTCTAGCAATGGCTGTAACACTGGTTCGATTCTTGATCTTCATGCTCTTCTCGCTGATGACAGCAACAGCTTTCGAGTTGGACTACCCCGATCATGTGGTGAAGGCCTTATTCAAACTTTGTTCCCATGGAAACGTGTGTTCCCGCAACGGTACGGAGGTTAACGTGGATCTAACTAAGGAATTTGGAGAGGCAGCCGTTCCTTGCTGCAAAGGTTTGTGTTAATTAGTCATGTCTTTTGAAATATAGAGCACAAGTCGTGATTATACTGTAATAACGAGATTAATTTCACGAGAGGAGAAGTAAAATATCGTTTTACGAATAGTTCATTATTTTCTTTTAAAATATGGAATTTTACCCAAGCGAGGAAAAAAAATTAAAAAAAATAAGTGGCTTACCGTTTGTCCAAATTTTGTTACGTAGGCCACAGCGGCACCTTTGAAATCGGCGGTAGGAGCACGTGGTTCACATAACAGTTACTTTTCACATAAAAGTGGGCAAAATGCGAATATATGCAATGCAATTTCTGAATTTGGACTGAAAAAGAGTTATTGCATTGTCTGAAAAAAAGGAAAAGGTAGAAAAAAAAAAAAACGGTATATGTGTAAAAAAGAATTTTCTAAAAACATTGGTGAAATAGGAAACATTCAGTATAGAAATGTAGAATTGGTGATTATATTTATTAATGTTACATTTGAAAAAAAATTCATTTAATTATTAATGGAGAAAAATAAGTATTCATTTATCACAAAAACAAATTCAGCCAGATTCCCTGAAAGTAACGCATATATTTCAGCTAAATGTCTTTTTAAGATTAGATCCCTGTAATGGTTCCGCTACATTTCGGACATCATGGCCTTTCACGGAGATAACCAAGTTTCTAATGTTTCATTAGGGTAACTTGGTTATCTTGATAGAGGTTAAGTGGTCCAAGGTGTAGCGACACCATAACTTTACCTTAACACACAATGGTGCTTATCCTTTTTTTTTTTTTTTTTTTCAGGTCCCCTATAACCTTGAAATAACAATTGGATTAAATATCATTTAAGGTATTTGAGACGAAAGTCTTACAACTGACCATCTTTCTCTTTCTGCATTGCTAATATTTTGCAGATTTATAAATTTCCCAAGTACCCTTTTTTATAAAATTAATGAAATATTCCGTTGGCATTGTCTTTCGTCAACAGAAACATCCTAAAGCAGTTCAAAAATGAAGTAAGACAGCTACGCCGAAAAAAATATTAAACATTTAAACTGTTCGTTTCTTTAATTTTATTTTTTTTACCCCTTTCATTTCTTTTCATCACCTTTCATCATTGCCTTTGCTCAATATTGGTGTAGCCATGTATTTTATGTTTGCCTGTTACATGTACATGCTATGCAGTATATGTACGTACAGATATAGGTGCAGTTTTAATATATTACATAGTTTATCGCCTTTAGAAATCATTAAAAGATATGACTTCTTTTTCCAGAAATACATGTACATCTGCAAGCTTGCCAATTATAATTAACCATCCATCATTAAATTATGATCATGGTCCATCAAGTGATCATGGAAACTTATAGTAAATGCAAGCCTTTATAGATTTAGAGCAAAAATAGCATATAACTCTTAGACACTTGTACGACTTAAGTAAGTGAACAGCGGACAGCCGTTAACAGAAAAGGGGGTGATCTCAAAAACATTTTTCGTAACTTCTTTTTTACATTCAATTTGTTTTAGTAAGTGATGCAACCGTTGGAAATATTGGTTTAAGATGTCGCAAAATACATAAAATGAATCTGTAGTACTTGTGGTCACATATTGCGTTTTTATCTTGAAGTATTAGATAACGAAAAAGTAACAGATGACCGTCTCCGGTGACCGAGTGATTAGAGCGTCCACCTAGGGAGCGGGAGGTCGTGGGTTCGATCCCCGGCTGCGACATACCAAAGCCGTAAAGAATTGTACTGTTATAGCTCCCTTGCTTGACACTTAGCACATAAGGATAGTTCCAGGACTGGTTGGCCCAGTGTCAGGAAAATGTGACTGGGTATGATATCATTCCACATGTCTATGGCGTGATACTGCAGTGTGGCAGCACTATGTTTGCCTCAAGAAGACAGCGTCTCCAAATGACTGAAATACTGTCGGTGGAACAACAAACAAACAGACGTAATAAATGATTAATCGTTAGTTCCATCTCCTTGGAATCGGGAGGCCGTGAGTTCGACCCCAATATGCGACATACTAAAGTCGAACAATTAGTACAAGTAGCTTTCTGGTTGGTACTTATAGCAACTAAATATAGCTTTAGTCAAAGACTGTTTGGTATCGGGAAAATGCGATTCGATGTGATTTCATGTCACCTGTTTATGGTACAATATTACAAGGCAGAAACACTTTATCAGTATTATTTAGATAAATACTTTAAATGACTTAGCTGCGGTCGATAAATCCATTTAACAAGCTAACATACTTTAATACCCTAGATCCAAATATATAAATGTATAAAGAAGCAACTTTTTAGTCATTTTAATTATTAAAAGGTAGTTTTTTTGACTTTCAGGGAATAAAACGTTATTTATGCACAGGCAGTGAGGGGCTTGGTAATAGATTATTCATAAAAACGGCCAGTCCATCTCCAAAAGAACAAGAAAGTCAGTAGAACTGACAGATGCTCCCCGAAGAACGTCATTGTTACAAATAAGGCATTGGTCAATGGGTGGGAGGATATGTTGAAATCCCCATTCCTAAATCATATCTATTCTCCTCATCAGATGAGATGTTTTACCAACTCTAATTTGGAGACTTAGTAACAGTTTACTATTTAATATGATAATACGTGTTACTCATCAGATCTTTCATTGATTTTTTTAAAGTTTTTATACTACTAAAAATTAAGTCATACATTTCAATGTGTGCTCATATCAAAGAGGTTAACCAACACTCTTGACATATGACTGGATATTTGAAATAGTGTATAATGGCCTAAACAACAATTAGCTGACATGATTATGATTGACATTACTAGCATATTGAATTTTGTGGGGTTTTGTTTAAATGATATCTCCTGTTAAATTAGGCAAATGACATGAATATTAGTCAACAACATGGTAGTAGGGGCCATAACTCTCTTAAAAATTGAGGAACCAGGTCACGTCGACGATATGCGTATCTACTCTTGGTAATAAAGCTTCCCATAAAGTTTCGTTGAATTCAATGAGAAATAGCCCGGACAAGAATCATGCAATATGTGTCTCTTAAAAATTGAGGAACCAGGTCACGCGACGATATGCGTATCTACTCTTGGTTAAAGCTTCCATAAAGTTTGTTGAATTCAAGCCATTAGTTCCTGAGAAATAGCCCGGACAAGAATCATGCAATATGTACTATAGGCCAAAAAGTCAATGGGCCTTAACTCTGTGAAAAATTGAGGAACCAGGTCACGCCGACGATATGCGTATCTACTCTTGGTGATAAAGCTTCCCATAAAGTTTTGTTGAATTCAAGCCATTAGTTCCTGAGAAATAGCCCGGACAAGAATCATGCAATATGTACTATAGGCCAAAAAGTCAAGGGGCCATAACTCTGTGAAAAATTGAGGAACCAGGTCACGCCGACGATATGCGTATCTACTCTTGGTGATAAAGCTTCCCATAAAGTTTTGTTGAATTCAAGCCATTAGTTCCTGAGAAATAGCCCGGACAAGAATCATGCAATATGTACTATAGGCCAAAAAGTCAAGGGGCCTTAACTCTTTGAAAAATTAAGGAATCGGGTCATGCTGACGATATGCGATCTCCTCTTGGTATAAAGCTTCCCATAAAGTGTCGTTGAATTTAAGCCATTAGTTCCTGAGAAATAGCCCGGACAAGAATCATGCAATATGTACTATAGGCCGAAAAGTCAATGGGCCATAACTCTGTGAAAAAGTTAGGAATCGGGTCATGCTGACGATATGCGCAAGTCTTCTTGGTAATAAAGCTTCCCATAAAGTTTCGTTGAATTCAAGCCGTTAGTTCCTGAGAAATAGTCCGGACAAGGAAAGTGTGACGGACGAACGGACGGACGAAGCGGCGACTATATGCGTCACCTTCGGTGAGCATAAATATCGTGTCTAATATTGGTGACTTGAATTATTTTCATGGAATAGAAGATTTCCTTTACAATATTAATATCTTCTTCTAAAAAGCTTGTGTACGGTTCACAGTTTTAATTTATATTTATAATAATGCTGGTTTTGGAGTTCTGGACCTAACACTGCTGGTGATGCTCCGAACCTAGAACCTAGGTCCACAGTATAAGATCAAGCAACGTAGGCCTAATATATTATCCATGTATTCATCGGAACACAGATTCCTATTATTACATGTAGATCTATGTTAAAAAAGCAACTACAACCATGTTTGAAAAATGACTTTAACATTTTGAAAAGGACATCAAATATAACTTTATTTTGTTTGGCCCTATTTATGAACGGACACGGAAGTTAGAGATAACCCCTATACATTTTGTTCGCTATCGCCCTCGTCATAATTCGTCTTAAAATGATCATGCTTATAAATAAATCATAGATGGGTTACCTTAAAAGAAGATCATCCGATTTAGTATGTGTTATTGGTATAATAAGTAGATTTAAGACAAAGAAAACATGCGAGGAAGGAGAAAAAATATTTGTGAATGCACTTTTCAAAATTTAATGCTGCGTTTACACTATGTTCCCCAAACTCCTCCGCAGTAGTTACCGGCGGCCACGGTGACCACGCTCCAAGCCACCGTGGATAAAACGGGACTTCAACGAGACCCGGGCGAAATTGGAAGTCCAATACACATTTATGTTAGGTTCCAGTAGATATTAAAAGTAATATCGGTAAGCACTCATTCTACGTGTTTGCCTTTGTGTTTCTAACACCAGTCAAGAACCCTTTTCGGCAAAAATCACGTGTTAATCCTGCATGTACACGAGGTTATCATGACCGCTCATGTCGCGCTTAGACAAATCGCGCCAGTTATCTATCTGTCTTTCTTCCTTCCCCCCCTTCTCGCTCTCTTAAATAAGTATAATTAAACTTAAATGTACTCTAATAATGCATCTGTCATCTTTTTTCCTTTATATGAACTCACTTTAGCTAAAATCAGAAAAAACCTGAACTAGAAGTATTTGGAAAGTAACTGTCGTTTTATAAGATTACCCCTAGTCCTATAAATAGGCCTTCGCATATCATAATGCCCCTTCAACATTTAATAGACTGATTTTTAACATTTTTACTTTCAACAGATATGCGAAGTCTTATGGCTTCACATAGAGGTCCATGTAGCAAAACATTAAATTAAGTATACGTGCCTGTTGACAAAATAACTCTCATATATAGAAAACAAATACAGAAACATATTAATTGATAACATTAAGTTTGAAATATTACCATTATAATGTCAAAAAATCCTTTTGTAGTTGACATATTAACTGATGTAGTCATTTGTCCACCATCTTGCTGTGTAAATCAGTGTTATGTAAAATATACGGAATAGCCGAACATATTTATCGCAAAAGTACCTGTTCTCGAACCTCACCTATTCTCGAACCTTACAAAAAAACACGCGCTATTTTGTGTGTATTTACGTATGACGTCATCATTTTATGCGGATCGGTGCTCCTGTTTACGATAGTTACGCACATAGCTGTCAAATGTCAAAATGCGGAAAAAAAACAGGTAATTAGTGCATATTATTCATTCTCTATTGATAATCCATATAAAAACATATTACTTTTTTCGATAAAAAGCAAAACCTCAAATGTTCCCTATATTATTTTTTTTATAAAAAAAACACCAAAAATAAAGTTTGACAGCCGGCAGTCACTTAGGCTGTCATACAAAGTCACGTGACCATAACATAACCTCGTGATGCGCTAATTACAATGCAGTTCACCTGATGTCTTTCACGCTTTTATCTCATTGCATACATATTAAAGGTGGGTGTTAAAGTCAACCAATTTTGTATCTTTAATTATATTTATCTTTCTTTTTTCAGTCTTATCCTCAGAAAAGGATCAGAAGAAAACAGCCATACTCTCCATCAGCATTGTTTAATGCATACCTGTTGGTAAAGGAAACAGGAGTGCCTGTCAAGCAGGCTGCCAGACAGTATGGTGTAACACATAGCACGTTAAGAGATAGGGTGAAGGGACAAATTGACCCTGACACTAAAACACTAAAACCTGGACCAAATCCTCTCCTATTTCAAGAAGAGGAAGCAAAACTCTTAAAACACATTCAAGAAATGGCAGACCTTGGGTATGGTTTAACCATTCAAGAGGTTGTTAACAAGGCAAATGATTTTGCAGTTTATCTTTAAAAAAAATCACTGACAAACCTCTAACAGTGAAGTGGTTAAAGGAATTTCGTGATCGCTGGCCAGAGCTCAGGGTTATAAAACTACGCTCCCTAACAAATTACCGGGCATCCGCAACTACTGAAAGTGCTGTTACAGACTACTTCAAGAACTTACATAATGCACTGACTGAAAATGACCTTTTAGACAAACCAGAATGCATCTTCAATGTAGATGAAAAGGGAATTCTAACAGAACATTCACCTGCATATGTTGTTGGTACCGGTTCAAAAATCCCTGCCATAACATCATGTAGATCAGCAACTTCAACAATAATAGGAAGTGGAAATGCACTAGGCACACATATACCACCTTATTTTGTTTTTAAAGGGCAGAGATCGAATAATGATCTGTTAGATGGTGCATCTTCTTCTGCTTGTGGTACCATGTCAAAGACAGGCTGGTCCAATTCCTCAGTATTCTTGCATTACCTTGGACACCATTTTATAAAGTACATACAGAGATCAAACCAGAGCCAACCTATTTTGATCATATTTGATGGTCATAAATCACATATAAACATTCCAGTTCTTGATTGGGCCAAAATTCACAATGTTATTCTGTTTGTTTTACCAGCCCACACAAGTCATGTTTTGCAACCTCTTGATGTAGGTTGTTTTGGACCTCTACAAAAATATACAACAAAAACTGCCATAAATTTTTGAGAACAAATCCTTCTTCAAAAATTACCAGATTCAATGTGGCAGCGTTAGCATCTAAGGCCTATGTTAATGCTCTCAGCATCTAAAATTTGCAATCATCTTTCAGAAAAACAGGCATATTCCCTTTCAACCAATCTGACATTGGATCTGATAGTTTCAAACCATCTGAGCCTTATATTGCTTCATCAAAACATATGGATCTGGATGAGACTAGACTTCAACCAGGTCCAGACGTTTTGTTTTGAAGCAGCACAGATGGTGATTGAAAATAAGAGAGAGTATCACAATCAAACAAAACAGAAACAAGCAAATAGCATTGCAGTTTCTGGCAGAGAAATTACAAATCCTGCAATTCACCAAAAATTTGCCGCAAAATCCAGAGTTCCTACCCCTATTTTAAATCCCCCTCCCACAAAATAAAACACAAAAAACAACAAAGACACCAAAACATCGACATGAAAATACAAAGGAAGATTCCCCATGCACTGGACCTTCTCACATCGACCTGATTCAATATTCGGATGAGCAGTCACACTCTTCTGATGATGAAAGTTCTGAAACTGACAATTGCTGTGTATGTAAAAAAATTTAAACCTGATGAACTAAAATAATGCGTCAGCCTTGTCTTTACCAAATGGGCACAGTATGGTGTACAGGGATGTGGTCAATGGACACATTTAAAATACTGTTGTAAGCAGACTGTCATTAGGCGCCATGACAAATTTATTTGTCCATGCCATGAATCTTCCAAATACGAAGAATAAACATGTATTTAAAAAAAGAATATAAGTGACAATGTTTTTACTCAAGTTCTACTGTTATATCGTGTGTTTGCCTTTTTTGACATTTTAATAAATATTTACCTGTAGAGGACCGTAGTTTTGCTATGTTTCGAGAATAGGTATTTTGTTTATGCCGCCATTACAGTTTCGTAGTGTGAGGGTGGGTGGGGAATATTGGATGTGTTTAATAGATTGGATGCAGATATTAAAGAGCATTTTTATAAAGGTGAGTGAAAAGGTTTGTATTTTCATTAGTTTAAATTTATACTTTTGTACAATTAAGATATAAACAATATTTATGATTTATTCACAAGGGGTTCGAGAACCGGTTAGTCCATGCTAGACGAAATAAATAAAGTCAAATTAACGATGTTGAGTGGGACAATTCTCATTCACTGATATATTTTCATCTGTCATATCGCTCACTACACGATATAAATGTTTCCAACATTGGAAATGTTTATTTTGGACTTTAAACACATATAGTTACAAGACAAACTTCATCTACCCAATATTCGTGTTCCCAGTTTAACCCTGACTGTACACATTTTTTTTCGGAACACTCGGTGTTGTTTGTACGTAATGGAGGATATAAACGCAAAAAAAGGAAAGTGAAGTGTTTGATAACGTATTTCACCCTCTTAATGTCTATGTATGACAATTTCCTTAACTAACAGGGTAAATTATTATGTCTGCTATAAGTTTATTGTGTTTTCATAGTGAATTGCCAGTTTTTATGCCTACGATACTGGTTATGTAGCGCGTTAGAATTCACGCAGAGTTTGCTACATCAATGTATACTGCGAGCCATAAGACATAACGTATCAAGGAAATGTCAAAATAGTAAAATCGATACGCTATGGCTTATTTATAGGACTAGATTACCCCAATCTCTACCGAAATGTCCGGTACCCGTGTGATAGGCGGGCGCGCCCTCCTTAACTATCAAGGCACGCGATAAAGCGCGTTATTTCGGAAATATGTATATAAGTCTCTGCAAATATGTAATACACATTTTGCTTTTCTCTCCGAATGATATACACTGCATTGGGAAGAATAATGGGCCTGTAAGAAAGAGGGGCAATGTGCTTATTGAAACAAATTATTTGTTCATCCTTTTTTGTTACGACCATGTTAACACAAACGTTTTTATGACACTGGAATTACGTGATCGTTTGAAAATTTGAATAATTGCCACTTTAGTGCATTTAAAACATGTTTTCTCCGCGGTATTAGCGCTTTGATTTATACCTAGGAACCGAACGCGCACCAAAGCAAACCCCACGCAGTAGTTACCTCCTCTTACAGTTGTAGATAACCACTGCAACCACAGGTAAAAACTTAACAGAATTAAGCTATTTCTTCTTTTTTCTTCAAAAAATAATAATAAAAAAATACTGCAAGTGTCATTTCCCTA
Organism: Solen grandis; assembly: GCA_021229015.1. Taxonomy (NCBI): domain Eukaryota; kingdom Metazoa; phylum Mollusca; class Bivalvia; order Adapedonta; family Solenidae; genus Solen; species Solen grandis. Next base: position 17,359,490 of record CM037792.1, on the reverse strand, counting down.
AGTATGTTTTCTTTAATAAACATCAAACATCGCCTCGTGGTAAAAAAAAATCATTTTTAAAATATGTGTGTTGTTATGACAGCAGACGGAGACGCCATTTTGTTAGTTTACCATCATTACGTGACATTTGTGACGGCAGTGATTTTATTTTGCTTGCAAGGGAGATTACTGTGTGGAGTTTGGCACCAAAGCTGCCCGGCGTCCACGTTTCATCCGTAGAAAGCCTTGACAGAACGGAAGGAACGAGTAAGACCTTGATATCAGAACGTGAAAAACAGGAATCCGTGGTAGACCTCCCCCCCCCCCCCCCTCTTAAATTGCACTAATAAAAACCTTAACAGCTGGATCCGCTTTTGTTAGAATTCTGTCGGTAAAATACGATATGCGAAATATCCGGCAGTTACATTTTTGTTCTCCACCTTAGTTCTATATTCGTTATTGTATTTGAAAACTTGTTTTTATGTATTAGTTATCGTTTATATTTTAAATTTTATGAAATTTATTGCAAGCTAAAAAACATGACGTAATCATTTACCGCCGCATCAAGCTCCGCCCATATTGGTCTTTGGTCAAGTAGGCACCATATTTTTCTCCACATGAGCAAGTGAAAACTATAAATTAATATAGAATCTACATTTAAGAATTTGTAATATACACACGTTAATTCTTAAACTTTCAACCATATGGCGAACAGAAACCCGATTGTTAAAGGATTAATTTTCATGTAACTATTTCAAAATTGTAATTAATCATTTTGAAAAAGTAATGAGCACTTTGTAAATATAAATATATGTAAATATTTTGGGTCGGCGTGTTTTTAAGGGTCGGTTGGGCGAGGGGAAACAAACAATTTATTAAAGGTGGCCTGGAAATTAAAGATTTTTAGTGATATGTATTTAATAAAATCGACATGTATGTGGAACAATTTTTATTTATTAAAATTATGCTTTTCGAAAGTATGTTATTTGCTATAAGGACCTATTCGTTATTTCGTAATTGCATTATTAAAATCAGGTTGCTCCTGTGACGAGTCCTGTTTCTATGACGACAACTGCTGTACGGAGGAAATGTTTGGAGGAAGAAGAAGAAATCGAACCAACCAGCAGTGCATCTCAACCAAAGTCAACCCTACAGCCGATGACCTGCATTTGTATTCATCTTATTACGTTGTGACGTCATGTGACGTCACAAGCGAGTCGCATGGTGCTGACAACGGGACCGATTGTGAATATAACGACGGCGGAATCTTAGGAAGTGTGAGACCACTAGTGTATTCGCCCAACACTGGACTAATCTACAAGAACCGAAAATGCGCGGAATGCAATGGAGAAATCGACGTTATATCTTGGGACATTCACTATATTTGCAATGAATTCGAAATGGAGCTCAGTAATATAAGCAATTTGTGTGACTTTCAATTCATCTTCAATTTAAGCTCATCCCTGATTGCATCTGAAGAATGCTTCATTGATCCTATTTCGGTTTGCGATCCTTCTGTTACTTTTCTAATACCTCCCAATATTGAAATGACGGAAAACGAAGTCGCGACGATGTGCTCTGATGGTCCGTCCGCCCCTTTTCGTCGACGTGGTCTTTTTTCTAACGTTTTCTGTGCAATCTGCAATGGGGTATACCTTTCAAAAGACGGCGTGTGCTTTGCGTCAAGACTCAAATTACATCAGGATTCCTTTGTCGGGATTCTTGACATAAAATCTGCTGAATCCATACATCAGTTTCAAAATTCTGAAAATGCCACAAGTTCGAAATGTGTTGCAGCAATATCCGAGAAGGTATGCCATGATCATTTTTTTTCTTCAGAATTTTGCGGACTTCCTTTCAGTTCCGAGAGGATTTATTTTTATCCGCTTTACGCATCTTTCAAAATCGAAAATGTCTGTCTCACCTACTAATGAGTAACTTATATTTTTTTCATTTATTATTTGCATGTATAATCTTAAAGATATTCAAATCAAAGAGGAATTCGTAAAGTGACAACTCACGCTTTTATTTTCTTGTGCAACACCTTAAACTGTTTTCCTAACACTCGGGTTATCATGGTTGCAAAACTTTTTTTCTTTTAACATCCTCTAAAAAGAAAAACAAAAATAGAAAAAAGTTTTGCCGATCTACCGATTCATTGTTTTAGATGTTAATGAAACTATTTTGTTGCCTTATATAAAGCAAATTTGTTGGGGGAGAACTTCAATTAAAGTACACAGTTTCCTTCATCAAATAAATTATATTTCAGATTGAGAATTTTAATATCTATATCTATATTGTACATGTATGAATATTTACCAAGACTAAGCTAACACAAAGATGTTTCGAGAATAATGTTCCTGGGTTACCAAGCAACATGGGATTGGCAAAACTTAACAAAATCATCATCATCATTACACCAAAACTTCATTAATGAAACATCATATGCAATTTCAAATTTCAGGGAACTCCATTCTGCAGGAAGACTCGTTGTCCTTTCGGTCAGTACCGGAACATTGATGGAGGGTGCATTTATATACAGAAGAACTTTTATGTAAGTATCGTCAGAATCAACATCCATTTGATTCCTTTGACAACGGACACACACTCTTCAATCAATAACGTAAGGCTCAACCCGGATACCTTACCGTCAAATCTAAAGAGACCATGGCCTAAACGTTGGAAAATCACCAAGTTCCTTTGTGCAATATCGAAAGACTCCGACACAGCTTGTAATCTCAATGATATCTTCCTAGAACTGTCGTATTCTACACCTACAAAAGGCCTTTCCCCTGAGAAGTTTTTTCCTGAAATATTACAAAATCTTCAAAAAGAGATTTCCTTACAGTACAGTGGTAACGTTATCAAGTACAAACAAAAGTTTCTTGATCATTCTATGGGTCTGTTAGAAAGGAGAGGTCCAGTTGGTCTGAAATTCCCATGGGTTGGACAGAATGATGACATAGGTGAACTTGATGCGAAACTTCAACTGAAATCTACAATTTATCTGCGAGTGATTAGCACACACAGTGGTCTCATGGGCCGCGCACTAACTGTCAGCGAACTGTTTTACTGCGATCTTGTTGAACTGTTGCCACAAGAATGTGATTATATCAGAAATTATGAGGTTTTATTTTGTAACAAAACGCGAAATGTTCTCTTCAGCAACGAGTTTCTCATAATTGACAAATCGGATACATTTTTTGCATGTCTATCCAAAACGGAATTTTCAAAATCTTCCGTTGCCGTAAAATACATATCAAAAACAGGTCTTTCTACAATGGCACTACTCATAGCTGGTGCATTATATGTATTGAATTGAAGACACCAATGACAATTGCAATGCCTTGGGTTGCATACAAAGTCAAATCGTTGTGTTGAATGGTGACCGGATTTAGGGGTCCCGTGTTCGAGTTCCTGTGCATTTTAGAAAATGATGAAAATGCATTTACGGCATAAGTTTTATTTACATGCTAATATATCGAATCACCAAATCAGTTCATTTAGTTTGCTATCATTTAAAGCAGAACAGATTATCAGTAGAAATTAAAACTTTTCTCCCTCGTTAATGTTGAAAAAGTCTTTGTTTCCTGACAAATCAACTCGGCTTTGCAGGTACACTGTAAAAAATGAAAAGAAACATTACACCAATGTTGGTGGCAGCTGGGCTACCACTCATTTTGGTGTTAATTTACCTTTAAGATTATATGGAAACTTAACCCCAAAGGAAGGGTATTTTTCGGGTGTAGCTGGAGTAAGTTTACACGAAATAATAGAAGGAAACCCAACACTTTGGTGTTAGGATATGCGAGCATTGATAAAGAAACATTTCCATCGAGTGTAAGCAAACGCTTACAAGCAACGTTTCCAACGACTTATTGGTGTAACCTTTCTACCAAAAGGAAATGTTACCCAAAATTTATTGGTGTAAACTTTCCATCAAAGGTAATTATTCCCAAAAACTACTAGTGTAATCTTTTTATGAAAGGAAATGTTTCCAAAGTACACGAGTGTTTCTGCCGAAGGATATACTGGTGTAGGTTTTCAATAGAGATGTCGCCCGACTTGGGTGTTGTAAACTTTCTAAATGTTGAAAATTTTCAGTCTTGATTGGTATAAAGTCATATAAAGCGTGTCTGAACCTCACTGGTGTATTATTAGCTCACATGAGCACAACGTGCTCAAGGTGAGCTTTTCTGATCGCCTTTTGTCCGGCGTCCGTCGTCCGTCGTCCGTGCGTGCGTGCGTGCGTGCGTGCGTGCGTGCGTCCGGCGTCAACAATTGCTTCAAACAACATCTCCTCCTAAACGGCTTGGCCAATTTGAAAAATATTTTGCAGGAATGTTCCTTGGATGAAGCTCTACTAAAGTTGTATAAATGGTTCTGGTCCATTGCATAATTAGGTCACAGGAGCTAAAAATAGATTTTAAAAATGAAAATTTAAAAAATCTTCTTCTCTGAAACCACAAGGCCTAGCCTTTTGATTTTTGGTATGTAGCATGATCTTATGACTCTCTACCAGGATTGTACAAATTATGACCCTGGGGTCAAAATTGGCCCCGCCCCAGGGGTCACTTGATTTCACATAGGCTAATATAGGAAAAACTTGAAAAAATCTTCTTCTCCGAAACCACAAGGCCTAACCTTTTGATTTTTGGTATGTAGCATCATCTTATGGGCCACTACCAAGATTGTACAAATCATAGCCCTATGGTGATAAATGACCCCGCACCAGGGGTCACTTGTTTTACATAGAGTTATATAGAAAAATCTTAAAAAATCTTCCTCTATGAATCCATAAGGCCTAGAGCTTAGATATTTGGTATGTAGCATCATCTTATGGGCCACTACCAAGATTGTACAAATCATAGCCCTATGGTGATAAATGACCCCGCACCAGGGGTCACTTGTTTTACACAGAGTTATATAGGAAAATCTTAAAAAATCTTCTTCTATGAATCCATAAGGCCTAGAGCTTAGATATTTGGTATGTAGCATCATCTTATGGGCCACTACCAAGATTGTACAAATCATAGCCCAATGGTGATAAATGACCCCACACCAGGGGTCACTTGTTTTACATAGAGTTAAATAGGAAAATCTTAAAAAATCTTCTTCTATGAATCAATAAGGCCTAGAGCTAAGATTTTTGGTATGTTGTAGCATCTAATGGTTCATTACAAAGATTTTCAAAGTCTTGGCCCTACGGTGATAAATGACCCTGCGCTCAAGTCTTCTCTGAAACCATATGGCCCATTGCTTAGGTATTTGGTGTGTAGTATTGTCAGGGGTAAAATGTTTTAGATTAAGTTATATCAGAATCCTTGTCTGTTTAAAAACCTTGACATCAGTTGAAGCAATGGTACTCAGGTGAGCGATTCAGGGCCATCATGGCCCTCTTGTTTTTATTTATATAAATACTTTTTTTGTGATATACTGACTGATAGATGGATGATAAACCTATTGTCTCATTTGGTGAAACATAACGAATGAAAATGTAAGGTAAAAACCAGAAAAGCATATAAAAACAATGCTAAGTGATTATTCAAAATATGAATTTATTGGTCCAGTTACAGATACATTCTTCAATTTATGACATATAAAGCTTTTTATGGAAATATGAATATCATTTCTGTAAACAGCATGCTGGACTTTTCTCAGTGGCTAATAATAAAACCGAATTTTGGTCAGGAAAAGATAAAACAAAAATATATAGAAAACGTTAGAGGTTGAAAAGTGACAAGAGCTTGTTCGCAAAGTTATTACAAGAAAACCCCTAAAGTAACTCTAATGTAGATATTAACAGTAAATAAGCTTTTCAATTTCAAATCAAGACCCGTTACAGGTATGCTGAACTTTAATATAATAGAAATTGCAATTTAAAATGCATAAAATTGCAGTAATTTGGGGTTAAATGCCGACTATCAACATTTACAGACTAAGACCATCAAGGCCAGCCTGTCACCATTAAGATTGCATGAAAAAATCTAATTCCTAAATCTAAGAATTGGGAGATGAATTATTTGAATAAAATTATCATTATTAAATTGACACCTTTGGAGTTTTCTTTTGTATAAACATAATAATTATCAAACAATCTGTGGAATGATATGAAAATCTTAGATTAATTTTAAAGTCATAAAGTGGGATAAACTTTTAACAACACCGCATGCTGATACCAATAATTGTCTGTATTTGTTTAAAAGAGAAAATAGATAAATGAAAACAAAATGATATTTGTTAAAATGAAAAGAAAAGGCGATTTGTTGGTATTTCACTATTTTTTTTAAAATCAATTTAAAGGACACAATTTTTCGTTGAAAACCCTGTCACAAAAGGGAGATAAATTTGGTAAAGAAATGGACCTAAGAGTTATGGCCCTTGATGGAAACGTAGCACTTGTGGTATTGAGGCTTTAATAGTACAGAAGTTATAGCAAAAGTTTTTTTTTCACTATAACTAAGTCAACAGCAACACCACCACCACAAGTGATGACAATACTAGCTAAGAATTGAATGCCAAGTCAAACATACTGTTTTATCAACATTTGAAAGAGTACAGATAAATTGTAGATTGATATGAAAATTCAGAAGATTCTAGCACAGCCCTTTCACAAATGACTTTAATAATAACAAACATAAGTTTGCCCCAGAGTATGTGTAACTTAAATGACAGATCAGTAAGCCTATTTGCAAGTAAGCACTATGGTGCAACACAAACATTAAGAGAATTCCATCTTCAATTGAAGGTTTGTTTTTTTATCTCACGAAAGATGTCAAATATTGGCACCGCAATGTAAATTTCTGTCATTAGAAGAAACCTTCATAAAATTACTAGTAATGTTTGGTATATATCGTAATTTTCTCGGCCAAAAATAACAATGACAACTAAGAATTGCTCTGATTATAATGCCCTTATTAATCTTTGAATTAGTGTAAAAAAGATCACAGTCAAAAGATAAGAAAAATGAACAAGAGCATAAATAACCTTATATCACTCATCTGATTACTGTTGCTCTAGTGCTCTAATTTGCATTTTTTAAAAATTATGCTGCATTATCAGGTAAAAAAAAAAGCTCCATTTTTAACCAAGGCTAGAGGACACTAATATAGATTGAATTCTGAACAGCAGAGTCAAAGACATACATTCTTATTGTTTCAAAATTAAATCATCTCAGTTGCCATGGGAACCAGTGTACAGATCTGCAATGATCATGTATACAGTTGAAGGTAAAAAATGACTAGGATAGCAACTATAAGAAAGTCTCAAAGTGAACGATAATCCTGATTGATAATACATGTATTACATTTTTATGGTATCTTGCAGTAATGTAACAACTAATAAAACCATAGGGCCATTATAGCAATGGAATCGCTCACCTGAGAACCAGGTATTAGTTGGAGGAAAATAAACAGCAAATATCTTATTATATTAGAATGGATTCTGCTTCCTGCCAGCCATAAATACAATTAGTAACTTTTGGACAAAAAGAATTTTCAAAATTTACTACATACATGATAAGGAAATTGGGCTCCACCCTCTGAATACCATGTTTTTCTACCAATTCAAATAATTTTAACAATCTTTGTGGAAAGTAATCCATGAAAAATTTAAACCGCCAATATTTTAGACAAGAAAATTTTTCAAATTTGTACTATATGCATATACGGAAAATGGGCTACATCTCCTGGCAGCCATATTTATTTTTACCAATTCAACACTTTCAATAATCTTGGTAGAGAGTGACCTGAGGAAAATGTGTGTGCAAAAATAATTTAAAATCCAGCCAGTTCTTTGGAGGAGAAGATTTTTAAGATTGTTGAAGTTTTCTCCCCCCCCCCTTTTTTTTGTTGCCATGGCAACCAGATTTTGGCACCGAATATAATACTTTGAACAACTTTGGAAGAGGACCACCCAAGGAACATTCATGTGAAGGTTTATGAAAACTGGACTAATAGTTTAGGAAGAGATGTCGTTTAAGTTAAATGTTGGATGGATGCCGAACATTCATCGGTCACAATAGCTCACCTTGAGCATGTTGTGCTCAGGTGAGTAACAATAATATAACTAGTAACAACTTGTTAAAACAATAACTATTTACACTCCCAGTTGAAGCTATGTATATAACAGTAATGTAACAAAAATATCAATAAAAATCATAATCTAATGTTTTCTAAAATACTGATAGTATTCAAATGCACTGGCTTGTCAAACTAAGCACATTTTGATACCAATGTCTTAAAAGAAAAAAGAAATTTATACACTTTGAACTTAACAATTCACAAAACAAAAATATTAAAACATGTGGTGAAATATGCTTTCATGCAACTTCAAAGTGGTTACATTTGAAGCTCAAAAAGGTTTTTTGAAGTAATTCAATGGCGGATTCACTTTTCATATATTCCATAAGCTCTTTCTCAGTTGTATCTTACAGTGTTTCTGATTTCAAAGCAAAATGCAGATGCCCAATTCAAGCAAAAGCAAATATAATAATATATTTTTCCCCTAGTATAATAACACTACAGACCTACAGACAGTAGCAAAAGGCACTATGTGTAAATTATCAAATATGTTTCAAGATAAATTTGAATTATACATGTATCACTGAAAGTGATTCATAAACACTACTTCACTACACTTACTGAAAAATGCAAAAACGAAGGCAGAGTTATGAATTTTGCATCTACTATGTCAAAAGTTCAAAGGGATTACTTTGTGAGATATCTTTGAACCCTAAAACCATTAAAACATGAACAGGAAGCTTCTCATGAAGTTTGATTGATTTATTATATATTATTAAATAGTGCAGACAAGAAAATTCTTTCAAGGGACATAACTCTAACAAGAACTGACCGTAAGACAGTACACTCGACTTTTCGAATGCTTGTAATATGTCAATAAAAATAAATATTGCAATTAAAGGCAAAATGGGAATCTTTTTATCATCAAAAAATACACAAGAGCAATTAACATGCACTCCAAGTTGTTTTAAAGCAATATCTCAACGGGTTCAGTGAAAAAGTGAGTTAGTACAAAAGATTAATCAAGTCAGAAAAAGGGGAATAATTATGTTAAAATCAAAGACAGAGTTATGTACTCTTGCCATGTTAAAGTAGAGCTGATAGTCATAAACAGGTATTCTATGTTTCTAAGCAATACCTTAAAAGGTTACGTAAAAAAAAATAAGGTTGTGTGAAAACTTTAAGCAAGATTCTAAATAACAAAAATGGGCATAACTAATATAAAGTTCATGACAGAGCCGGACCCCCAACACACAGGTATGCAATGTCATGTGTGAATTATGAGGGACATCCATGAAAGGAAATTGGAGATAAAAGCAATCTTAAACAAAAGTTTTAACATTTTTCTTAGTCCAAAAGGGCTCGTAAATATGCAAAAAATATTTGTAAGAGTTACTGTTCCTGTTTCTTCTGGTTGGTCTAGTGATGATAAACGAATGTGTGAAGTTTGAGGGACATCCATTGAGTAATACTGGTAGTGGAGATAATTGCAATGTTAAACAAAACCTTAATATTTCTTGGGACGTGGACGCCGACCCCAGAGTGACTCAAATAACTCATCCTATACTCCAAAAAATCAAGCTAAAAATTATTCAACCTGGGGCTGAAAATTATAAGCCCAACTGTGAAAAATGATGAAACTTACCATGAAGTTTGATTGAATTTGAACTGTAGTTAGAAAGGATAAGTATTGTAGATAAAAAGGAAAAAATGATCTATTGTTGAGAAAAAGCATAAATAACAAAAATCTCCAGAAGGCCTGGTAAATTAATTCAACCATTATACCACTGCAAGTTTGTGAGGGATACAATAACAGGGGCCAATTCTTCAAATAGTGGAGCAAATAAAAATGAAAATATCTTGCTTACACTTATCAAGTATCAAAATTAACAACGTCCAGCTATAGTGTCCAGCTACAGTGCAAAAATACATACTGAGGGGTGAGAGTAAAACTGGGCTATATGCTTATATATTCATATGAACTTAGCCTATTTTCGTTCATGCCCCTCGATATCTACTTTATCTTTACAGTACACACAACTTTGGAATAACAAGTGAACAACATTCTCATTAGTGTTTTTACAGCAGACATTATAACCCCAGATGACCAAAACGCACCTATGACTTCTTGAGTATTAATGAGCTTTACAGTATACTTCATAGAGCAACTTAATTTTGAACTCTTGGCCTACTTTGAAACCTTATACACAGAAACCAGTGAGAGAAACAAGCTGGTTTACTGCCATGAACAGATTACAAAAGGGCATCTTGAATATGTAAACTTGTTTTTCTTTGCTGTATCACTGATATTAATACTTCCTACTGTGAATCCTGACTAAAATCACATATGACTGGAATCAGTAATGTCCTCTGATTGTTTAAAAGGTTTTTCCTTCATTTAACTTTAGTTTATCTTAATTACTTAAGTGACATAGATATTCAACAAGTTCAAACTTTCCAAAAGAACATAGGAACAAAACATTTTTGCTAATATTGAAGGTCATATATAGGTGTCAAATACATTTGACATAAGTGAGATAAGAAGGGGTAAGGTATAAAAATATCAAAACACAAACTCGATAAATATCATACATGTATGAGCAAACAGAACATTTAACTATTAAAAAATTACAGTTACTATATCAAAACAATTAACTTATTTGTGTAGTTGCTTCAACTCCCTGAACATGGATTTTTTACTCAGGGATCCAACGTTTTACTTTTGATGGCCTAGTACAGTACAGAAAAAGCAAAAATTTGCAGATGTTTTTCAAATTGTGAAATCATGGATTCAGCTACAGGACAGTTGAATCCCTTGTAAATTATATATATCAATTTACTTTATAGTGATAGGTCATCAAGGGTAAAGTTCTGGACCCCTGAAATCTTCTTACATAAACATCATATAAGAACATTATCCAAATTCTGACAACCTTCCAGAAATGACAGATCTGAAACTGGGCTTCCACTTAGGTCCAGCCATGAAAGGTGTACACATTGCACTAGATTCTCCTTAAGACACTGGTTGAAGACCTTATCTAGGGGATACATCAACATTAGTCCTGGTGTATCAAAACAATGAAAACAATGTGCATGTTTAAAAAGTGACCTGATCTGGTGCTCAGTTGTAAAGGTAATAGGACAAAACCTTTCTTCTAGATTTATGTGTTTCAAAATGGTTGAGTGGGTATAAACAAATTTGTTTAAGTACCAACACACCCATGACACATTCAAAACAGTCTCTTGTATCCCAAGAAACTGCAGGACTTTAATAAGCACCACTGGAAGGTTCAGCAAATCCATCATCAAAGCTCAAGCTGTCTCACCAATCAAGGGCGGTGGGGGGAGGGGGAATCATCATTTCTGAAATATGAATACAAAACAGTACTGAATATATCATATGTTAAATCTTTAACCTAATACATGACCAAAACCAGATCAGCAGGCAAATGTTGGCTACCCATAAATTGTTCGAACAAGATCATTTTCTATGAGGAACGTGAATAGCCATATATTTACCTGCAAGCTGATTAGGTTTTAAACAAGTTTAGTGGTTCATCAAAATGCGTCTCTTTGAATTAAATGGTTGAAGAGGATGTTCATGACAAAAAATTCTGACCTTTAATACCTGGATAATTAACCCTTTACACCGCGCTTTTCTGTGCCTTCATGGAACTATACAAAACTTTATCAAACTGCAGTATATCTATAGTCACATAAAATTCTGGCCAAAATGCATGGATTAACTGGAAAATCATTTCCTGATTTGGTTACATGCTGCCTGCATAGAATTTTTTTCCAATTGGATCTATGCTGGTAATGGTTAATGATATACATGAAAATGAGCCAAATGGCTTTAAACACTGTTTCTATCATACATGAAAACTTATTATGCTATATCAATTAATATACCGGTATTTCTTGATAAAGCAATTAATTAGACAAAACATGACACAAATTAAGTCAATAAAGTGTGCTTTCTACAGTTTACTATCGTAATGTTTTGGACATGAAATGGAAGTAACAAAACATAAGTTTTTTTATCAGGTAAAAAGTAATATAAATCAGATTTTCGCTATGTTCTGATATAATCAGTCACAATACCAGAGCAACTATTGTTGTTTCGCCAGTTAAGGGCATCTACAACACTCATCATTGGGTCATATTAATAAAAAAGATAGTTCAAACAACGAATGAATCCCAACTGTCTCTGTTTCCAAAAGAACATCTCAGTAGCTCCTTAATGAACTTAGTAACCTATCGATTTATTCATTGTTTTGATCAAGCAACCTTTTCAGAAAATTTACAAAAAAAAAACTATTGAAGGATTTTCTGTAAAAATTATATTAAAATATTTGACAATGAAGCTATATTTTCTGTCCCTTTTTTACTTTTAAAGTTTTATTTTGCATTTCTGTAAAAATGAAGTACCTGTGGTTATTTAGAACATTTTATCAAATAAATTGAACTCTCATGAATTATCTGTCAGTATATGTATGTCTTTTATTTGTAGTCTTTTTTAAAAAAAAAACAACAAAAAAAACGTATATTTTAGCTATTTGTTCAAACATGCAGTTACCATATATATATAACCTTAGCATTAAAAGGAGCATAGTGACCTACTGATTTTTTTCCAATTTTCATTTTATTCGACATATATTCATATACAGAAGTATATGTGATTTTCAGAAAATTCCAAAAAAGAAAAAAATGTAGTAAACACCCTTAACAGTGGCCAACCTTCAAGATCAAGCATGTCAAATTTCTTCAACTTCAGAGGAGATTTTCATTGTTCTATAAAGGTAACACTGTGTGTCTCAAAGCAAGTGAGCTATTCTTGCTGGTTGCCAATATTTTAATTAAACTTTGTTAAAAAAATATAGCTGACAACCCTGAGATGCTGAGAAGCCTGAAATACCACACCCAATAACATTATTTTGACACCACCCAGTCCAGGAACTTCCCTGTTGAGCACCAAACAAGTGAGCTATACCAGTATCATTTTTACATCTTTCGTATGTTGCAGTCGGGGGATAAAACCCATGACCTACAAATTTCGGGGCGGATGCTCTAACCACTTGACCACCAAGACCGGTTTCAATAAATATAAAAAAAGGGTAATAACTCAATTTAATTTATGCTGATCATGATATGCCAAAGTATACGCACCATTAGTGTTGTTAATAATTAATGCTGTGAAGGTTAAGATGTATTCAGCTCAACTTTCAAATATATACTGGATATGGAAGATCTTCGCCTTTTGAAACATTAAAGATATAAAATGATATTTGCGTAAATGTACTGTACTGGTAGAAGATGGCCTGTGACACCACTAAAATACAAAATGGCTAATTAACATTCTGGTAGCGACAAAAAAGAAAGTTCTACATTTACATGAAGCTAATCATGACGTGCCAATGATATGTGCAATTCGGCATGCCTCTTATTGATGTTGTGAATTTAAATTAAAATCTTGCAAAAAGTAGCTAGAGAAAAATAGCTTGGACAAATCTCATGGACAGTCCGACCAACTGACAGACAAACATGACCCCAATATAACCCTTAAATACTTTGCATTTCAGTGTAGCAAAACCAAGTCACCGTGATGTCACTAAATGCATCAAAACCAAGACAAAAACTGTCAATATTGGCCCCGCATGAAATTAGTAAATAACCCTTATTTTATTTCTTAAATGATTTCTATGGGGACATGTGTCAGTCTAAGAAGAGAAATATAAGCATCCACAAAATACAGGACTTCCATCAGCAGCTGAGCAGATTTTTCAAGCACTATGTGAATCTTTGAAACAAAATAACTTGGAACAAATTCCAAGATTTCATGTAGTGCTTGACTAGAAATGTGTCCTGAGGACACAGATGCCCCCACCCGTAGCATTTTCCAAAACAAAGGCCAAAATCCCGGAGCACAAGTCATGTCCTGAGTAATATATTCATTAAGTCTAAAATCTGTAGCACAACTATCTTCAGAGTTACCTGTGTCAGTTTTGGGATAGACAGATGAAGGCAAATCTATATGCCTCACTTTCTTTGTTGTTTTTTTTTTTTGGGGGGGGGGGGGGGGTGAAGTTTCAAGTCTGTAGTAAAAATACTTTCAAAGTTACATGCGTCACATATTTTTCAAAAAACAAAAGCCCATAACTCTGTCAATTTCAGCAATGAAAATAACCAGGCCCTGAATAATATATCCATAAAGAATCAAGTGTGTGTAGTACAAATACTTTCGGAATTATGTGTGTCACAAAGTTTCGGGACGGAAGGATGTACGGAAAAAAATCACATGTCATTTATGATATTCATATCAGAGAGTAGACATTGATTTAAACATGTATATCAGTGATATGCATTTAAGTGAAGTAAAAGACAAGTATATAGTCTAATTAGCATCCAATCGATATTAGCCTGATCAATTTTGTTAGAAAAAAATCAAAATCATTGACAGCAAACAGCATAAAACCTGACCAGCCTGTTAATTATTTGCTTTATTATATTCTATTTATTATTTATTTTAAAACAGTTATCATATTTTCAGTATACTGTTCAATAAAGACTGGCATTTTGAACAGTATAGAAAAGTGAAACTAGAAACATTGGCCATTTTTATCAATAATGTTAAATATTAAGATCAGATTTCCTATATTTTGCTTCCACTGACAAAGCACAAAACAATGAAAGAGTATATTTATGAGATGACCAAAACAGGCAAGACTTTAGAGACACTATTTATATCATTACTTATAATTTAAAAAAAGCACCTGATACTCCAAAATGTGAATGAGAAGTGTTATTTTCATATACCTTAAAACTTCAAAAACATTGATGCTAAGATTCTAAAAATATTCACAAGATGAAATGATAAATCATATATTTACTTAAAAAAATTGATGAACATCTTTTGTTCATCTCCAAGTAAGGCAGGGAGTACTGCAATTGAGGTCAGACACTCCAAGTTTGATACTTTTCCAGGAGTTATTTCAGTTAGTTCATCTAACGCCTGGTCCATTTTTTTCAGTCTTGACTGGCACCAACTGTTTTTTTTTTCTTTTTAGCTACTTCAATGATTCCTCCGGAGTATCGAAGACAGTTCTCATTAAAGTTTTTCAAACAATCTTCTTTTTTCCATCAGATTCGAGCCTGCACATTTCTTCTTTCATGATGTCACACAATTTCAGGGCAGGGTATTCTGATGTCACTGAGGAAATAGGTGGGCACTCATTAATGAATGCTCTTCTGAATCCATACGTTTTCCTCATTAAGTCCTGAATAAAAGCAATATCTCTCTGAAGGTTTTTCATTTCAGTTTTTAGTGTTTCAACATGTTTTTTACATGAGGTGTCATCTTCACCTAATGGATGTTCAGGTTGCCAATTATTTCCTCTATTTTCTTTTTCTCCAACTTACAGATGGTACATCCAAACTTCTCCTAACATTTTTCAGTTTGTCCCTAATAATCTGAACCCTCCCATCATATCCATTCTCGATTCTTTCAAGGATGTGTTTCAATAAGGCATTTAGGAACAGACACTATTTCCTCTGATTTTGGATAATATGTGTACTTAAAAATTTCATCCACCACTATTCCAAGAAGTTCATGTTTGTTTGCCCAGTTCAAGATGTTTTCATCTTTTATATTTTTTTCAAGCATTGTTGAGTATTTCACTCTTGGAATAACAAACTTTGTTGGCCAGTTATTAAAGTCAGATGTTTGGCTACTGGTGGTTCCTGACTGGGATGATTCAGAAATAGACTGGTTACCTAGGACATTGTCTGTAAAGTTAATGTAAATGTCAGTTTTACTCGTCACAACACATCTCAGTTTTTCACGAGTTTCCACTCTGTCAAATTCTGAGTCCGACATATCTATATAGTCATCCCAGTCAGGATGGTATCTCTGGAGAGTTTGATATTCTTAACACATTTCTTATTTTATCATTAAAGACAGACTTGTCTCCAGTAAATTTAATGACTTTCGAAGACTTATCAAGTTATACTCATTATAAGAAACAACATCCATCTGCAAAACAAATAAAGAAATATTTAAAATTTTCAAGTCTCCTTTTATGCACACACCAGTGATTTTTTAAGATAAATTTAATATCATTTACAGGGTTTCCTATAGCCAAAATCTGAAATTTTCCCCCAACCCACTTTTCCTCAAAAGAATTAAATCATGGAATTTTAATTAAATTTGTGTTATTATTATAATTTTCTATGACATATACCACCTTTAATTAAGTGATTGTTTTCTTAATTTAAAACATTTAGTATGATTTTCCAAATTTTTTTACAGCTTTCTGCAAACCTGTGGAAAATGTATAGGGTTTGTTATGATTATTCTTATTTTTATACTTATTCTTCCAGCTAACTTCAAGAGTTGATTTCCATATGTTGTAAATGTCCAAGAAACATGAAAATTAAATTTCCTTGACGAAAAGGTTCATATCTTTTAAATTCAATTATAAACAAATTTCAATGAAGTCAAATGAAACCAGATTGACGTCAGCTTAAAAAAGTTTTTTTCACACTCTAGAGCATTCAATTCTGTTGGATTATCTTGATATTTTCACAGAAGATGTATGTTAGGATGTAGATGTGCACCTTGGCATTCAAATTTCGGTATTCCAAGAGATTAAGATTTCATGGCAATACCAAGTTTCGAACATTGAACCTAAAAAAATATTTTAATATACAAAGCCCACTGATGCGTTAGAAGGATGAAAACTGGACAGCATATTAGCCCAGAGGTCCAGAGGTCTTCATTTTATTTTCTGAAAGCTTTTTTCTTCAGTCATGTGGTTATGACATCATTACAAACACATTTTTTACTTAAAGATTTCTTTCGCTCTGTTGGATTTTTTAATCAAACTGAATAAAAATTAAATTGCAGCGATGAAAAAGTTTATATTTACAAATTCAGTCATTTTTAATTTTCAATAACGTCAAATAATGTCAGATTTGACGTCAACTTCACGTTTGTTCTTGCTCTAGAGACTTTAATTCTGGTCCGATTATCTTGATATTTTTACAGAAGATGTATGTCAGGATGCTGATGTGCACCTTGGCATTCAAATTTCCAAGTTCAAAAAGATAAGGATTTCATGGCAAAACCAAGTTTTGAACTTTGGTCCTAAAATATATATTCTAATCATACAAAAGCCCCTGCTGAGTTAGAAGCATGTAAATTAGACAGGATATTGGCCCCCGTCGTCTACCTTATATTTTCTCAAGGATTTCCTCTTAAGTCACGTAGTTATGACCTTATTAAAACGACAAAAAATATGATTTTAAAGATTTTCTTTCGCCATGGCATCAGGAATTTTGAGTAAATCTTAAGTAAATTTTCAAAAATGATAGAGTTAAAATGAAGTGATGCATATTGCAAGGAATGTTTATTTTGTCAATAGGTTATAACGCCATGTATATCAAAGCAAGAATTATTAAAAATGCATATACAATCGCCAGTTTGGCCAACTGACTTTAAATTTTAAAAAATGTTGAAACTTCAGAAGTTCATAAAAGTTTTGAAAACTTCAAGTGATTATGTCATTAAACATGGCAGATATTCATGTGCGAACATTTTTATATGTAATTCTTTTTTTCACTTCTTATTTTTAGAAAGGTCAAGATCATTTAAATTCAATAATATAATATAAAGTTTGATGAAGATCATTTAAATTCAATAATATAATATAAAGTTTGATGAAATTCTTTAGTACAAATTTATGATAGTGATGATTAATATATTAAATCTTCAATGATTAAACATCATTTTCCCATATTTTCTTATTAAATAATATATTAAATTCCTTTCAAATAAGCAAACAGAAAGCCGTTTTGTTTGTCCTTCTAGTTTTAATTACAATGCTAATTTCCCCAATTAGAAAGCTACAGGTTTGTAATAGGTTATAAAAAATCTAAAAAAATCACTGCACACACACATACATAATTAAGTATCATATTATTTCCCAACCAAAGTCTTGACCCCCACCCCATCCCAATACCAGAGAAAATTGTTGGATCCATAGTCCATATCATTTTTGTATTATAATTAAGTCAAGCCTAAAATGCGAAAGGTGGTGGACTTTTTTACTGTCCATAAACTACACATAATGGTTCATTAACCAATCATTACTAATATACTTTTCAAGCTATTGCATTAAACTTAAGACTTGAGCTGTCTGTAAGACAGCACGCTTGACTATTTCAGTGATTGGCAATAAAAATAATGCCGTAACAGGCAAAATATAAATCTCTGTATTATCAAAAGGAAACAAAAGCAATAAATATGTATCTCAAGTTTTGAAGTATTATCTCAAAGGGTTCAGTGAAAAAAAAAGTGGTATACATGCAAACCTTAACCAAAATTCTAAGTCGAAAAGGGGGCATAATTTGGTAAAAATCCATGACAAAGTTACATACTCCTGCCTACAGGTGGGAGTGATGGTCATAAAAAAGTTTACCAAGTTTCAAGGCAATACCTTCAAGGGTTTAGTGAAAAAAAAGAGGTGGTACAATTTTTTTTACCAAGATTCTAAGTCAAAAAGGGGAATAATTTGGTCGAATTCCATGACAAAGTTATTTCCTCTTGGGGGGTGATGGTCATGAACAAGTATTCCAAGTTTCAAAGCAGTACCCAAAGGGGTTCAGTAATACAGTGAGTTGGTACGAAAAACGTAACAGTAACGGCAACGCCGACAGTTGGGTGAGTATAGAATATCCCTCCTTATTCTTCGATTAGTCGAGCTAAAAGTAAACTGTTCAAAAGATTGAGGTATTGATTTATTCTTATTAACATACCGGTATATATCATTAGGATGCATTAACAAGAATATAACTAAATTCTTGTACAAGTAAATGTTTTCAAACAGTTTATGAGTAAACAGCCGGACACCTGATCATGAATATAAACGAAAATTGAAACAGATCCAATGTGTTACTGTAGCAGTAGAAATATGTGAAGACAAACAAGTCATACATGAAATGATGATGCACTTGAAATCAAATCAGCCCCCAAAGAGTAACTGAGGTGCTGAACATACATACCGGCAAATAGGTTATGGACCACCAGGAATTTAGACACATAATTTTATTATGTTATCTTATATATATATATATATATATATATATATATATATATATATATATATATACCTTCATTATCACATCACAAATTCTTGGCCTGGCAAAAGTGTTTTCAAATCCGTACATGTCTAAAGGTACTGGATCAGCTAAATCTGATGGTAAATGTACAGCAGTAGTTGCCATCTCATCCACCTCATAAGCTCTAAGATGTTGATCAAAACTGGTTTTATAATCTCTTCCAAAAAAGACAAATGTATCATTTTTCACTTAAATCAGCAAAATCCGTGCCATTTCTGGTTCATCTTTATAATATCCAGTTATAAGAAAACTGCCAACATTGTACATAATTCCTTTGGCAGTAACTCTTTTCACTGAAACATACTGATTAATGTCAAGGACCTTATGTTTCATAACTTCATCACCTAAGAGCAAATCCTGTTCTGATACTATTCTGTAGCTGGAAATTTCTATCTTGTTACAAATGATTGGTGTTATTCATATATGCTTGTAATTTTTGGTGTCTTTCTGCTAATGTACTACATATATTCTTATAGTTTCCTAGACGCAACGAAACTTGTTTAAAGTTACTATGTTTAGCCTCAAAACGCATACAACAACAAGACCGCAAGGGTCCAAACTGCAAAATCATGTTTGCATTATGCGTTAAGAAATAAAGTCAGTCTCACTTCAGGAAAAATCTCTGTCATCAATAAATGATGATCTGAAACAAGTGACTGAAGAAAAGGACATATTTCTTTTTCTATTACTGGACTCATTGAAACTTCTGTTATATCCTTCAGCAGCAACAGAACTTCCCATGCAGCATTACCTTTTGGTATCAACTGACCTATAATTAATGGCAAAAGATGAATAAGTGTCCACATTTGAGATGCACTCTGAGATGTAACATTTGCTATATTTGTAGGTTCAGCAGGCTTGCTTGTTATATCACATTTTCCATATGGGAAATTTCTGATCTTGAAGAGTATTTTCTTTTCAGTCAGAACAGAATCTGAAACCAGCTTTTTCAAAACAATGTTAATCTCCTTTTTTGCACAACCTTCCAGTAAATCATGCATACTATCTGGGGGCAGCCCTCTTGTTATGTGAAAGTATTGCAACTGATTCAAAATACTATCTATCTTTAAACCGTACAAAGATATTAGTGAATTGTATTTCTCTATTTCACACAAATGATAGTTGTATGTTGTTTCATATCTTTCTTGAAATTGCACTGGCTCAAATTTACTTTGAATCTCTTCTGAAGTTGCCATGCTGAAACGGCATATGCGTAGTGTTTTACCTTCAAAGCTTTCCATGAAACCTCCTATCTGATGACTAAGTTGTCAGCACATACATAACCAACGGTGCCCCTTAAGTTATCATTTAGTTCTTCAACATAAAATGCCATCTGTCTCAAGAACTTTTAAGTCAAATACCAATGCCTCTAAACATTGGTTAATTCCAAACTCTTTTAAGTCAATAACAGGGCAAAGCATCACTAAGTGAATAGGTTTTAAGTCAGACCTTTCAAAGGAATTCACAATGGCTAATACCATATACACAGCAGCAAGTTTTTGTTTTCCTTTTTGGAACCTAATGGATTCACTACTTCAAATTCATCAAAATAAAGAACTATTTGTAGTGAGCATGGATTGGACCTAAAGAAAGCACTTTCCTTATAAAACAAACCATCAGAAAACTCTTGTAAGGTACCTGAATTTCCCCTATTAACTCTCATTACTGCAGAAAGGGTATCATTTGCATGTATTTCAGCGTTTGCAAGACTGGTACATACTGATAAGACCTTTTTTATGTTGAGTGTTCATACCTAAGTCAGTTTTGACAAGCTTAACATATGGAAACAGATTCATCAGAAAGTTTCTTCTTTTGTAACTTGTGTCAAATGCTTCAACAGAGGACACAAAAATATTATTCTTTAACTCTTTGGCTACCAGAGTTTGTGTTTCAATATTAACACCATTTTCCTATAACAAAGCTAAAACAGAATCTTTTGAATACTCAAATGTAAGAGACATTATTTCCTTCATCTCGAATAGGATTTTATCTACTGTGAAAATGGGCAGTCGTTGCATTTCTTGGAGACTAATCAAACTGTTTATTACATTTCATATATAAATATCACTATAATCACTGTCATCATTGATTCTATTATCCTCCTCAAGAATAACGTCTGTTTCAATATCTCTTTTAGCTTCACTTCCTGAAATAGAAGCATCTAAGTGTGTAATCCTGGCTGGGTATCACATAGAGTTTCTACTTCTTGAACAACCACAGAGGATAAGAACAGATAAGTCTTAACAGATCTATAGCCTCGTTTCATTTGTCAAAATAAGCATCGGTTTGTTAACCTAGATCCCCACAGGCAACGTGTCAACTAACTTTTACATTAACAAACATGCAACTTACATTAACCAACATGCAACCTTATCTGAAGGTGAACATCCGAGAGCAAACAACCTAAAAAGTCTATAAGTGAACGGTGGGTATATTCTTTGGAATTAGTTATTAAACATTTTTAACATTTAATTTCATAGATGGATCAATACAAACAAGATGGCCAAGATTACCCTGAAGACGCTCACCTGAGACAGATTGTCTTGATTGCATGCACAAGTTACTATATTATAGCATAGTTGTATTGAAAACATATGCCATGCAGAGACATACAGCAAGATCAATTTAATTCCACAAACCCAAACAGCACATGTGGTCAAAATTTGAAGGTTGTAGCATAATACAGTCATATCAAAATTACCATAACTCCTGACCTAATTACGCGATAATTCGCCATAATGAATACTCAGGCCCGAGAGAGTATGGGTATAAATATTGTCATTAAGCTTGAAGATGATTATTTAAGAAAGGAAAATACTAGAGTGCAAACAAAGTGTAATCTGGCAATTTTTAATATCAAAAAAGCCATAACTCCTGACCTAATTAAGCATTAACATCCATAATTAAACTTTACCCAGAGATTATAGTGTCAAAAAGTTTGATGTTACTGGTGGTTCCTGACTGGGATGGTTCAGAAATAGACTGGTTATCTAGGAAATTGTCTGTAAAGTTAATGTAAATGTCAGTTTTACTCGTCACAACACATCTCAGTTTTTCACGAGTTTCCACTCTGTCAAATTCTGAGTCCGACATATCTATATAGTCATCCCAGTCAGGATGGTATCTCTAAAATTGTGTAACATTGAACTGTTAGTAAGTCTCCCAAAAGAAGTTTCTCCTTAGACAGTCATACACAAATGTTTTTGAGAAATTAGGTCATTTATAAGTAAAATTAAGGGGGTAGGGCCTGACCCCTTGGTGATCCATGTGAACATCAAAGAAGTACAATTCAATCCATCTGATCATGAGGCACAAGAATATATATGGTTCATGGGTGGGGATCTGAACAGTTTTTGACATATAAGGTAATAAGTAAAATTAAGAGGTTGGGACGGAACGTAACTCGCAAACTTCATTTTTTACTTGTGTTTGCCAAATTGCGAGTGTTAATTTTGAGCCCTGAATTAATGCATAAACTTATTTAAATAATACTAAAGTTTGAAGCATCCACATTACACACACAGAAACTTATTTAAATAATACTAAAATTTGAAGCATCCATATTACAGACACAGAAAAACACCTGCAGTTTCTATCATAAGGGAACTTTGATTTTAATTGTTTGTCTTGTGATAATTAGTATCTAGGCTATCAAATTATTTTACAGAGTACCGGTACATTTGCAGTGGAAGCTTGATGGATCTTAAAGCCTGATAATTTAACATATAGATCTTTTAAACCTTTGCTAAGTGCTAGATAAGTTGGTCAATTCATCTGTGTATGACCAAGTGCTACATACTCTAACTTCAGACTTCCCAGATCTGTTATTAAAACAAGGGTATATTTAAATATACCTGCTGTGATTGCTCAGTCACTTTATACATGTACCCAGTTTGATTACTCACCTAGAGTATGATCCTTGAACTGATTATTTTATGTCATCCAAAGTTACAAACCTATGGCACCGCGAAATATGCGATGAAAATGATTTTGCATTATCATATTCCCGCTCACAGTCTTTGAAAATACAGTCCATTTACGATAATTCGAACGGTCTGCGGACTGGCTGAAATGTTCGAAAAATCGTGTCATCCGAATTACGTGTTTACCTACCTGTTGACAATTTGTGTATTTGTAAGAAATGCACGTCGTGATAATTAGTTGCCTTATGATATACATATAAATAAAATACAGAACAGAGTTATGTCTTATTTTTATTTTATTATTCATACAAATCATAAATCACGTATAAAAGCACAACATTGTCAACGATAAACAATTATTTACAAGCCTTATTTGTAACCTTCACCTTCAATTATTGGAAATTGAAAATTACCTATCCCGATTCAGCTATCCTCCCAGCTGACCTGGGCCCATCACTGATTACGAGAATAGTAAATGGTACTTTCAAATGCATCTGTAAATCTACAAATCGTTGTTATTGATGGCGTGATATTACTATTGCAGAGCATACGAAAAAAGTAATGTGAGGTTCGATCACTCACACTGATATGTATAGTTATCGTAAATGGACTGTACATTCAATTTTTAAACCACCTTTTATGTGACGAACTAGTGGCTTATCAGAGACGTGTGTAGGTTTTGTTCACTACAGTATTTACATTGTATTTGTTATGTTCACGAATTACGTTGATCATTGGTTTGCGATGAAGATGGCTCTACCACAGTCTTTTGCAATAAGGCATCCTGATGTTTTCTATAAACATGACTTGTAAAGGAAGAGTATCTTCTGTATGAAAATGGGCAACCACCTATTCCACATGCCATAAAGAAGTTCGGATCATTTCTATGGTATAGAGACACGTGTTTCAAAAATCTGCTAGCATTGTCAGTTTCCTTCCCACAAAAACTGCAATTCATTGTGGTTAAAATGTAAATTATATACAAACCGGAAACAAGATACATCTTCTGTTTTTATTTACCTTTATCATGCAGCTTCCTCCTCACACCATGTAGCTGCTGTAGAAACTACGTCATAAACCGCCAAACAATTCCCACAGTATGCAATGGTTTAATAAGCGTCTACTTGATACGGAGTAAAACTCAAGAACGACAACCTAAATCGCTTGATTTACACTGCCGCGATAAACGTTACACGTAACTTATACGCATTCATTATAACTAAGAACTTAAATTTAAAATTACACTGTACATATTACGGTAAACGACTAAAATAAGTACACTCCCACCTACCGCTCCAATTAAGTAAATATCACACCAATAATATAAAGCAATCAAAAACAAGAACAATCTTTAAAAAGGCTTAAGAAAAGTTAAAGAAAGTAAAACAGCTACAATATATTTAATATGATAATTTTGACAAACTTAAGATTGTCTGCATGGTTTTAAAATAATAGTAGAAAACGTTTTTCTTGCTAGATTTAGGAGATGTAATATACTGGACAGTGACCCCCCAAAAAAGTACAAAAAAAAAACATGAAAAGGTTCCGTCAGTGGGATTTGATCACGAGGATATTAGGTTAGCCGACGAGCACTTAACCAACTGCACAACGGGGGAATTCACTACCAAGGTTTAGACTCAAAACTGTTGACTTTTTCAACTGGGTGTTTTTTCTTATGTTTTATTTTTTCCACTTGGTGTTTATGTTTAAATAGGTAGATAAAATTGTTATTTGCTAGTTGTCAATCGTGCATGCAGAAAGGTATGCACCCTGAAACTCCCTTTTTATGACTGATATCCTAAAATAATCTATGCAAACCAATGAAATGTGTGCTTTTCCTAACACTTCGGTTGTTAACCGAGACAAAAACCTATAACATGTTTAGATTGGTTCAAGAAGTAATTTAAAGTCAAAATCCAGTTTCTACAGCTTACGTAAGGTTATGGAATTATGTATCTCCGCGATTGATGATAATGTTCGACAGATTCTGGTGTAAGGTCTCATTGAAAGGTAAACGTACTGCTAGTAACAGTAACTGGTGCACTTACACCTATTTGCATAAAAATTTACACCTGCTCTAGTGTAACTGATCACCCTTCGCAACGGCGATGTTATACAGGGGTGTTACTTAACACAGAGTACGTAAATGATAAGTTTACACGATAGCAGTGTAACAAATCTCCGCGATTTGTGTGTAAGAAAGCATCTTTTGGTGTAAAGTTTTCTTGAAAGGCAACTATATTCGCAATGAGTGTGGAAACAGAGCTTACACTAATCTGCATACTAGTTTACACCAAATTCAGAATAATAATACACACTTTTATTACAGTGTAACATTACTCAGAAAAATGCTATTACGCTAAATCCAACATCGACTAAATCAGTTAAATATTGACAACGGAAGCAAGTGCTTATGGTACCATGATGTCTTCCCCAGTTCAATGTAGTGATTTGGTAAAAATTAGCCTATGACGAGTGAATGTGATCAGCAAAGTGACGGCAGATGAAAATAGAAAATCTAAATATATGTTTTCTAATTCTATAATATACACTCAGGAATTTCTACCTAGATTTATCTAAATTTTACAGAAAGTGGGTTATGCATTTACTTCAAACTAATTATCTGTTTCAACAATGTATCTTCTATAATGTGGTACAAGACTAAAGGTGTACACACACGTTTGATTGTTAAAATGTTTGTAGTACAATAATCAACTTAAAGATAAAAGTCACACACCGTGGTAGTAAAATGTACACATATCTGTGCATGGTATATCCGACGATTGCTTGAATGACAGCCCAGCATCTCAACCTCATCGACCCAATGTACCTTTGCAACAAGCTCACGTCTGGATGGTGCTCCTTTGGCGACATGGCGAATTATCTTGTGCATGCTGCATGTTGCGGTTTGCCCGAACTTACAGCTGACATATGTTGACCCGCGGAGTTTATTTACTACCAGCTCAATAGACGTTGCATGAAGACGGGACGCTATATACTGATATGGGCCTCCATCTCACCATTTCATTGAAAGGTACATTGGGTCGATGAGGTGAGGCACATTTAAATACTACATTATAAGTTATATATTGCTTGACAGAAATAATTTTGCTTGAATTAAATGCATCACATAATTTCTATAAAATTAAGAAAAACCTAGGTGGACGATTATAAATTCTTTTAGGTGTAGTTTCAATACCACCTACGATTGGGAAACTATCCATTTTATTTTACAATCACGGTAAATGGGTATTGATAGTTGTTTTACACACATATAGTTAAAAAATCACATTCTCGGCCAATATCCATCTGTAAATAAGCTGTTTTAAAATCTTAATCAACTTCTTAAACGTTATGAAAGTGTGATGCAATAATTTAGATTTTTAAAATAATGAAAATTCTTAATTTCGGATGGTTAGTGAAACGCAGGTCTAGCCAGTGTTCTTGTAATAAAATACCATTCTGAAGTTTGACGTTTATGATGAAACCCAAATTTCCCGCGAAAATTTTTTTTTGGTATCCCATGCATGCGCAAGTTACTTGTTTGTTCGGTATTTAGATTAGGGTAGATGTATTTATCAAATATAAAACATGTCCAGGTTTAAAAATCATCATTAACCAATAAATGGCCACCATTTTTAGCCATTTCAGCATATTTTTGAATAAGATTTTTGTTTTTTAAAGTCTTTTTTTTTAATTTATCATACTCACAAAAATCGTCTATATATTTACATCGAACATAATTTAACATTCCGTCGAAGCAGACGATACCGGTGTATAATATTTAATGGCTGATTTCCGGTAGTGCTCGACTGTTCAATTATTTGGGAGAGCTTTTGGGTTACATCGATTTTTTTATTCTTTCGGAGCGGGATGAGGATAAAAAGACCAAGTTATCATATAAAAGGTTTAGAATAAAACTTTGGAATATTCTTTGTTGTTGTTGTAATTGTTGTTGTTGTGCCAGTAGTTCACCCGCTGTTATTTCCATTGTGTTTCATTAGGGTACCTTGGTTATCTTGGTAGAGGATAAATGGTCCAAGACAAAGCGGGACCACTACAGGGACTTTACTTTAATCATGGATACATCCATTGTCATCCTGTTTAAAGAGGTCTTTTATGGATTTTTTCCACTTTATTTTCTCTAACAGCGTGCTGAAATGAATAAAAACTGTGTACTAGATGGTGTATTCAATTTTACATTATTGCTTTGTCGGTTCCTTGGTTGGTCTGGGAAGCTCATGTGTAATTTTCTTCCCCGACGGGTTCTGTCGTCGGTTGTTCATTTGGGTACATTACCATTAGACAACGGTGCTCACGGTATAAAACCTGGTAAAATTTCTCTAAAATTATTACCCCCTTTTAAAATTGAAGATCTTAGAAGTTGTTGTTATAATAACGATATTTAAGATGAGTACCAACTCATTTCTATCCGCACAACCTAAAAAGATATCAAAAAACGTTACATAATTTTGAAAATTCTACGTAAAACTAAATGTTTATTTTGCGAGATGTTTAATTCCGATTAAATGGCGATTGGATAAATGGATCTTCCTTTTTTTGCTGTTGTTGAAAATTTCTTGATTAAAGTTATAGATGTTTAAGTAAGCTATTGTATATTTGTGATTTTTCAAAGTTTGTATTTTTGTTATATACACTGATAAAGTTTTATTCAAATACGTGATCTGGTATGTTTATTTGATGCGTAAGAAATAGTGTCTCCATTTGCATTGGTGTCGATTGTGTGTGTGAGAGAGAGAGAGAGAGAGAGAGAGAGATTTAATTAAAAGGGATCGTGTGTGTGTTGAGGTGAGTGTCATATTTCTGTATTTTTTCCGTTTGTGTAACAAACAAAAATTTCTATTCGGTTCCACAATGTTGTTTACAAAATGTTTCGTGTGTATTTTCAAGCAACCTGGATACGAATTTGGTTGTTGGAGCAAACGGATCATATTCGTGAAGTAGTAAGGGTGTTATAAGAACACAGTGGCGGTTCTACTCCATACGGATTTATAAAAAAAAATGGAATTCGGTAGATCAAAAAAGATGCTCTGCATGTTCAAAATATTTTCAATCTGCCATTCATGTTCATTCGGGAATCATTCTTGGGGCATACCGCATGTAAGGAAACCCGAGAAAATTACGCCTATTTCTTGTCGCGTTCGGGATTAAAAATGTTGAGGTGATGGGTCCCGAATGTTGTTGTGAACACCCCGATCAACGAGTTTGAAAGGTTCACGTTGTACGAGTGGTTCTTTAAGCATGCGACTGAACGTCAGAATAAGGCGAAAACGTTTGGAGAGCGTGCGAAACACGTTCACTTATCTGGCCAGAGTGATCGCCCATGTTTCTAAAGGTTTCTTGTCAAGCTTGATTATTGGTTATGACATTTTCGTAATGTGTTAACACTCTCAATTAAAAAAGAAAATGTGCTCTTTGTTTTCTGTGATTTTTCGTCGACCTTTTTCTTCCTGAAAGTCTATATATTTGGTACCAAAATTGAAATAAAAAATGAAGATCTCTTTCCACCACGTGGTAGATTTTGGGATATATTGATAACAAATACACACGAAATATAGTGTGCGAAAACTCAAACTTATTTTTTTTTGCTAAATATTGAAATACAGTTTATTTGCAAACCTGTACATATTTCAGCAGCCACCTGTGTTGAGCGATCATCCTGCATTTAGTGGTCAGTTTTAATATTACCAAACTAGCATGTTGGTATGTTTAAATTCAATTAGCGGTCATCTCTTTTAAGCTGTCACTATTTATTGTTCCCTTTACTGACCGCTTAAGACAGGTTTGACTGTATTTAAAATTAAAGAGTGTACCTTTTCTTTTGAAACTGAGTGTATATATTCTACACAATTATTAATTCCACATGTTGTATTTTGTGTTATCTTGTTGCATAGGTCTAACAATAAAAAGTCGCTCTGGTTTGTTCATAATAAACAGTTTGAGCACATGCACATTTTCTTCTTTTCTATCTCGCTTTACCTTTAGGCCTTCAAAATTGTGAAAACGTAAGAAGCTGTATTTCGCACCGCTCAATTGGTTTGATAGTGACGATGATACATTTTTCTTGTATTTTATTTTTTTAGTTAAAAGATTGAGGCATATTTATTAATCATAATAAAATATTTAACGGTAAAAGATAACATATTCTCAATTTTACTTTAATAAAAGTTTTCTACATGCCAGGCGTCGCGATATGAAATATATGAAGATGCCAGCAACCTCACAACGAGGTAGTCTGGGACAGACTGTTATTTAACAAGTAGATGGGAGATAACCTTGAGAGAGTGTACTGCCCAAACTCCATGCAGTGATCCCCTTGAACGCTTACTTACAACTGTAAGGGGAGGTAAATACTGCGTGGAGTTTGTGAACTGCCATTTTCAGAATTGTTCTCCCCTTCGTTGTCCGCTCCTATATGTTCATGCTGGTGGATATAGAGCGAATTATTGTGTGTATTTAATTTTATAAAGATATGTATATGTGTAAAGTGGAAAACATGGATGTGCAGGTAATCCTCATTAAGCTATTTACGTTCCCTTCCCCAATTCCTAACCCTTTAAGTCAACTACAATGTATATATCACCTTTAAGCTACGGTAAACAGCATTTGTCACTTGATGGAGATAGAGACAGGTGGAAGGGGGAAATATAATTCTGAGAGTAAAACAAAACTGGACGAGTAATGACTTCCTTAATTTAAAAAAAAAAAAGAGTTATTTTTATTACATTGGCGGCATAGTCGTCTGTGTTAACTTCCGGTAATTTTTTACGTTAGGTCAATTGTAACTTCCGGTTAAATTTCATGTTAATTTTTATGTTAGGTCAATTGTTACTTCCGGTTAATTTTTATGTTAGGTCAATTGTTCATCTTAAATATTGAAGCTATCGCTTGGAAACTTTAAAATACCATCATACGACGAAACTTCTCTGCAAGAACAGTAACTCTATCTTGCGTTTTTCAATAGATTATGGCACTATCAGATTTACTTGTTATTTGTTAAGGTCTGATTTGCTATGGCTGTAAAACATGTTTCACTTATACAAGTTTATAAGCTGACTCTGGGCTGCAAGAACCACGACGCAAGAATCATGGCCTTTTCAAAATTTATAAAACATGCCAAATTTCTTGTTCTCTACTGATCTATCAAAGCCACAGTTTAGTAACCACTGCACTTTTTTGTTTGAAACTCACTCAACACTTCCTATTCCCCGTACCTACTAGGAAGATAAATAAGTTAGTTAACTCTTATTTGAAATACTAGTAGCCAGTTAATGTTCTTAATTGCGACACCTAACTATTCTGATCACTTCAATGAAAGTATTAGATACATCATAAAATGCATAAATAAGTTCAATCTCTAAGCATAGTTGTCGTTCGTTCCTCACTAAACCATATAACAAGAATCTTGTCAAACGGAAAACATTAATTTAACGCCAACTGAGGTGTATTTTAAGGTTTCTAAGTAAAGAAACACTGAAAAATTAATTGAATCATCATAAAAGGTATGGAAAATATTTTTTATAGGAATTATTTTTCTGCCCTATTACCCGGATGGAAACGATCC
>CM037792.1:17278704-17328704 GCA_021229015.1 Solen grandis | reverse complement strand
AGAATTTTGATGCAAACAGAGCAGACCCAGATCAGACAACTCCCGAAAGGTTGTCCACCTTAAGCTGTACAAGTTTGGAACAACATTTTAGGAAACAGTCTGCCACAACACCAAGGGATGATCATGTCAGTACTTGCCCCTCCCAGCAGACTGGTCAATGTCCAGACTTAACATCAACAGACTGCCGGGGATATAGGAATAATATGAATAGCCAACGGTTAATGTTAGAAGGCGGACATTAACCCTTCGTAACTCTTACCTCATAACAAATTGGCAAACTGAGCAGACAGCTCCTTTTGGGACTGTCTGATAAGGGTCTCCTCTGCTGCTCTTTCAAGGCTTGTTAAAGCTATCCAGGCATACAGATACTTAAAATTTGACTTGGACCCCAGTTCTCAAAAGTATTGACATAATTAAATATTATCTCATTCTCAGATTCAAATTCATACAGGAATCCTGAAAGAGTCAGTATCACAAAGAAAGCCATTAAGTATTTTGCATAAACCAATCACATGATATCCCAGGGTACCTACTTATAATTTAACCCTTTCCCTCATATAGACTCATTTTGATGCACTCAATAGGTACCACATAAAGCCTGATCTGCAAAAACCACAGTTAAACCTTACCAAATTTAATTACAAAATCATTTCCAGACCACTGAGGAGCAGCGAATAGCATAAAACCTGATCAGCCTGCGAGTTACTCGCAGGCTGATCTGGTTTTATGCTGTTCGCATAGTTTTTCATGGTGTCCTCTATGACGGAAAGGGTTCATAATAAGTGGACAAAGAATTAGACTTATATGAGTGACAGTTTTATATTATACAGGTATAAATCTTAATTTCTTAATGTAAATCAGAATAAAAAATTGTATATCTACTTTTAAAGAAAAAAAAAGAAAAAAATATTAATTTTGTGAAGTTTTATCAACATTGTAAAATTAAATCTTGATTGATCTCTTTGAATCAAATTTGCCTTATGTCAAATAATTATATCAGTCCATTTGCATATGAGTACAAAAAAACAACTGAAAAACGATAAAAGTGGTTTTTGAGCCCCCAAAAATGTATCCTCACAATTTGGTATCACTCAACAGGAGTTACATACATGATTTTAACCCTTTCCCTCATATAGACTCATTTTGACGCACTCAATAGGTACCTCATAAAGCCTGATCTGCAGAAAACCACAGTTAAACCTTACCAAATTTAATTACAAAATCCTCATTTCCAGACCACTGAGGAGCAGCGAACAGCATAAAACCTGATCAGCCTGCGAGTTACTCGCAGGCTAATCTGGTTTTATGTTGTTCGCATAGGTCTTTTCATGGTTTCCTCTATGAGGAAAAGGGTTAAATTGATATAGTATTACAGTATCACAGGGAAATGCTCATCTCTGCTGTGAAGTGACAAAGAAGATGGAGGAAATCTTACAAAATATAATATATATTAGTACTTAATCTCACTATGCTATTTTACAAAAGGGATTAATTTTACTCACTCACACAGCTGCAGATAACTGTTTTCATGAAATGGGTATTTTACCTTATGACTTTTATATTAATTGGATATTGTGCAATTTTTTTTTTTCGGGGGGGGGGGGGACAAATGTGAATTGAGTATTCTGTATGTTTTGTATACACATACAACTGCTAACATTATGATGCATTTTCAAAGATTATATTTGCTTTTGCTTTTATTCTGAAAATGATTGCTTGCTAAATACTCAATATTTAATACCCTGCTTATAAAGTACTTATAATATTACAAACATACACAAATATGGCCAGAATGCAACTAGTGAAATCTCCGTCTGATGTAGATCCATTAATCATAATGCACTTCTGTAATTGATCACACAAAAGTCAAATTAATGTAGTTCAACCAAGCCTTTTTTGATGATAGGGAGGAGACATGAGAAAAAAAGCAATGTGACATTAGACCACAAATATTTATGATGTGGTTTGTTTAAATGACTAAAGGGTGATTTTTCACATAATTTTATTGCAATTCAGTAAAGTGCAGTATTTAACTTGGATCCACAGATAAGTATTTTAATGGAGTTAGCATTATAATACAGTAAGCATTATAATGCAGCTAGCACTATAATAGAGCTAGCATTATAATGGAGCTAGCATTATAATGGAGCTAGCATTATAATGAAGCTAGCATTATAATGGAGCTAGCATTATAATGCAGCTAGCACTATAATGGAGCTAGCATTATAATGGAGCCAGCATTATAACCAAGCTAGCATTACAATATAATGAGCATTATAATGGAGCCAGCATTATAACCAAGCTAGCATTACAATATAGTGAGCATTATAATGGAGCCAGCATTATAACCAAGCTAGCATTACAATATAGGAGCATTATAATGGAGCTAGCATTACAATATAGTGAGCATTATAATGGAGCCAGCATTATAACCAAGCTAGCATTACAATATAGCGAGCATTATAATGGATCCAGCATTATAATGTAGCTAGCATTAGAGATGAAACCTTTCATGAATTTTATGTGGTTTACAAATCTGTAACCTAGAACATTAGACAGATGATGTAGGTCTGACACCAGAAATACTTTTTAATACTGGGATTTTAGAATTAAGAGAAAAGAACAGACTCAAATTTCACCAACATTACTTAGTGATACTAATACTTGCATACTTAGTGATACATAATACTTGCATACTTAGTGATACATAATACTTGCATACTTAGTGATAAGTAATACTTGAATACATGGTGTCATTTGTTCCTCTAACAAAAATACATAATTATTCAATTTCTTAATAAATTTTGCCAGTCAGTAGGAAACTTAGTTCATGTCAACTTAGTTATACTTTAACAATTATGAAATTTGTTCTTTCACTATTTATGATTTTTTACTAAGCAATATGTATATTGGTGGAATTCAAGCTAGGGGCTATAATCACACAGAAATTAATATCTTTTTTTTTACTTAATTAAGCAAAATGCTTAAAAGTATTTTATTGTTTTTGCATCCCTTAATCTTGATAAAATGTTTTTATTGGTAGATATTTCTTCTCCTAATTTTGCAAATTAGCTACTTGATTTCATAAAATAAAGGATACCGAAGTTAAGAATATTATTATGGTCCCTGGCTAGAATTCCATTACTGACACTTTACGGTAAGTTATACATAAATTCTTAACCCTTTCCCTCATAGAGGTCACCATGAAAAGACCTATGCGAACAGCATAAAACCAGATCAGTCTTCGAGTAACTCGCAGGCTGATCAGGTTTTATGCTGTTCGCTGCTCCTCAGTGGTCTGGAAATGAGGATTTTGTAATTAAATTTGGTAAGGTTTAACTGTGGTTTTCTGCAGATCAGGCTTTATGTGATACCTATTGAGGGCGTCAAAATAAGTCTATATGAGGGAAAGGGTTAAATTAGATAAAAACGCACTCAAATATCATTATTTTCTAAAATATTTAACTACATGACTAGGGTGATATAAAATATTACCTTCACCAAAAAAATTTTTTTTTTAGAAATTAAAATATTTAGATGGATATATTAGAGACACAAGAATGATGAAATTTGCCCATTTAGTATTTAAGTATTACATAACGCTAGAATTACAAAACGCTTACTTGAGCGTTGGTTATGTTAAAAAACCGACACCCACTAAGAACAGCGTTACAATAATACGACAGAAGCAGGTTTACTACAGACCTACAGGCAGTGTTGTAAACCATCCTGCAGGAGCCTAACGTTGTTTTTCCTTCACTTGTTTTACTCCAAACCCCTTTACTGTTACATTAGACCCTTTTTCACTATCTGGTAGATCGCTTAGCTGCTAAAGATTGTATCAAGATGAGGCATCTAGGGTCTCAGAGGCAGAAATACTCATATATTGACCTCATTTTCAATTTATTTTTATCAGATAAAGTCTTTTGCGCCCTCCAGAGCATGTATGTTCCAGATAATTTTTATCCGTTTTCGCGTGGCCCCCAACTGTTTGTTTATTCCGGAGGGTTAAACTGTACCCCTGCAGTAGAAAGGTGAGACCAAGTTGGTTTCATAGCCTGCAGCTGTTGTTCCAAAAAAATTATAAATTGGATTGATTTTTTTTACCTGTTTGATTAATAATTATTTTCTACAAAGTCTGCAGGCATTTTCCAATTAACCAATAAATTACATTTTATTTTTTGATGCAATATCAAAGATTAATATAATAAGCAGTGGATATGTCGGTGGTTTTCCTACAGTTTAATAGTTTATAACTAAAAAAGCCTGGAACTACTTTTATTTGCCTGCGCATTAAACATGAAATATTAATACACAATATCAGGGTTGTACATTTCCTTAAATTATTTCTTGCCCTATCTCATACATCCTACATTTGAGATAGTAAAATGAAAACAAGAGGGCCAAGATGGCCCTTGGTCGCTCACCTGAGAAAGATGATTGCTTAAGAAATAAAGATGCTTGAGTGTAAAAGTGAAATCTGGCTTTTTTTATGGTGAAATGGGCATAACTCCTAAATTTACAAGTCAATATCAGTTATAATTGAACCCGATTGTATTAAAAGGGGCATAACTCCTGACCTAAATGACCCATCTCAGCCACAATTGAACTCAATCGAGACATTATGGTCATTAACAATGTCATAAAGTTTGAAGATGATTGCTAAAAAAAGGAAGATGCTAGAGTGTAAACAACGTGAAATATGGCTTTTTTTTATATTAAAAGGGGCATAACTCCTGACCAAATTGACGGATCTCAGCCATAATCGAACTCAATCGAGACCTTATGGTCATAAGCATTGTCATAAAGTTTGAAGATGATTGCTCAAAAGATGAAGATGCTAGAGTGTAAACAATGTGAAATATGGCATTTTTTGAATATTAAAAGGGGCATAACTCCTGACCTAATTGATGAATGTCAGCCATAATCGAACTCAATCGAAACCTTATGGTCATAAGCATTGCTATAAAGTTTGAAGACGATTGCTCAAAAGATGAAGATGCTAGAGTGAAACAATTAAATTGGCTTTTTTAATATTAAAAGGGGCATAACTCCTGACCTAATGTCGATATCAGCCACAATCGAACTTGGTCATGATTTTATGGTTATAAACATTGATAAAAAGTTTGAAGATAATTGCTCATGAAATGAAGATGCTAGAGTGCAAACAATGTTAAATCTGGCTTTTTTTTAATATTAAAAGGGGCATAACTCCTGACCTAATGTTCCGATATCAGCCATAATCGAACTTGGCCGAGATTTTATGGTCATAAACATTGATATAAAGTTTGAAGATAATTGCTCATGAAATGAAGATGCTAGAGTGCAAACAATGTGAAATCTGGCTTTATTGAATTTTAAAAGGGGCATAACTCCTGACCTAATGTTCCGATATCAGCCATAATCGAACTTGGCCGAGATTTTATGGTCATTAACATTGATATAAAGTTTGAAGATAATTGCTCATGAAATGAAGATGCTAGAGTGCAAACAATGTGAAATCTGGCTTTTTTTAATTTTAAAAGGGGCATAACTCCTGACCTAATGTTCCGATATCAGCCATAATCAAACTTGGCCGAGATTTTATGGTCATAAACATTGATATAAAGTTTTAAGATAATTGCTCATGAAATGAAGATGCTAGAGTGCAAACAATGTGAAATCTGGCTTTTTTGAATTTTAAAAGGGGCATAACTCCTGACCTAATGTTCCGATATCAGCCATAATCGAACTTGGCCGAGATTTTATGGTCATAAACATTGATTTAAAATTTTAAGATAATTGCTCATGAAATGAAGATGCTAGAGTGCAAACGAACAAATTGTGGACGACGGACGACGGACGGACGGACGGACGGACGGACGGACGGACGGACGACGGACATTCATTGATCCTAAAAGCTCATCCTGAGCACACGTGCTCAGGTGAGCTAAAAAACAAAAAAACAGAAATGTTCTAACTTTTCACTCACCATGCAATAATATTCACTTGCCATGGTGTTCAGGCAAGTGGAAATTTACACCCCTTCATATTATACCAGGACTACTTTTTATTGAGCAACAAATGATTGAAAACCACTGTCAGCTGTATAAATCAATCAATTGTTTTTTTTTATCAATTTATGACCATGGTGAACTGGATCCTGGTTTCATTACAATGAATGACAATTCATCACAACTTCTTTTTTTTCAGCATGAAAAAATGACTTAATTGTAATAAAAGATCTATAAAAAAACAACAACAGAACTCTGACAATATTAAGATCAACACCCCCTCCCTGTCACAAAATGTCAAACAATGATAAATCATCTCCCTCCCTGACCCTCAATTCCAATGATTAGAGACAGATTAAATCTTTTGATGAAATACAGATTAATAAATTAAGGGGTAAATATGTGTTCAACAACTATAGACCTAAAGGTTGAAAGTTTGATAAGGTTAACAACCAAGACACAAAGTACTGGTCCAACACAGAAACTGTTGAGATGGATAAGATTAATATGTAAGAACTCAATTCCAAATCAACATAAAAGAAATAAAGCTTGAATTAAATCAATAATAATATACAACTCTTATCTGATTGTTTTGGATTTATTTATTTTTTTTTTTTTTTGGTGCTCCTGTAAACTTGTAAAAAGGAAAGGAACTAACAAATTAATTTCTTGTCCTCCTGAATATACAAAATTACCCAAGTTGTCTTTCCTTCTAAATTATGAATGACACTTTAATTACAAGTTTATTTTAACTTTAATAGAGATTTATATAATTAATTTACATAGCAAGTAAGATTGTTAAGTCTCTAATTAAAGTAGAAAACATATTTACCATCAACCAATCTTCAATATGATCCACAAAAACAATATTTACAACATCTTCAAACAACAAAATAACAATCTATGAAATAACAAACAAACAAGGAAAAAAATAAGTATACTTGAACTAAAGGAAAAATAATTAAGCTTTTGTTTTTGCCCGAGCAACTGTAACTAAGCTTACAAGAATACAACTGCCCTTCTGTCCGACTCCCCTACCCCCCTCCCTCTCACCCTCTCTCTGTATCTGCCATCTCTCAATTATCTTAATGAGTTTCACCACCATTACTTACCCCACTGTCAAGCTTATCTGAAGGGTCTCTGTCCCCAGATAGCCCCCTTAAACACTGGTCATTCAGCCCCCAGCATGGGGTCCACTCCATCAGATAACCAACAAACACTGCCACTACCCTGGGAAATATCCTGAGATGACCCCACTTTTCCTCAATTAAATTCTTTTATGGAGACTGGAAAATAAGTTCTTACAACTTATACTAAGTCTCACTTTAGGGGTCCTGTGTTGGACCAGTACTGATAGTACATAGGAAGAATCTTAACCCCACCAATGGTTCAAACCCCCACCTTAATGCTCAAAGTCATTGTTGCCTTGGTAACAAACACACAGTCTTGACATTTACTAATGATAGAACTTGACTCTTTATTCACAAAAACGTGTTGTTTTTTCATCTGAAACAATCTTGTATTTATCCATCTTAGTATTGTAACTCAGGGTTATATCAAATATTTGGAAGAGCACTAGAGAATGTTCACAAATACAATATCAGGTTCACAGTATACCATCTCAAAATTAATACTTAAATCCACATTCATCTATTGTGAATGCAGAAATCTATCTATATGCAAGTCATAAGCAATTTACTCCTTAAATATGAGTATAGAATTTCTATTTTTCGGACTCGATATATTCTGAAAACTAGCAATAAATGACTTACTGTGTTATAACTGCAGACAAAACATCTGGATAGATATCAAGGTATTATCTTATCCTTGGTTGAAATATTCCTTTACAACACTCTCTAGTGCAGGTCAAAGAGTCAACAGCCACAGTTAAACTTTCTTTTCAGACCAATTTAATGCGACAGCTCTTAAAGTAGACAAACGTTAATTGCAAATTGTGTATGACCCTAAACAAACTGACCCATACCATTGGTCAACAACAAAATTAAAACATCCCCTGATAACAAGGCATCCTGTGCATTTTTAGCACTGGAATAATTATTCAGACATTTTTGTGATGTAATCCTTTGTTATTTCACCACATTATAATGTGATATTGTACAGTATTAATCTAATATATTAACCCTTTCCCTCATATAGACTCATTTTGACGCACTCAATAGGTACCACATAAAGCCTGATCTGCAGAAAACCACAGTTAAACCTTACCAAATTTAATTATAAAATCCTCATTTCCAGACCACTGAGGAGCAGCGAACAGCATAAAACCTGATCAGCCTGCGAGTTACTCGCAGGCTGATCTGGTTTTATGCTGTTCGCATAGGTTTTTTCATGGTGTCCTCTATGAGGGAAAGGGTTAATTGCAGTCCAATCATAACATTTGCCCCCAACTGTTTACATAAGACTCATGTAGAATCCCAATTTCTCATGATTCTTGGTTATTGTTATTACTTTAACAAAAGAAACCATGAATACCTCCAATTCCCATGCCAATTTGTGGTGTCAACTATTTTAATAAAGGGAAATGTTTTCCATGTAAAAATCAAACATTCCTAAAAAAACCACATCTTGGCCCTATTAAGAAATATTGGACATCCCTTGCAGGAGTTCTATCCATGTTGGTACAAACAAGATGTTCATGGTATATTGCTGAAAAGCATGCAGCACAGCAGCAATTCCATCATTATTCTTTGTGGTAACAAGCTACGTTCAAATTAAACCAGGGGGGTCAAGGCCATTTGAAGTTCAAGGTCAACTGGCAGGTAGAGTTCATCAAGGTGCATGCACCTGTGAAGTTTGGAGGCTGTAGGTGGAAGGACTTCCGTGTCATTGTCAAGGTTAAAAGTTTTGTGACAAACAAACAGACCAAAAACAATATCCCGCCCTCCTAATCTTTCAATGAGGGGGCATAAAAATGTGTTTGTGCCTACATGGAACTTGGAAAATCAACTGTGTTTGTTATTCCAGAGTATAAGTCTATAATGACCAGATGTGGAACGTCAGTGATGAAGATATTGGACAACTGAATTATAAAGCCTGAAAGGTATATAAGTGGACAATTTTCTGAATCACCTGCTACCAAGAGCAGCCAGGTCCATAGGCTCCTTATCTTATCTACAAAGTGCAGTTAAGCTTCTCCATCGACTGCGGAGACCGTATCAGCTCATTTCTGCCGTAAAATGAAGAAGTGACGTTTAAGATGATCATTAAATGGCTGGTTGGCGAGTTAAAACACAGATCATTTTACAAGTACTGTCCTGGTTTGGCCATTAGGAAGAGAAACTATAGAGGCGATGGCTTGCTGTCAGATAATTGGCCGCTTCTGTGGCGGAGACGGTTTCAGTATCAACAGGTGCCAGCAGCGTTTTTCTTTGGCTTTTTGTATTTTCAGGAAAGCTGTCTAAAGTTCAATTGGAGGTTACGGAAGCTCATGCATCAAACAAGTTAGAGGTTCCAGATGAAAGACAGCAATCATGACTAACAGATACAGAAAAATTTAGAATGACTGTACTACTACATGTTCTAAAGAATTTGCATGTTTCAAGTCTTTTCTCTTAAATCCATGGATAGATTGTTATTGTAGGAAACCTTTTAAGCAGCTTGTATATATCTGTTTGGTATGAATTTGTTCACATGACTGAAACATGGACCGTCCCCGGTGGCCGAGTGGTTAGAGCGTCCACCTCGGGAGCTGGAGGTTGTGGGTTGTTCCCCGGCCGCAACATAACCAAAGTCATAAAAAAATTGGTACTGTTATAGCTCCCTTGCTTGGCGCTTAGCATATAAGGGTACCCGGTGTCTGGATAATGTGACTGGGTATGGTATCATGCCACATGTCTACAGCAGTGTGGCAGCACTTTATCTGTCTCAAGTAGACATCGTCTCCAAATGACTGAAATACTGTCAGTGGAGCGTTAAACCCAACAAACAAACAAACAGACTGACACATGCAAACTTTATACTGAAAGTTAACAGTATGATATTACTGTACAGCCAGTACACAGATGACTTGTGTAATTCATCCTGATTGGGAATTGTTCCTATAACCTCCCAATTTTTAGGGTGGATATTCTCACCACTTGAAGACCAGCATTTTACTCAGTAAATTGAAGGCCATTGTAAGTTGAAGGTCATTTATATATTGAG
Organism: Solen grandis; assembly: GCA_021229015.1. Lineage (NCBI taxonomy): Eukaryota > Metazoa > Mollusca > Bivalvia > Adapedonta > Solenidae > Solen > Solen grandis. The sequence continues at coordinate 17,318,547 of CM037792.1, read as the reverse complement.
AATTTTTAGAAATATATTTCTCTTCCAGATTATTCTTTTATTTCCTCCAATGTTGAAGAGCAGAAGTTTGTACATGGCCCACTCTGGAACATTCTCTTACAAACTATATGTGATTTATGTAAAAGGTGTTCACCAAGCATTATGCATTCAATATTATTTCAAATTATACTTAACCCTTTCCCTCATATAGACTCATTTTGACACACTCAATAGGTACCACATAAAGCCTGATCAGCAGAAAACCACAGTTAAACCTTACCAAATTTAATTACAAAATACTCATTTCCAGACCACTGAGGAGCAGTGAACAGCATAAAACCTGATCAGCCTGCGAGTTACACGCAGGCTGATCTGGTTTTATGCTGTTCGCATAGGTCTTTTCATGGTTTCCTCTATGAGGGAAAGGGTTAAAGTACAAGAAATATTTTGTTCACAACAATGTCCTGTACAAACAAGACTGATAAATAGTGCTTCAAACTGGACATACCTTACCAGCTGATGTTACATTTGGATTAATTTGTCCTAAGGAAATATACATCACCTTAAGTGACCCTATGTATAGTGTATACATATTCTGATATAAGAAATAATCACCAATATTGACACACTGGGCAATCATCGTAAGTGAGTGCCATTGGACGGGTTAAACCAATAACGTGACCCGGGCGACAGTTCAGCACATGGGTGAGAAGAAATCCAGGCCAGGTGAGGAGTTTATGAAAATATGGATGAAAAATTTCATTTGTATAGATGTAGAATATGACTGAATACTGCTGACATCAAAACTGAGGGATGAATCGTTTTGATATTATATACATGTATATAGGATGATATCCATGGTAAGCAAATGAGGGCGCCGTGGTCCTGTGGTAACGTATCCGATTACGGATCCAAAGGTTGTGGGTTAGAACCCAGTTGGAGGCAAGAATTATTCATGACCTTCCCAGGTGCAAAGTACTGGTCCAACTCAGGAACTGTCGAGAGGGATTAGTATAAGTTGTAAGAACGTGTTTCCCCAACTGACATAAATTAAATAAGTTTAGACTTAAGCAAATGGTATAACATGACCAGTTTTTATAAATCTTACATTTTCTGAAAAATTAAAACCTGAAATCAAAGAGGTTATTAACTACATGAAGGGAACAGATATTTGCCAGGATAGATATTTTTTTATGAAAATTCTTGAATGGAACTACAGAAACATTCATTAGAAATTACTAATTATTTTCAACCTGGACTTTCTACTGATTGCAACTAACAAGCAGACTGCAGGTAAGAATATGACAGGTAAACCACCTCTAAAGTTGATAAATACCTGCGTCATACTACTTGAACATGACAATATATGGATAAGATATCGAAAATTTGTAAAACAGGATGCGACGTGATGTGACACAATGGGACAATGAGCATGATTCTAAAATATAGACCTAGTACATTACTTTTTTAGCAGGCGAACATATATTAGAGTTTAAAAACACCCGTCACTTGATCTTTTTTTTTTTTTTTTTACAGATTCTCCATTAAAAAAATCAAAAAAATTTAGAAAGCTTGGAAGAAAACAAATCCTAAATAAAGTAAGTTTCCAGTGTTGAATAGAATGGGAAGCATTGTGTCAATAAAATATTAAAAAACTTTTTACCCTGTATCTGATTCAGCTTAACTACCACTAAAGCTGGTCAATACGCCCCAATCCCACCTTTTCTTCATGTACAAGGCTACACTAAGTTGCATGCATTTAATATTGACCACTATGTCTTGTTTACTATATTTTTACAATGTTCATAAAATACTTTGTACCCTCATTTTGCTTTGAAATGAGAAATATGAAATAAACTTTGCAAGAACGTATTGCGAGTGTAGGACGTGACTTGACAAGCGTGATTCCGATAAAGTCCTCACTTCTGTGTTGCAAGGGTATAATAATGAAGCAATCAAATATTCATCAGTTTTGTGAACTAAATCCAATACCCATAGCTGAACAGGTAGTTTAATAATATATAATTCTGTATTGGATGAGATTTTTTTTTCTGGACGTCCGTAAAACAAAGAATTAAACATAAAGGGCAAAGAGATAGGTATTCATCTCAATGAGTACAAAAAAAGGAGCTTACCTTGAATTAAGGATGAATATTTTATCTGCTCAGCACCTGAAATGAAAAATGACTTCTTAAAAAACTAATCTATCTAGTGGCAGAAGGAGAATATTTTATTGATAATGTTTTGATTAATCATCATTAAAGAATTTCAAATGAGCAATGAATAAAAGAGATCGCATAGTGAACTTTCAATAATCACAGGGAATTGAGATAAAAAATATACAACATAATTATTTTTCCTAATTCAGAAAGACAGGCAGAATGAGTCAGTGAATAAAAAACTCACATGAAAATATCCCAAGCAAAAATCCAAAGAATGATGCTAATGGAACATATAACGTACAAATCCTTTTTGAACTCATTTAGAAATGACACTTCAATCTAATTTTTAACATGGTATTGTACAAATAAACCTGAACCCTATGGGTGAAGTCAAAATTCCTTGGTGGGACAGTTTTCCGAGTCCAATAGGGATCTAACTAGCCAAATGATTGAAGAGTAAACATGGGTTATCTTCCACTTTTCAACTCTTCTATAAGGACATCTCTATTACATTTTGATGACTTGATTTGTTAAGTAAATGTTTGAACAGTGCATTAAGGTGACAAGTTTGTCTCCCTCCACGACCAAATGCTCTGGTCCCAAAGTGGTTCTCGGATTTTTTTGTGTCAACACTGGAGTTCGGTTACTTTTGACCGCAGTTTATGTTTAAACTGGGACCAGTTCAAATACCAGGAGTGATTAAACGTTGTTAATCAATAAAAATCTGGTTGTGGAATTTGATAAGTGGGAGAAAGTATTGGTTGGAAATGAAATTTCTTTGCCAGGTTAATAGAAGTGTTTAGTAAACATCACAGAGACTTGAAATTACTTTTGCGTCAGAGGAAAAAAGAAAATGGATATTTAATCTTAATTTTCTAGAATCTAATTTGAATAAATTAGATAATAATGATAAAAGCATCTCATTCAATTACACAAGGTAATAACTCAGATAGTAAGCCAAGTTTGTTTAAACATATTTCTATTTTACATTGGGAAACAAATTCTCCCTACTTATTTCAAATTCTACATGATGGTCGGTTGGACGTGCACTTTGCACCTCATCAGATCATGAAATACTTTTGTCCCCTTTTGGGTTCACACCCACAACCCTCAGCTCTGCTCTTATGATTCTACCAATGATTATAATGCCTTTAAAACCTAGATTGATCTACATGTATATTTTTGATCTTAACATTTGTAAGTGATAAATGACTGTTTACAAAGTGCATAAGTTTGTGTAACAAACACGGCCCGGCCCAGAATCGAACCCGATCCGCCGGCGTGATAGCCCAATGCTCTAACCACTGAGCCAAAGAGTCGACTCCCTGACGCAGTTGTCAGAGATTGAACTAATACCCATGACGACGCATCGTCACATTACTTCCCCCTCCGAGAGTCTCGACCCAAGACTTGGCCTGGGAAACATGTGGATAAGGCAACTCTGGTATGGCAGTTGACAATATCCCACCGCTGCCACCAAAAGTAACAAACAAGGCCCGGCCCGGAATCGAACCCGATCTGCCAGCGTGATAGCCCAATGCTCTAACCACTGAGCCAAAGAGTCGACTCCCTGACGCAGTTATCAGAGATTGAACTTATACCCGTGACGACGCATCGTCACATTTGTATTAATCATTAAATAATGTATACAATATCATATATCAAATACTGTAACATCATTAATTTTCGTTGACATTAAATTTTGTTGATTATGTATGTTATGGGAATTTCGTGGGTATCTTTATTTGTGGATCTATGTTCACGAAAACATGAGGTCTATGTAAGAGACAAGTTTTTTTGGGGATTAATATTCATTGATATAACACTCAACAAAATTGACAAAAATAAGTGTCCCATGAAAATAAGTGTCCAACGAAAATTAATGATTTCACAGTAACAGAAATATTACAAATATGTGAGAGGTAAAAAAAATCATCTGATTTCTAATTATCATACAAGTATCACTATATGAAATTAGTCTAATCATACATCCACTATGCACATGGTCATGTGACCTGGTCATGTGACCATTCCGTTAAGCCAGCTGTTGTCTGTATCTGAATATATGTAAGGTAGGCCAGGCACATCAGTGATGAATATTACTCAATATAAGATCTAAATGTCAGTTAATGTTCCCAACATCTGAAGCGGAGTCAAGTATATCAACTGATGGTTGTTCAAAGTTAAGATACTGACAAAGAAAAGATTACTTTGTAAACATACATATGATTCAAGCAATACTGACAAAACATTTGATGCTTTTGACTGGCATCATTCATGAATTTTCCAAACATCTCTGTATATTTCTGGATTCAGTAAATTACCAAGCTGAGACCTGAGTTACAATCCAGGCCGTGGCATCAAACAAATGGCTTAGGTTTAACTCTAAAATATATTTAGACCACATTCCTTCCTGAAGCTAGAACTATCACTAGAGGGGATTTATACCCCTGCATCTTAACTTGTTGTTGTTGTTGTATTGGGGTTAACCGTTGCTGTGATAGCATTTCAATCATATAGCGACGTCCAGCTAATTACAGGTGGAGGAAGACCCCGAGTACACAGAGATACCCGGGTAGAACCACCGACCTACCGCAAGCCAGCTGGAAGGCTTCCTCACATGAAAAATCTGGAGTCCCTACCAGGATTTGAACCCACAGCGTGAGGGGCTGAGAGATTTGTAGTCCACGACTGTAATCGCTCGGCCACGGCGGCCCCCTGCATCTTAACTTGTCTCCACATAATGTGAGTGTAGAACAAGGTGTTACATGACAAGACACGATGGGACCCCCAAGCACTTCTGTGAAGCTTTGATATAATTGAGAAAGAAGCAAAATTAGATAGAAAATACTGCATGTATCTCATATAGGCCCATTTTGAGCAAATGGGCCGTATTCATAAAGCTCCTCATGAAAAAAACAACCTTAGTTTCCAAGATTTTTCCTTAAAATCACCTAGATTTTCCTTAGTTATTAAGGATTTCCTTTAGTTTAATATTCAAGTTAAGGATTTTTTTTCCTTAAATCTAAGGAGCTTTATGAATACGGCCCCAGAGCAGACCCACGTCTTGAGCTTGATCAGGATCTTCTATGTATGTTTTTATAATTTGCTGCTCAGATTCTGGTGTTTCATATACCAGTTAAAGTTCAATAAATTACTATTAATTGAGTCATTTGTACATGAATATTCGTAAGGTATAGGGATAAATTTACAAAAGGAGGGAGCATAAATAAGTCTCTGCTCTCGAGAGACCCTAGTATTTTAAATAAACCTTCAATTTGTGCAGGTTTAATTTCAAATTCTGTGCACGTTAAATTTCATATTCTGTGCAGGTTTATTTAGCCACTTCAAGTCCCCACCCTCCCCCTGCAAAGCAAAGAAAACTAGTAATCTTATCGCATCTTGAAGCCATCATGTTTTGGTGAAGTTGTTTCAAACTTCAAATAAAATTAAACATTTAAATATGCTGATTTTCTGATCAGTTAATTAAAGATGAAATTAAGACTCTTGATTCCCAAAAGGCATAATAAAGTTTAATAGCATCCACCAGAGCTTGGGTACATGTATCAATGATTAGTTGGTTTAATGCAATGAAATAAGATGTATTTCTTTGTTTTATTGCATAAATAAGATATTAGTAGATTTGCTATTGAACAAATAATATAAAGATTAAGACAAAATTTGTTCATACAAAATCTAGTGAAATAGTCCCATTATCGCTGAGGTAACACAATAAACTAGTATTCAATCTGATCTGGGTTTCCTTCTGTATATTGTAAATGAAATGTATAACTAAGTGAAATCCTACTACCCCAGGCTGGAAACTAACTCAGGACCTTCGATATTCAAATCGGATACTCTACCACATCGCCACAAAAGCTAGCTCTGGTAAGATAGTACAAGTGCCATTTTATACCTCTACTACACATTTTTTTGTGTGTGTATTTTTCAGTCAAAACCATTAATTGATTTCAATGTTAGGCATGAGGTCAATGTAATCCAGTCAGTATTTAGTTGTATAATAATTTTAGAGGGATTAAGGCCAGTGCTGACAAACTGAACAATTTATAAATATTCTAAATAAATGTGACTGATTCAATAACAGCCTGATACCATGTGCAATCAAGTTTTACCCTTGGTACCCTGCCTGGGGGAGATTCAGTATCAAGAGAGGGGAATAAATAAGGCCAAACATAATAGTGATTTGTTTATGTAAAATTTATCATGAAACAGTTTGATTGAAAAATACAAAATATAAATATACAGATATCTCATAATACAGCGTCAATATAACAATACTGTGGTAAAGTTGAGTGATAAAGGGTTCATCGCAGTCTTCTGAAGGCGCTCTGCCTCCCAACTCCATCACACGGTAACCATACAACCAGCAGGGCCGAGGGAATCAAAATCCCATCAACTCCATCTTAATGAGTTTTGAAATTATCATATACAGATAGCAGGCCCTGATAAGCTTCCTATAAATAAGTCTAACTGTTAAAAAATTTCATGGATCAAGTTTAATGACTTGAGCATGTCATAAACCATATCAGTTGAAATTGAAAAATGTAATAAAATTGTTATAAAGTCAACGAAATCCAGTCTTGATACCACTTAATACTGAAGCATTTATGAAATAAATCGCACTGAAATAAAATATATACACAACAAAAATAGAAACATACAGTTTTTTTATTATTTATAATTTTTTAGGTGTGAAACACTGGACTCTTTGTTAAATCATTCCTCACGTTTTTATTAACCCATCAGGCTTGGGAGGCAAGAGTCAGACAAGGAGAGCATCTTTATACACACTGGGCACCAGCTGACCATAATCCTTCCTGTCCCTTCAGGTACTTCTCAAGCATAGAATCTCCTTAATGACAATGTAACCAAGGAAAATCCTACTGCCCTGGGCTTAAATCCAACTCAGGACTTCGGTATGCAAGTAAAACTCTCTACCACGTGCCGTTTCATACCTTTACTATACACACCCCTTCCTTTCAAGAATATGTCCTCAGATTTCTGGAGTTTGAATGTCTGGGGGACATTCTATGGGTGCCATCCTCTCTAAAACTGCAAGTTATTCATGTTTGACACCAAATGAAACCAAGTAAAATTCTTCTGCTATGAGCTGGTATCGAACTCAGGACCCCGGTATGCAAGTCGGACACTATACCAAATAGCCACAAAAGCAAGCACTACTGCAAGGAAGTATGAAAGTTCCAGTTTATACCACATCTACATATGCAGCTTCATTGGGTCTATCAAAGAGGATAAAACTATTGTATTAATTCCATTATTGACATTTTATTTTCAGAAAGTAGTCTTCAACTTCTCTAAATTAAGATAGTTATTAGAGGGGTGGGGGGGGGTGGTTATAAAAGAATAAAATAATGAAAGAAAGAATTTTAGTGTATGTCTATGATTTAACAAATTTGATTGAAATCTGGCTGATTCATGATCATCCTTCTGCTTCACATGGTAAAGTGGAGACTATATAGCAATCATGCTGTATCCTGTTTTGTATTCATACTACATGAAGTTTGGTAACTATTGCTGATAAACCGTCCCCGGTGGCCGAGTGGTTAGAGCGTCCACCTCAGGAGCGGGAGGTCGTGGGTTTGATCCCCGGCCACGACATACCAAAGTCGTAAATATGGTACTGTAATAGCTCCCTTGCTTGGCGCTCAGCATATAAGGTAGTTCCAGGACTGGTTGACCCGGTGTCAGGATAATGTGACTGTGTGTGGTATCATGTCACATGTCTACGGTGTGATACTGCAGTGTGGCAGCACTATATCTCTCTCAAGTAGACATCGTCTCCAAATGACTGAAATACTGTTGGTGGGACGTTAAACCCAACAAACAAACATATTGCTGAAAACGCTTAAATTCAAGCTTAAAACAAGTGCAGATAACTGTCTCAGGAATTGTGTAAGAATTATAGCCCTTTTCTGTGCCAAAGCAGTATGTGGGGGTATTAATCACCTTCAGTGATATAATTGTGCATCAAAATAATGTCATCTACTTATCAGTGATCAACACATCATATGCACTTTACAAAGTTTTTCATTTCTGCTTTGAAATAAAGGCAGTAAGAATTTTTCTGGTTAATAGCTGGTTAATATACCACTTAAGAAATTTCTTAAATAACAAAAATATTTTCATATTTTATTAATCAAAAGGTGACCTTAATATTTGACCTTGAAATAATTTGTTATATCCCAAGGTCAATGACCCTACATACACTCAATGTGGGTGGGTCAAGTAACAACAGCACCACTGTATCTCAAAGATACTAATGTCATGGCAACCAAAATTCTTCAGCCCCAATTCTTTTCCCACCCTGATTTTATACATTTGCACGGAAGCAAAAGTTAACTTACCAGATACATAAAGATAAAGGAACCAGATAAATATCCCCTCTGACCATCTTTTCCATTTTCATGTGATCATTATTAGATAAATAGGAAAAAAAGTCGTAACCTGTTTTTGAGTAATATTTAATGTAAGTTATTTTCTGGTACCCCACCTCTCTTTATATCACCATAAAAAAAGCTTTATCATATCTGTATCATGGGGTCAAAATTAATGTGGGTGTCCAATGGTTACGTGGACTGAAGGTGTGGGGGTACTGAAGTATTGCGTTACCTGGAGATGAGCAGACGACAATTTAATTATTTCAATACAGGCTATCAACAGGTGCTTCTCGATACTAGGATATCATCTGTCATTGTGATCAATTGTCCAATGAAACATTCCGCTAAAATGCTATTACGGCACACCCAATATCTGATAATGGAGGAAAGATTTTGTTTGTCTCAAGTATCACTGTTTCATTATCATGATATGTGAAGAAGCTACTCTGAAAAAAGATATGAATAATCTTCTGACAGTATCTACATGAATCAGGCTTTAGTCAAAGAAAAAGCAAATGTCTTTAATTTAGCATGATGCCTGGACAAAGATGATTAATTGCAATGTAACAGAACTGCCAGCTTTGAAATGATATCAGGTGTACAGATCAAAACCACATAAATGTTTCATCTTCAAATGAAGTATGACAGACCATTTCTACTGTACAAATAATACCTTGGTACTCAAATCATTCTCATTTTAACTGATTTTTCCCTTCAGGCCCTGTGTTCTTGAAACATGCTTATGTATGATCTAAGGTTCAAACTCAATCTGGTTCTCAGGTTCCTAATTGGCTTAATTAGAGTCTTGTACTTAAGTACATTTTTTTAATTTTTGAGAATACTTCTGGCTGATGGTGGGGCAGCCTGACAATTTTAATACTTCTGGCTGGTGGTTGGGCCAGCCTGATAACTTTAATACTTCTGGCTGGTGGTTGGGCCAGCCTGATAATTTAATACTTTGGCTGGTGGTGGGACAGCCTGATAATTTAATACTTTGGCTGGTGGTGGGCAGCCTGATAACTTTAATACTTCTGGCTGGTGGTTGGGACAGCCTGATAACTTTAATACTTCTGGCTGGTGGTTGGGGCAGCCTGATAACTTTAATACTTCTGGCTGGTGGTTGGGACAGCCTGATAACTTTAATACTTCTGGCTGGTGGTTGGGACAGCATGATAACTTTAATACTTCTTGCTGGTGGTTGGGACAGCCTAATAACTTTAATACTTTTGGCTGGTGGTTAAGACAGCCTGATAACTTTAATACTTCTGGCTTGTGGTGGGACAGCCTGATAACTTTATAATGATTAATGTTTCAGGCTGGAATAGGGCAGCCAGAAAACTTGGTAACATTTAATATTTCAGGCTTGCTGTTGGACAGATTAGCATGTAAGGAAAATGCAGCTAGCCAGTGGTCCCTGTGGAAACCTACTTCAGACTGATCTTGGTCCAACTCATCTTACTTATCATTAATTGCTTCTCAGTGGAGCATGAAGTTCAAAACTGAATCTGACAAACCGGAAACAATAAATCCATCCATCAAACCATCACAGACAAGATGACTGACAGTGGGCTGGACATCAAGGCTGTTAACACTGCTCCCTCATCTGCTTGTTTGACATTTATACCAAATTTGATGAACACAATATGATGTAATGTGGATATAAAATGTTTTTTGAAAGGATATAAAAAGTGATATCAAACATCTAATTCATAAAAGAGATATTGTGTATCTTTGCATTTGTTACTGTTAGATAATGAATATAACTATCAAGGTTAGGAATCCAGTAAATTTATGATTTGATTATAAAAACGACAACATTTTTTAGAACAACAATATGTATTGCATTTTAATAGGATAATAACTGAGGGATATCAAGACTTTATGGAATACATGTATGCCACTTGCAACAAGAATATGTAGGCAAAACCTTACCTCAAACTATGGGGGGAAATAAGGAGATATATAGATAACAAGACAATTATGCTTATAATTTTAACCCTTTCCCTCATATAGACTCATTTTGACGCACTCAGTAGGTACCACATAAAGCCTGATCTGCAGAAAACCACAGTTAAACCTTACCAAATTTAATTACAAAATCCTCATTTCCAGACCACTGAGGAACAGTGAACAGCATAAAACCTGATCAGCCTGTGAGTTACTCGCAGGCTGATCTGGTTTTATGCTGTTCGCATAGGTCTTTTCATGGTTTCCTCTATGAGGGAAAGGGTTAAGATAACTGGTCAGTGTATCGGTGTGTTTTAAATCATGAACAATTACTACACAGAATAATGCTTAAACCAAGTAGGAAACATGATGTCATGAAAACTTAATAAGTTATGATGAAACATGTCTCTGTCATCCAAAATTCATGATTATAGTATTGTTTATGATGGCTGTCATAATAAATGGAGTCTCTTCTTACACTGATGCATGCATGTCTCACTAAGTGAGACATACTGTGTTTATAAATAATTCTTGAGGTCTATTATGCTTCTTAATAAGTTTCAATAATTTATCATTCTTATCTATGCATATTCCATTCAGATATTGTGATTACATTCAATATTTTCTTCATACCTATTACCCTGGGTCATTACCTTAGCCTATACTCTGATCACTGAGCTACCAAGCTACACTTCTCAACTTTTCTCTAAGAATCTGTACAAGGCTAACTTAAGGTAAAATCCCTATAATGGTTCCACAACATCTTGGACCACTTAACCTCTACCAAGATAACCAAGGTACCCTAATGAATATTAGGAAACCTTGGTTATCTTCATGAAAGGCAATGAGGTCCAAAATGTAGTGGAACCATTACATGGACTTTACCTTAATAGCACTACAAATCAAATAGATACCAACTCTATCATCATATACTTTTGATAAGATTTCTTACAGGAAACTGTCTACCTTTTCCTTGAACTTAACCAACCATTTACTGTCATCTGCATCAAGATGGGCACCAAGTTTTGAGCTCACAAATTTTATCACCACTGGCAATGGACCAAGACTGATCATGTGCACTGCTGAGTGGTTGTTTGACTCACATTTATGTTTCAAACTGATGGAGTGATATTGTACATATATCGTTGATTTGTATCATCTCCTTCTCTGAAGACCTCGTGTTGCACTCATAAAAACATAGGTGTCAATGGTCTGTACAATATATTAAAGTTATCAGTTTAAGCAGAAGTTGTTTGGGGGGGGGGGGCCTCGATGGCTGAGAGGCTAAAACTTTAATACTCACTCAGTCCCTTACTGCATGGGTTCAAGTCTCGGTAGGGTCATTCGGAGTTTCATGTGAGGAAGTCTTCCAGCTGGCTTATGGTAGGTCGGTGTGGTTCTACCCAGATGTCTCAGTGCATTCGGGGTCTTCTCAACCTGAAATTAGCTGGACGTCGCTATATGACTGAAATAATGTCGCAGCAACGGTACATTAAAAAAATCAATAAAAACAACAGAAGTTGTTAGACTACACAGTATATATATGTATTTGTTTTGTACCATATGATAAAGACACTGTAAAGTCATTGGTTTGTTCACTACATTAGTACAGTATATTGAAGTCATTAGCTTGTTCACTATAGCTAAACCTGGTTTAAGCAGCCAGTCAAGGGAAGAGGCTATTTTGGCCATTTAAGGCAGGTGACTGTAAATTAAAGCGTGAATTAATACACAGAAACTTAAAAGGCCCCAAACTTTAGTGCACAGTTGATATTTAAAACTTTGGCACAACCAGGTTAAAACATTTGTACAACAAACATTTCAAACTCTAGCACAACCAGCAGTCGAAACCTTTGTGCAACCAACATTTAAAACTCTGGTATAACTTACAGTTACAACTGTTATCTATGTCTTAACACATCAGGTTGTCTGAAACTTAAAACAAATGATGATGAAGCAGCAGATAGCAATCTATAACAAGATCTGCTACCTCCCTCTCCCAGCAAGATACTCCTTCAGTCCCTACTCCATCTCTCTCCTGCAATCTTTTTATGCTGAGATAGTCTTTTTTTTTCATTTTTTGCCGTAAAAAATATTCTACTTCCTCTATTTACCTACTTTTTTTCCAGTTCAACTTGCTGAGTGAGACCTTCAGTGCAATAACATAGTCCTCAGCTGGGCAACAATAACCATAATCCTCAGCTGGGCACCAACCATCATAGTCCTCAGCTGGTAACCAACCACCGTAGTTGTCAGCTGGTCACCAACTATCATAGTCCTCAGCTGGGCACCAACTACCATAGTCCTTAGCTAGGCACCAACTTTATAGTCCATAGCTGGGCACCAACGACCATAGTCCTCAGCTTGGCACCAACTTTATAGTCCTCAGCTGGGCATCAACTATCATAGTCCTCAGCTGGGCACCAACCACCATAGTCCTCAGCTAGGCACCAACTACCATAGTCCTCAGCTGGTCACCAACCATCATGGCCCTCAGCTGGGCACCAACCACCATAGTCCTCAGCTGGGCACCAACTACCATAGTCCTCAGCTGGTCACCAACTACCATAGTCCTCAGCTGGGCACCAACTTTATAGTTATCAACTGGGTACCAACCATTATAGTCCTCAAAGTGGCACCAACCACCATAGTCCTCAGCTGGGCACCAACCATCAAAGTCCTCAGCTGGGCACCAACCATCATAGTCCTCAACTTGGCACCCACCATCACAGTCCTCAGTAATCCTCAGCTGGGCACCAACCACCTTAGTCCTCAACTGGGCATCAACCATAATAGTCCTCAGCTAGGCACAAACTATCAATGTCCTCAGCAATGTACATGTCCTATTCTGAGAACCAACCTCTAATGTTCTTACAGCTGGGCACCAAACACCAAAATCTGTTTTTCAACTGGCAGGGGTGCCAGCCTAATGTAGCAAAGAAATTAAAATCTTGCTGATTTTCATTATTACTGCAGACAATTAAGCTGTGTATTTCTCAGTGCAACAACAGATAGACTGTACTAATAAAGTAGGTCATGACCTTATTAGGTATGAAACTTATGAATGGAATCAGGGTCATGACCCTCATTCCAGATCATTATGAAGCAAATCAAAACACTCAAGTGACTGCTGGTAGGGTCATGATAAAACAAAGAGTTTACTAATGATTAAAGCTGCAAGAAAACATGTGGAGTATTTGGCATCACATGACCTCTGTCTCTATCAAATTCAACCCTCTTGAAACGTGGGGTTTAGAATTATAGATATTTTTTTTATAAACTCTGCAAAAGTCTCTCAGTGCCTTGAGTGCTTTGATTCCCTTTTTATCCCTGTACAGGCTATAGTTTTTCTGTCTCAAGGTTGTACTTTTAGCCAGTTTTCCACTCTCTTTGTATTTTCAAATCCTTCATTTTAGCTCTTTTTGAAAAAAAAAAATCCCTCATCTTCATGCAGAAAAAGGGGAAAGAAATGAACGCTTTTTTGTACCTTTTAGTTTAGATTAAACTTGAATTAGAGAAAAAAAAAGATTGTTGAGGATAGGTACAGATTGTTTCCTGAAGAGTTAGCCTGACCCCCTGGTACGTCAGTTAACCCGACACCCTGGGAGACTGAAAGTTGATCCCGGACACCTCTACTCATCCCTCAACCTCCCATTCATTCATCATCATCAGAAAATCTCTAACCCGTTTTTTCTCTATATCTCTTACTGAATGATAAATGTATTAGTCCCTCGTTTTCCCTTCTATCTTCATCTGAATGAAAAAACGAGTTAGTCCCTTCTGATTAAGATCTTATTCCTTCTCAAAAATGTTTTCATCATGACAGTCAAGCTTCGATAATTTTTTTTTTTTTTTTGCATAATTTTGTATGTTTACTGAATAACGACAAATAACTGCTGAGTCTTTAAATCTTTACAAATCCAGAGTGATTGCAGATTACCTGTGTGATGGTTTGCATTTCAATCCACGATAAACACATGCCTTATTATTATTGAGTTATTTATGGATGTCAAGTCTCTAATTTAAAGCCTAAATTTCTCTTCATTTCATTCCATTTGCATTTAGATAACAGTTTCAGACAGTAAAGTGTAATCTCAATTGAAAAAAAAGATGATGTAGATTTGAATTAGGGAGTAAAACTCAAGGGGTCAGAAGGTATTAAAACTGATATATTGCAGCTGCTTGACCTAGTTTTAAAAAATATCCAACATTTCAGTTTGACTGATCAGAGATGAATTTCATGGGGAAGAAAATTAAATTTGTATGACATTGTAGCTGTTGTTCACTTTGCTGCAAATTTCATTCAATTTTAGCAATAATTATTTAGCAGAAGAAAAACCGATATATTTCCCAAACTAAGGATTTCTATGAAAATGGAACAAACTGAGGTTATCAGTGGTGGATTCAAAGGGGGGGGGGGGGGGGGGTGCTCTCGGTACGTGCCCCCACTAAATTTCCCCTGACCATACATAAATGTAGTCATACAACCCCCAAAAAATCACAAGAATTCACTATTTTACAGCTTTAAATTAAAAAATCGCATAGGAATTCCCCTAGTCTAACTGGAGCTACACCCTAATCTCGGCCCTGGCAAAGCGGCAAGCTGTGCATTGTCACTGCCTACATTTTTTTAATATTGCCCCCCATCCCAACCGGAACTCCTGGATCCGACTCTGGTTATGACGCTAGAGCTGCCCGACTAATATCTGAACACATTAACTTGATCTTAACATATGCATGTTTTACAATAGGTTTACTTGAATATCTGTGAGCTTATCATGCCCTTCATGCAATCGCATTTTGATGGAAGGCAAGGAAACTAGCGGTAGAGGGATTTAGATACGTTGCCCAGTATTATCCTTTTTTTTTAAATAAATGCTTACACTGTACTGATTTTTATAACATTTGGCACAAAATTTATGCTTTTGTGGAGGGTAAATTTACTCATGAACATAACACCTGAGCATCTTAAATTAAACATTTGTAACCATTTAACAATAAAACACTGTACATGCCTTTGACAAACATATTGCTTTTCTACAGTTTCCATGGACAAAAATATTAGATAAGGTAAGAGTTTGACGTCACATCATATAAATGGAAGATGGAGCCAATGCCAGATCTGTATTGTCCACATGCTTCAGGCCCTCCTGCAAGCTTCTTTTGACACAGACTAGTTGGGGGCAACCTGAGAGAAGCTCATCAAAAACATGCTGATCCCAAGATACTCATGGCACTGATAAGGTCATATGATAATGGGCATTAAATATCATAAAATCTTCAGCATAGTGGTATAACACTTGTGCCATAAAAACCTGACTTTGAACCCTGAAATATTCTGATGCAAAATAACTGATATGCTGAGGGAATTCTACCTGCTAACGTCTCTGTACAAAGCATTCCTGGACCTGAAATGATAATTTGTGAAATTTACAGTTACCTGCATGAAATTAACACCTGCTTTCTTGCCATTCTTACACAACACTTGTCTACTTGACCTCCCCTGATTACCTGTTCTTAGATTCCATCTGGCTGCAAGAGTCTGGTGTCAGTTCTGTGGTTGCTATGGTGATTGTTGTATCTACTGGGAAGGTCCTATGATTCAGGGTATACAGTGGAATTCTGGGTCTGTAGGGTGGGTTCAGTCCCTGTGAATATAAAGTCCCCTATCAATTCCTCAGGTAATGATTTTATTAAAAGCAAATTTGAACAAAATAAAACCCAAGTTATTATTTCATATAATGACATTTCATTCTATTACATGTAATTTGTCCTTTGAATTGTGTAAGGGAGCTTAGTTAAGAGCCGTCATGCTGTAAGAGAGGGGTCCTAGATTAGAGTCCAGGTTTTCTTGGCTGTTACAATATATTCTGCAATACCCGCCATCTTGGTTTGAAACGTAGCAGTAATTTTTGTGTTCTAGTCTGTCACCTCTGTGACAAATTCTAAATGGACAGCGGAGTATGTACTAGCCAATAAATAACCCTTTTTGGTGAAAGATTCAGCTTGAAATTATCTTACCTTGCTTGTTTGTCTTAATATATGTATACAAATGCTTTGAACACTGAAGAACTCAGAAAACAGTCCAGCTACATTTGAGGTCCTTAGTCTAGATATGTCATTAAATTGGTCTGTATTACTATCAAATACATGTGAAAATGCATATTAAGTCAGCTAAACAAACCAAATGATTTCAAACCCACTGCTGAAACCAGTATTATGAACCTCTCCAGTGTTAAAAGATGTATTTAAATTGAGTTACAGGCTATCTAAACAGCTTTACTGGGGTATCAGGTAGCCAATGACTGACCTGGTTTATACAAAAGGGTTTTGTAATACTGACCTAGCCAAGAAAGGGTTATAATCCCTCAACAACAGGTGAAGGTGTGGCGTAAATGTTCACTGTTGAAAATTACAAAAGTACAATGGATTTTAAATTATAATAATGAAGCAAATTGGATTTAAACTTTCTTCTCAGACTTATGTTTTAGTTTAATTTTTCTGATCACTATATATAGCAGGGGTGAAATGGTACAGGACCCTCATGGTACAGTGCATGGTCTTCTGTACAGAACAGTACTGATTACTCTTCTAGATGTTTGTTTAAGATCTGAATGTCAACCTGGCAAAGTTTGCAACGTGTGATATCTTTAGGTGCCCAAGGATACTTAAAAAAAAACAATGACTTGCAGAATGGGTGAGCGTCAATAATACTAATGCCATATACATCGGGGATTTCATTTGTATCTAGAAATAACTAAAGTCAAGACAAAACATTGCATTTGATTGAATACACAGCGGCCATGGACAGACAAGACATCAGCCACTTGTTTGGCTAATATGCCGATTTGTACTTGGTATGTACCGAAACTACAACGAAATGCACTGAGTACCGAACCACATCACAAAGTATCACAGTTTGTACTGTCTCATACCATTCCAGCCCCTTCATACATTGGCCTATATCAAAATTTTAACCATTTTTCCAATACCCTCTGTGTATGAAAGTTTACTGTATTTCTCCTGTATGTATCCACATTGTCTCCACTTCTTACAAATACCTTTAACTCACAGACTGGAGTCAATGTTTAAACCTACAAAGATAAGCTAAAAATCTCGACTAATTCTTTATTGGCTCGGACAGTTTTTATCTCATCGGATTTTTTTTTTATCTCCTCTGACATTTTTTTATCATGATCAGAAAAGTCTCTTGCAGTTTTCAATTTATCATTCAAGATCTTGTCAATATTATCAATCCAAATTATTACAAATAACTTGTTCATTTTTTCCCAGCTGATAACAGTAACTAGTGAATCATAGGATTCCCTTAACAACCTGAGATTTCTCTGCCGCATAGCAGTAGTTTTCTCTGCGGCCTCCTCGATATTTCAATTTCTCTTGAAGACAACATGAGAAGTACCATCTAATGAGGTCTATAAATCCTAATTAACCTGTGAGTGGCCCTCAGTGGAAATACAGTTCAAACTGTTTGTGAGTGTTTTTTGACAGGAGATCTGCATTTTCTTTCAGTTAGGTTACCAAGGGTACTGTGTTTAAATTGTTTTATTGCCTCATAAAATTATTACACAGGACATTGTCAAACACCCCTTAAATTCCCTCCAACCTAAGCTCTGTTGCTCAGTTGCATTTTCCTATGGTTACAATTCAATAGACTTAGATACATCTCTCAATTAATTTAGATAAGGCTATATATATAAGGCTATATTTTCAAGGTTAGATACCACACTACATTGGACTCCATTATAGCCATGTGAAAACACACCCTAAGTTGATTTTATAAATACATCACAGCCAGAGATCGAACCCCAAACCACCCATTACATGCCTGACACTCTAACCACACAGCCACTTATATCATTTTTCCATACTTTAATCATCATATTTCCTAAAATTGAATAGTAACTGTTTCCTTATCTATATTAATCAGTAATAACGTATATTTTGAGGGTCGATCAGTAAACTCTTCCATCTCCTTATACATCTATAAATATTTAGAATAGTTTTGTGATACCCCCTCAGTTTCTTATAATTAGAGTGGTGTACCCAACTGTTTAAGTGGTAATTTCTATAAATTTGATATACTTATCAGTCATACATCATCCATTTATTGAATTACTTTTTAATGATAATTCTACATTTAAAACATCTAGTAATTTCAGGATCTTCTAATCGTATTTGTTGATAAAATCACTTATATCATTAAAATCATATATCTTTCATTCAATCATAACCCCACCCACCTTGACTCCATTTTAAGGCTATCATTTTTTAATTATTTGTTTTACCAACCTAGATTTCTCTAAAAAAATCCCATGTCCATAAGGAAAAAAAAAGAGGGAAATTCACAACTTTTAATTACTGGTGGCAAAGGTTAGCACTTACGGTTCCAGCAGGGTATGGGTTAAGAATTTTATGACTGAATTATAAATTAATTCCCGTTAACACTATCAGTCATACACCCAATATTTTACAGTGTTTGGCAGCGTTTTTGTCTCACGGTGGATAAAACAAAGAATTAGACCCAAATGGCCCAACAAAGTATGAAATGTGTTTTGCAGAAACATTTTTATTTGATTGACCTATTTCAGGTAGAGACATCAAGTTATCAATTCAGATAAGCATTAGTGAGGAGGCTCCGTCAAATGAACTTTCTTTAGTAAGAGGTGAACTAATTTTGTCTCTGAGAATTAAGGTATTAAAAGACTTAAAAGAATGAGCCAAGAAGTCAAGCAACATTGCTGATACATTAGATAAGATAGGGGAATAGCTGTGGGATGTTTTTTGGCCGACTGTTACAGATGATGGAATATTTCCCTGCTGTATGGAAGAGAAAAAGTACTCCAATACACTGATTTACTCCAGTTGTGTTTGTTTTAACTCTTTCCCTCATATATACTCATTTTGACGCCCTCAATAGGTATCACATAAAGCCTGATCTGCAAGAAAACCACAGTTAAACCTTACCAAATTTAATTACAAAATCCTCATTTCCAGACCACTGAGGAGCAGTGAACAGCATAAAACCTGATCAGCCTGCGAGTTACTCGCAGGCTGATCTGGTTTTATGCTGTTCGCATAGGTCTTTTCATGGTGTCCTCTATGAGGGAAAGGATTAAACTGATTTCTTTTATGTAAAATGGGAAACAAGTTCTTCCAACTTAAACAAATCCCTCCTGATGGTTCCTGGGTTGGACCAGTAGTATGCAACTAGTATGGTCATGAAATACCTTTGTCCCCAACAGGTTTTGAACCTACAACTTTTGGATCTATAGTCATGTATGTTATCAACTGACCATGGTGCCCATTATTTTGTTTATGATGTCCAAAAACTTACACTCACTAAACTTTTTACTGTTATGTTGAATGGGAAACATATATCCAAATTTCTAAACCATTTATTAATGAATGCATTTTTTTATATTAGAGCATACTATATGGAGATAAGCAGAATTGTGCTCATATGTTTATATATTAAAAGGAACTTAAGTTAGATTTAATGTAAGAACATTTGTCAACATGTTACTCTTTCAACTATATATTGATAAGGATGAATGATCTACTCTCAATTTAAACAAAACATTCTATTTAAAGACTTTGAATCTTACACACACCAAAATAATTTTTGAGTATGTTCTGGGCTTAAGCTCCTTGATTAGTCTCCTAAACAAATATTCAAACATCAACATTCTTGATAAAATTTCGAAGGGAAAATAAGAGAGTAAATAAGGGTATTAAGCTCAATCAAGGGTTTCTTTAAATGATCAATTTAAAAATGAAAACAAAACAAAATCTTTATGCAATAAACATAAAATGTAATTAAGTTTGATTATAGCATGGGATATTGACCCTTAAATTAATTATAAAATGTGATATTAAAGGTATTTCTGCAGATTGGATTAAAATCTGAGGAGTTAATGTCTAGAAGGTTTGTGTTTTATGTTTTATTAAAAGAGGTAATGTTGTAATAATTTGTAAATACTTTCAAAATGTTCTATCCAAATCAATCTTTATTAAGAAAGGTCCACCTTGTAGGGAATTTAGGTCCAAGACCAAAAATGGATTCCTTCAAATATAGTATTTAACTGAATAAAACAAAAACTCATATCAAAAAGCTGTGGGCTGAGCACTTGTGCCTTTGCAATCAGTGCAGACCAAGATCAGCCTGCACATCTGTAAAGTCTGATCATGGTTTGCATTGTTCACTTTTCCAGCAAGACCCCCCCCCTCCAAAAAACAACCAATGGTACAGTCTTAAATGAAGAAATTACTAGTCCAAGTAAGAAATTTAGCATTATAAGGGTAATTACAAAATAATTCAATTTTCAGCCAGTGTATGTTGTAAGTATGCAAGCTTCATATCATAAGGTAATAATTTCCAAATTTTAAAGTTTCATAAGATCAGTAAAGCAACATTTAAGCCTTGACGCCGGCCTGAACCCATTTTACTTTCAAACTCTTCTCACCTGTCCCTTGTCTAATGCCCTAAACCTCTACAAAATTTTATCAATATGCTACCAAACAAACAGACAAATTGTGTTCCATCTCAAATGCAAAAAAAAGTAAATAAATAGAACAATTATTAATAAACTTCTCGGATTCAATCCCAGACAAATAGCGTTCCATAAAACGTATGTCACACTGTCTGGATTTTTTCCACCTCTGATTAAATTCTGTAATGTTTTTAGATAAATAGAGAGAGGTACTTGGGTCCCAGAAAACAGTTTATAGCTATAATAACAAAGTCTTGCAAAATAAAAAACTATCTTAAGAAATAAAGATAATGGTAAACGAATAAAAATGAAAATAATATCTTTTTTTTTATAAATTTATGTAGTTTGTGCATTAAAAGGTACCACACGCATTCTTCAAATATACTTAGAATGCAGTTATAAGAGATAAGATTGAACTTGCTCTTACATCAGAGTAGATAATGATACAGAAGAGAACACAGGACTGATAACAGCAGAAGAAGAGGAAGAAAAAGCAGTGATACAAGACAAGAGAGTGACAAAAGAAAAACATATGATACAGCCAATGTAGATAGGGACAAATTGAAAAAGCCATCAAACGATTAGAAAGTTCAGATAGAATCATTAGCGCGGCAGATATTCCAGAGTCGGTATGTATCTTACACTATGACTCGAGTGCATAACAATATCTACGCGTCTTATCACTGATTCGGAAATGTTCTCCAGTCAGCCAACTGACAGACTTTTTCCAAATCTTACTTTTATCACCCAAAATTGAACCCTGGATTGTAAACCTTTAGGATAAATCTGATTTCATCTGATGGCCTGTCTGTTTATCTTTGTCTTTGGTAAAAAAAGTTTCAACCTATTAAATTCTTTAACTTGAGAAAAAGTTTTCAATGATAATAAACACATTTCAAGTTTGACGTACAGGTGAATTCCATTACCCCCCATGTCTGTTTCATACATCAATACAAACCTATTTTCAATCTTGAGTCGTTTCCAAGACAGCAGTTCAACAGTTATAATTATATCATGAGAAGATCGAACACTGAAATATTTAAGCTTAGACCTAATGAATATTCATGTACAAAATTATGGCGGGATGAATATTTATTTACAGAACCTTAACTGGTGTATGAAGAGGTTTGAATTCCACCAACAATACTTAGCACAAAGTAATGCTTAATTCTTAAACAAGGTAGATACACTTTCCACCATTATTATGTACTATATTCAAGTACATTACTAAGCTGAAACCAATGATTATCTTAATAACTAACAATATTTTTTTAAGAAATGAAATTTTGGGGTATTTTTATAAGAGAAACAAGACTAATGAAATTTGTCCTTCAGTATTTAAGTTTTACTTAGCGCTAAGAATTGTTGGTGGAATACAACCTAGGTTATATATTATATGAAACACTGGATTTTTTCTTTGGAATATAGAATCTGAGGTACAACCAGAGACAGATCCTTAAAGGAACTGTCTGATCTGGGTCGGGTCTTTTTGCCAATTTTTCAAAACTTAAAGGGTTAAAGAAAGGTAATTGAAAAGCCAAGGCCCTTAAAATTTACAAAAAATATCAAGTCCAGAAAACAAAAAATCTGAAAATATGCCCATACCGAATCTGATTATGATTAAATTTAATATCAGATTTACCTGGAATAATTCAACAGTGTAATATTCATAACATTTTTTGTTTACAGTTTCTCTTACTTTTTCTTTATACAATAACAACAACTATAAACAATAACAATTTTGATCACAAAGACATATTTCCAAAGCTTCCTCTGATGATTTTTCATTAAAAAAAAGGAATACTTCTAAGTTTAAAGTATCATTCTTTGTTAAATTGTAATAAATTAATGAGGTGAGAGTTAAACTAGACTAAGTACATATAAATGTATAAGCACTTAGCCTAGTTTTGCTCTCACCCATCAGACATTGTAATTTTAAGCATATAAATACTGCTCAATCTCTCTTAAAAAAAATTTAAAATAAAATAAATTACTGAGTAAAAATGGAACATGATTTTTTTGTGAAACAGATGATTTCCAAATCAAAATCATTTTAACTCATTTTTTTTGCAGAAAATTAACAATTTATAAAATGAAAAATTCATAGACAGATAAACATTATATGAGGTGTTATTGAATTTTTATGAAATTTATCATTTTCAAGGCTGAAGACCGATACATTTGACTTGACTATTTGAGTTTACCGTCGCTTCGACAGTATTTCGGTCATATAGCGACGTCCAGCTAATTAAAGGTGGAGGAAGACCCTGAATGCAGGGAGGCATCTGGGTAGAACCACCAATCTACCGCAAGCTAGCTGGAAGGCTTCCTCGCATGAAAATCCGAATGACCCTGTCAGGATTCGAACCCATGCCGTAAGGACCGATACATTTGAGTCCTTCGTTGTAAATAGGTTTTTAAAGAAATTTAATTTAAAAAAGTTACATTACGCTCCTTAATTTAATTCATTTCCCATTATTTTGAAGAGCAACAAAATATATTGTACAGTTACACAAGAGAAGTTAATTAAATTTGTGACCTGAGTCTTCAAAGGTACATATATGAATAAAGTAATACAGAACTGATATTTTTGAGTAAAGGAAGAATTTAATCTTAATTTGAGATGTTTCATAAAATAACTAGACCAGACACTTCAGAGATAGACAGACTTTAAATTTTATGTGTGTAATCATACCATCTTAATATGGTGAAAGGAACATATAATACTGTATCAAGCCATTATAGAGCATTAACTCAAATTGTTATCATCTCCTGAAAACAAAGATACTTTGGGTAATGTTACATGGAGAGATCTTAAGTGAATGCTACTTCTGAATGACTCTCGCCTTTCTCTGTAACGGTGAAAACGCGAATCAGGACAGATAACATATCACTTTGTGGTACTACTCCACGAGACATATTTAAAACTAGTTAAGATGGTATCTGTGATGTAACAGTTTGGTATACTTGTCAATACATTTCACTGTGATAACAAAGAAAAAAATGGAGAAAGCCATATTGGCTTATCAGACGTTGAAACCTCATTATATATAAATATAACAATATTAGAATAAAAGGTGGTTTTATTATGTTAGTTAATCTATAAAATATGATACTGTAACAGTATTTTTGTTTGCAATAAATTTACGGAATCTTTGTTATAGTAAATTTTGTTCGTCCATATGATTGTGGATTTACGTTCGGGAAAACTCAAGAATCAGATTATTTCAAGTGAACAATATTGTGGGAGTGATGAAATCAATGAAAATAAGTGTACATCCCACAAACTTAAGTGATTTTATAGGATTATGATTCAAGTAATGATGTAAGGCATATCAAATATGATCATTAATGGATTACTATACAATATGAGATTTGCTCATTTTAAATGGGTATTAAATATCAAATTTGATCATTAACAGGTATTAAATATAAAATTTGATCATTAATAGGTAATAAATATCAAATTTGGTCATTAATGGGTATTAAATATCAAATTTGAACATTTATAGGTATTGTTATTATGATTTAATTACTCATAACTTCAATCAAAACTGCATGATTGTGTAGTGTTGTTAACCTATAAGAGACTAAACTGTATTATACAACATTCAATCACCAATTTGAAGGTCACATAACGGTGATGAATACCCCTGCATACCACATGGACACAGAAGAAGGGCTATATTTCTTACAAACCTACACCGTCAAGAAAGGGTTCAAATTTCAAGGGCCATAATTTTGTCAAAATTGGACAATGGTTAATGAACTGTAACTAATATCACAGTTCACCTACATACCAAATTTCATAACAATATCTCAATATAAAGCATTTAGAAATAAAGCCTAAAATTGTCTTGTATCATGGAATGACAGAATTACTAACACAGAGTAAACTAATGTCTGACGGCCATTTTGTGGCACCTTGTGCCAGATGTGTAAAAAGTAGCCAGGCCCAAAATTCTAACAATTATACTGGTACTAGGCATAAGTAATACTTGAATACTTAGAGGTGAACTTCACCATTCTTGTTTCTCTCATAAAAAACCCCAAATATTTCATTTCTTTATAAATAATGTTATTTATCAAGGTAGTAATGTATGTCAACTTTATCATGTACTTGAATATTTTGTAAAACAGGAATGGTCGAATGTCTTTCTATCTAATCTAAGAATCCAAGTATTACTTTGCGCTAAGTATTGCTGTTGGAATTTGTGCCAATTTATTAAACAAGCGAAGCGTCAGCCATGTGACTGGTTTCCCAGGCCTGGTGATCACATGCTCAACCCACAGTCCAGGTATCACAGCTAACATTATCCTTTGATCCGTTCTGATGGCTCGGGTGTGAAACTCATGATAAGCCATGATAGGCTTGCATATCAATAAAACAAACAAACCATGCACTCCAGCCTTTCTTACAGACTTAATCTGGCCAATTTACCAAAAATACGGAGATTCTGGCATCTGTCAGGCTGCCATTATATACTGGCTGCCGTGGCCAGATGAGATCCCATGTAGCATACAGAAATGATGGATTATATGTTTACACATCTTGATAAATTGATTAACTCAACATTACAGATAGCGTTGATATATAAGTACGTGTTTTGTTTGGATTAATCTGATTTTTTTCCTTCTCAGAACTACAACACAAAGTGCTTGGAATCAAATCAATCTGTTCCTGAGGAAATGCCAACATTTCCCACAATGCAATGTTCAGCACTGGCCGTCCTGAATCATAAAAAATGGCCATTGGAGCATCGTCTAGTCTTAAGGAATCTCGAGTTAAAATTTCAAATAATGCATTCTAATTTGTTCGATCAGTTTTACAAAATTGAGAGGTAGTATATTAAAAGATAAGAAATTAGGTACTATATTTTGTGAGTGACTAAGTCACACACAACTGTGAGATCTGAATGCTGTCTATCAAAAGATTGCAGATGAAAATGATGCAATCTGATGAACACCATTAGGAGTGTCCACCGGCAGATTCAAAGAGGGGGGGCATCCGGCGCGAGCCCCCTCTAAAATTCCCCGACCATACTTTAATGTAGACACTAATTCCCCAGAATGCACTATTTCACAGATTTGAATTAAAAAAAAATTGCAGGGGATTCCCCTGGATCCTGTGTCCAACTGAAACACCCTTCTCACGGCTCGGGCAAAGTGGCAAGCTGCTTGCATTGTCACTACCTACACTTTTTTATTATAGCAGCGCAGGCCCCCCTAACCTGAACTCCTGGATCCGGCTCTGGTGTCAACTCTTGCTTAAAGCAGTTGATCACTTACATGAATAGTGATTTTGAACCGACCATTTAAGGCAGAATGACTGCTGTGACCAAGGCTTGCTTGAGGCTGGTTATAATGTATTACATAGGTAATATACCATGGGCCCTTTTTAATTAATTTTTTACTGTTCTTATATTTGATTCATCATTATACCCCTGGAATGCGTTAAGATAGATCTACACTGTATTAAACAATTACCATGGTAACATGATCACATGATCTCTTATATGTATGACTTTGCAGGATTATCCATGATTCTGCAAGCATGCACATTCACTTGTCATTTGCATCAGCAAGCATGACTGTAAAAAAAAGTCAAGTCAAAGATATCCAAACAAAAACAGACTGTTATTTTTACTATCCACCCACCCATGATAAAAACCAAGGAAGCCGAATGAGCTGGTGCTAATCCATGACAAAACCTAATTTAATGAAGCTATTGCATGCTGCAAATTATGCAACAGTCAGCAGTGTTATACAGCAGTGGAAACGTGCTATGGTGTCCCAGACTGGTTATAAAAATGTTCTGATATAGTGCCTCAGATCTATTATTCATTAAGAAAGGCTTAAACAACCTGTTGGCACATTGTATATGATGCATGTGCAACATGGGAATATAGTTGAATTGTTGCATATTTAAAAGAACTAGAACTATCGTCTTAGGTTTTTAATGGATTATATAGTAGTGGAGCAACACTGTATTGACTTAATGAACTTCACTTTAATGAATTATAGACAACATTTGAAACAATGGATTTTCTTTGCCATGCAGACTGTGTAGAATCTGAGCAACAGTATTGTTAGCACATACAGAGGGGACCTTGATCAGACAGCTCACTGTAGGTGACAAAGCAAGTCTATAAAATATATAATAATATCAAACATAGTAGTCTCTCTAAAACTTAAATGGAATCCAAAAGGAAATAAATATGGTAGTAACTGGCCTCCATAAGTTTTTCCTGTAAGTCTACTTTCAGTTTTGACAGACTGGTTTTCTAATTTGTTATGTTATTTATGTGCTAGACGACAAATCTGCTAGCTGATAATTGTGTGACGCCCATTCTACACTTTGTGTTTCACACTGAGCCAGTTATCAGAGCAGCAGCATCCATTTGGTCCTCACCTTCCTTCTAATACACTGAATCACTGACTTGTGTTTTGTTAATTGCTCTTGCAGATTAGGAAAATTATTCTGCAAATCTCTAGTACTTAGCAATGTTTACATTACTTACCACAATCCCCCTCAGCTACGATTACTCGCAACCACATGAAGTCATATGTAAATTCATAAATTATTTTGCAATATCAAAATTCATCAAAACTCATTCATTTCTAAATTTGAGATGTGTGATACAATTGGGTCTAATTTGTGGTCACAAATATCAGTCTTTAGAAAAATCTCTATAGAAAGACTTGACTTGACTATTTGAGTTTACTGTCGCTTCAACAGTATTTCAGTCATATAGCGACGTCCAGCTAATTACAGGTGGAGGATGACTCCGAATGCACAGAGGCATACTGGGTAGAACCACCAACCTACTGCAAGCCAGCTGGAAGGCTTCCTCACATGAAAATCTGAATGACCCTGCCGGGATTCGAACCCATGCGGTGAGGGGCTGAGTGAGTGTTAAAGTTAACGACTGGGACCCTCTCTGCCACAGAGGCACCAATCTCTAAAGAAAGTCTAGATGAAATATTTATATAAACAAAAGACATGACATGATAATTACTGCTATGCAGTTTATTCTGACAGAGTTAGCTTTGTAACAGTGAGGGTATCACAGACAAGTGAGTCAGGAGAGGGATGAATGAAGGGCACATTACAGGTGGAAGAGAATCATGGACCATCTGGAATAGCTGTTGAAGGCCTTCAATATATGGCTGAAGTCTTGTTTGACCATTTCATGAAACAGATCTGGACACAACAGGATGGCACAACATGTGTGGTTCCTATACAGCCTCGACTTCACTTCAATCTAACTAGTAGGTGGGTTGTAAGAGATAAGAAACAACAACTGGTCATTTTAACCCTTTCCCTCATATAGACTCATTTTGACTCACTCAATAGGTACCACATAAAGTCTGACCTGCAGAAAGCCAAACTCAAACCTTACCAAATTTAATTGTAAAATCCTCATTACCAGACCACTGAGGAGCAGCGAACAGCATAAAACCTGATCAGCCTGCGAGTTACTTGCAGGCTGATCTGGTTTTATGCTGTTCGCATAGGTCTTTTCATGGTGTCCTCTATGAGGGAAAGGGTTAAAAGACAGAAGGCTTAGTTCAATACAAGTATCTTATACATTTAAATCATGGGCAGCTACAGGATGATAATTTTATAGGCTACAATCATAAATCAAGTGTTTAGAGGATAAACATGGGCTGCCCCTAATGTCAATGTAATTGGATGATAAACTCACTGTGTACTGACCCAGCTAATATCCCAGGACTTTAATGACTTTCCCCTGATTGGAAAAACTGCTTTCATAAACAACCTGGATTTGAATGTTTCTGTAATGTGGGCCGGGTCATCAGGAGTAATTAGCTTCTAATTAATGATGGCAATAAATGACGGACTGGGTTATGTTGGGGTTTATCTGCAGAGAGAAAAAATTAAAAAATTTCACCAGGCCAAAACAGAGAGGTACAACTAGAAGCTTGGATTTTTTTTTCATGCAATTATCTCATTTCTGTCAAGAATGTTTCACATGTCTAATATTTTTATCACTGGCAGTTGAAAAGGTTTCAAAACAGTTCATTCTATGACATGACTTTCTGTTTTTCTTTTTTTAATTTGACACCTGATAGACTGACTTGAAGACAGAAAATTTGAAGACAGACAAGCAAATAAAAATAAGAATAAAATCCTTGTAAACATCATCATTTCCTAGATTTCAATCAACAGTCCAGTTGCAACTGAGTGAAATGCAATGGAATGCAAAGTAGGTCTCAGGTTCCAGCAGAATTTGTTCTTTATTCCATGTCAAAAAGATGTGAATGAATGGATGGAACAAAAGATGCACTAAAGGGAATCATTTTTGAAGTCCCCAGGACCAATTAACAATTCATTAGTGATGTGTTGGTCACTTTTCATGCCTACAAGAGTTTCGCATGTCGCTCCTGTGTGTCGGCCATTACAAACAGTAATTAACAAATAGTATGTCACCAGTGTCACACTGGCACAAACCATGCAAGCAAGTTTATTTATAGCAGGGGATTACTTCAGTAACAACTTGACAATACATAATCAACAGTATAAATGGTGGTGACCTTTGACCGTCTATGTTATTTTAGAACATGATAACATAAACATAAAAACAAGAAAAAAAATATAGTGTTCTTAACATTACAACCATGATACATCATGATATTGCCAACTTACTACACTGTTGACTAAAGCATATACATAGAATTACAATAAAACAAAATTTGATCATCATGCTTATCAGTGACAGTACGAATGAGCGAAAGACATGATGGAACGAAAGATGCAATTTTTTGGAAATAAAGTAATTGTGTGATCCAGGGCTACTTCATTCGATCTCAAATTTCATAACTCATATTTATATATGTATAACATTTTTAATGTATTATTATGAACATTAATTATGTTTTATGAATAATATCAGAATTTTTCTTTCAAGTATAAATTCTTCGGTTTTTGTTTCAAATATGTTCAAGATTTCTGGCAGGAAAAAAAGCTAAAAAATCTCAGTGAGGCAAGTTACTACAATATTGTCCATCTCATGTACACTTAGTCCTCACTAAACGACTGTCGATATTACAACAAACTTCCAGTGATGCCTGATCAGGTGACAGAGAGGCTTACATCATGTGACATGGCTCCACTCCCTGACGATCCTCGTGGTCTACACCCCACCCTGCAGTTGTCTCAGGTATTGTGTCACCAGACAGTACTCCTCTCATATCCATTTTTTATGACCCTCTATCTGACCTAGCACCCCTATCCAGTTACATAATTAGCACACTAATGAGCCTAATTAGTTAATCACAGGCAATTTAGTTTAATCTATGATAGGTTTCATATTGTATAATACCGACATTGAGACAGGAGCAAAAAAACACCACATTGTTAAGATGTTGGGTCAATTACTTTGTATATCCCATGATAATATTGAGACTTGACTTGACTATTTGAGTTTACCGTCGCTGCAACAGTATTTCAGTCATATAGCGATGTCCAGCTAATTACAGGTGGAGGAATGATAATATTGAGGGTAGACTGACTGCTATGATAGCATTGAATTTCTTTGATTAACATCTTGAAAATTGAGTCTATCACTAAAAGATGTTAATGTTTACGAAGCTTTGATTCCATGAATTTTGTTTGTTTAATTCTTTGCGTGTGTGTTTTTTTTTTGTTTTTGTTTTTTAACTTCAATATAAGACCTGTAAATATGATATCAAGTGGACATGATGTACCAAACATTGGACTTGGCCCCATGTTCTTGACAATAAAAATGGTACTTAAATATGATTTTCATAGTCAGACTCTAACTATGCACAATGTTTTCAAAAGGAATTTGAGTGTAACACTCAAAATATGAGCCTGAGATCATATTTAAGTATTTTCCAGAACTGGGGGCTTGAAGATTGCAATTGTTAATGGAGTAACAATGTAGGACACCTCTGGCATATAAAAAGCCAAAGTCAGAGAGAAATGAGCTTAAACTAAGTCCTTAAACTTATGCATAATAATTAACCCTGACACTGAAGCTTCCAAGACAGCTCTTCTAAAAGTGCTGAGTTCTTCAACACATGCATATGTATAACAAGAATATGCAAATGAGCATTTCATTTGCATACGGGGTATTGCTTTTCCTGTCAGGAAAAAAATAAAATCAATTCAAGTATTGACTGAAGTCAGAAAACTAATTTCCTGAACAAAATTAGTAAAAACTAAATTTGCATAAAATTTAAATTTCAAAATCAGCTGCAAACTGAAAGTGCTCTAACTCAAATGTTGAGAATGGTTAAAATTCAAATATGTTACAAAAATCAGAGAGAAGGGCAAAGGCACTAGGGAAGAGTTACTGACCTACTGCTGCAAGCTAGCTGGAAAGCTTCCTTACATGAAAAATGTGAGTGACCAAACTGGGACCTGGGACTTGCACCTACAGCAGGGAGAGGTAAAATCATACCAAGTCAGCAACAATAACTGCTTGGCTATGGAAGACCTAAGTCATTTAGAAATATGCAGTTAATTACACATGGAGGATACATGTATACTCCAGTCTGCAATGGCTCCCAGCTACTATCTGGAAGACTTTCTCAAATGAAAGACTGGGACTCAAAATAACAGTGATGACAGGAACCAAGCTCTTAATTGATTATTAATATTTCAGCTTTGTCCCAGTCCATGCCATAAGAACCCATGTAAATTTTGGTTTTCTAATTTTAGTAACAAGGGGCAGTAACTCCCTATTGTTCCCCATCCATCACAACCTTAACCCTTTCCCTCATAGAGGAAACCATGAAAAGACCTATGCGAACAACATAAAACCAGATCAGCCTGCGAGTAACTCGCAGGCTGATCAGGTTTTATGCTGTTCGCTGCTCCTCAGTGGCATGGAAATGAGGATTTTATAATTAAATTTGGTAAGGTTTAACTGTGGTTTTCTGCAAGTCAGGCTTTATGTGATACCTATTGAGGGCGTCAAAATGAGTCTATATGAGGGAAAGGGTTAAGCTACCATTGCCGACACCGACGCATAGATACACTGTAGTAACCATTAACAACATGTAATGATACAGTGGGGAACCCTTACAGCCCCCACTTTGTGCCTATCAAAATAGCTTTTACAGCAATTAGTACAATTGGAAAATATCTTCAGTTGAGAAGAAAACTCATTAAAGTCTCTCAATCAGTTTGCCTCCATTTACCATTAAATTTCATGATAACTCATTAAATTTCATGACAACTCATGAGTATCACAGTCTTACTGTAACGTTATAAACAAAAGGGCCATGATGGCCCTGGATCGCTCACCTGAGTACCATTGCTACAACTGATTACAAGGTTTTTAAACAGACAAGAATTCTGATATAACTCAATCTTAAACATTTTAGCCCTGACAATACTACACACCAAATATATAAGCACTGGGCCTTATGGTTTCAGAGGAGAAGACTTAGTGCGGGGTCATTTATCTCCAAAGGGCCACCATTTTGAAAATCTTGATAATGAACCATAAGATGATGCTTCATACCAAATATCTAATCTCTAGGCATAATGGATTCATAGAAGAAGATTTTTAAAGATTTTCCTATATAACTCTATGTTAAACAAGTGACCCCTGGTGCGGGGGCATTTATCACCATAGGGTCATGATTTGTACAATCTTGGTAATAAACCATAAGATGATGCTTCATACCAAATATCTAATCTCTAGGCCTTATGGATTCATAGAAGAAGAATTTTTAAGATTTTCCTATATAACTCTATGTAAAACAAGTGACCCCTGGTGCGGGGTCATTTATCACTAGGGCTATGATTTGTACAATCTTGGTAATGAACCATAAGATGATGCTACATACCAAATATCTAAGCTCTAGGCCTTATGGATTCATAGAAGAAGATTTTTAAATTTTTCCTATATAAATCTATGTTAAACAAGTGACCCATGGTGCAGGGGCATTTATCACCATAGGGCTAAGATTTGAACAATCTTGGTAATGAACCATTAGATGATGCTACATATGAAATATCTAAGCTCTAGGCCTAATGGATTCATAGAAGAAGATTTTTAAAGTTTTTCCTATATAACTCTATGTAAAACAAGTGACCCATGGTGCGGGTCATTTATCACCATAGGGTCATGATTTGTACAATCTTGGTAATGAACCATTAGATGATGCTACATACCAAATATCTAAGCTCTAGGCCTTGCAGTTTTGCAGAAGAAGAACAATCTTGGTAATGGCCCATAAGATGATGCTACATACCAAATATCTAAGCTCTAGGCCTTGCAGTTTTGCAGAAGAAGATTTTCAAAGTTTCCATTTTTAAAATCTATTTTTAGCTCCTGTGACCTACTTTTTTAACCAATCTGAATAATTTGTACAACTTTGATAGAGGGCATCATAAGGATGATTCCTGTGAAGTTTGGTCAAAATCCCTTCAGCGGTTCATGAGGAGATGTTGTTTAAAGCAAATTGTTGACGACGGACGCACGCACGCACGCACGCACGGACGACGGACGACGGACAAAAGGCGATCACAATAGCTCACCATGAGCACGTTGTGCTCAGGTGAGCTAAAAATGAGTTCAGTGAATTTTATTACCCAATTATATAAAAATTACATAGATGTCATATTTTCTATTCACATTTCTATTATCATGCACAGTAATTGCTAATTGCTAGTTCTTCATGCAAGAGGTTTTTACCACAAAAAGTGCACAAATAAATCTGTATGAAACAACTAGACAATTGTGAAAATATTTATATCTTAAATCATACAATTTCATAACCTTTGTATTAATGAGGTAACATTTTCATTAATAAGCAACTCCAGCATTTGCTTACCTGATGAAATATGAAATTAAAATGAAGTAAAGAGAGACATTAATTACTCTATACCTACTTAAAATACAATAAATTGTCGCAATGTACCCCCTAGTTTATTTCAAATAAATGTCACCTTAACTTCTGTTTAACCCTTTCCCTCATAGAGGAAACCATGAAAAGACCTATGCGAACAGCATAAAACCAGATCAGCCTGCGAGTAACTCGCAGGCTGATCAGGTTTTATGCTGTTCACTGCTCCTCAGTGGTCTGGTAATGAGGATTTTGTAATTAAATTTGATAAGGTTTAACTGTGGTTTTCTGCAGATCAGGCTTTATGTGGTACCTACTGAGTGCGTCAAAATGAGTACATATGAGGGAAAGGGTTAATAAACAAAAAATACCACATTACCTTGACAAAATTTGTAACTGATAGACATTCATTTTTCTGGACGGTATTCAGTTCTGAATATATATTACTGTTATTAAGTACTGTATATATATTAGTATGTCCAATTAAAATGTGTTTTCACTTCCGCTGGTGCATGTGGGATTTGGTATTGCAGTCAAATGTTAAGCCGCGATTGTAATAATTTTCAGTGACCAATATTTTTCTGTGATTTTTTGGGGGTATGAAATGCGAGATTTGTGTTTGTTTTAAATAGTTTCGCGTTTGATTGTTATTAGTCAGTGGATTTGTATTTTAATGATGTTTATACATGTAGGTCATGACCTACTTATTGCTCACTTGTAGCACATTTCATGTCTTCTGTATTGAGCTTGAAAATTTATACATGTACATGGTTGGTTAATTATTACAAGATGTGTGGGATAAGTAATGCGTAAAGTATATCTTATGAATATGCAACCGTAATATGAAGAATGCAGTAAACTAGTGAAATGTGAACTGTCGGACTGTGTACTGGTCAGTAGTGCTGCGCTGTTTAGACATATAAATAGCATTGGTTTACGGTAGGGGAGTTAAGAGTGCCCGCTCAGTATTTTTCTCTACAAGGGGTCATGAGTTCTATTCCAGCTTGGACCTTTTTTTTTTTTTTTTATTTAATTCTTTTCAGAAGTAGTTAGGTTATATATGTTAGTAGGCCTATGTTTTAAATACTAGTTTTTATACATTTATTATTTATCGTTGTATCTGCTTCCTTTTTTTTAAATCATAGACCACAGTTTAAAAAAATTGTTCAAGAAAAAAATCGAAATCTCAACATATATAATTATAGATAATATATAGAGAGGTCAAATCTATTTATGTTATTTGTTGACTAAGGGTCCTGTGCATAGACAGGTTAGATTATAAGGTCAAAACAATAGAAAAGAGAAAGAGAGGGGGGCAGTATACTTATTTTCAGCTATCCATTAAAACATTTTGTTTTAATCTTTTCTTGTATAATATTACAGACAATCTGATTTATAGACCTGCATATTGAAAGAATTTCTTTTGCAACATTTAAGCCTTATGTTGCCCTATCTTGCAAAATTTATATCAATGTTATATTTAAGACTGAGGTGTGATATATTGATATATTTAAACCTGACATTGCACTAACTTGCACTATTTAAGCCTGATGTAGCCCTCTCTTGCCATATTTATATAAACATGATGTTGCACTATATTGTATATTTAAGCCTGATGTTGCACTATCTTGCCATATTTAAGCCTGAATGTTGCACTATCTTGCCATAATTAAGCCTGATGTTGATGTTGCAATATCAAGTCTGATACTGCACTATATTACAATATTTTATCTTGCTGTTGCAATATATTAAGAAAAAAAATAGAGATTTGTTTCGAGTGCTTTATCACAGAATAATGCACAGTGTTAAGTTCAGATGTGCAGATATCTAATTAATTACAAAGCATCTGAACCATCACTTTGCATTATGAAGTTTTAAATGTGTTATTTAAATGTGTTGGTTATTTTATAATACTTTACTTAGAACTCAAAATTTTGTCATATACATGTATGTTATCTTTGAACCATGCATATATGCAACAAACATTCTACCCAACGTCTACATAACATAATTTTTTTGATAGTGTTTAGCTGTTTTATGAATTAAAATCTTAATGAATAATCACTGTGTGAAATGAGTTTATTTGCACTAATTGTATTTTTATCTTATATCTAAATTCCAAAAAAACTTGTTAAAAATATTTAAAAACAACAACAAAAACCACTCCTCACCTGATTATCCAATGCACATGTCACAGTACTGTCTGTAAATCCAGGTCTATTATTGTTATGCTTTGTTTATATCTACAGCCTGTAAATATTCTATATGGCCACCAGGTATGACGGACAGAAAAATGGAGCCAGCGAACCAGGACTAATGCTGGCACTGCTCTGATAGTCACATGGTCACTGTCATAAGATTCCTACCAGACGGACAGACTTCAATCAATTATAAAGATTTTATCTTGGAGGACATTTATTTGATTCCTGGGTTTCTCTGCCCCTCTTAGTTTGATACTGCAAATCTTGATGTAATAACATAATAAATTCAAGTTCCAATATATTGTGAAATTCTAGTAAGTTTATCTTTTCTATTTTTTGAGCTGAAATAAATTGCTTTTTAAGAAATGAAATGTGGACCATGAAATATTGTGGTATGAATTAGGATGCATTTGTTGTGTAATATAAAATAAATAAACTGGATATAATTTCATATTGATCATTACTGTTGTCATGTTAGCGATGGCACAAGTTGGAAAGGATCTCCATGTTGAAAGTTCTCAAAACTCAGGGCCGTAATCACGATAAATTGTAAGACATTTTTAACTTGGTAAAATTTTACAAATCCTATATCTTCTGTAAAAATTAAATTCAATGACAAAACAACTCATTTTACCAGATGAAAGGAATAAATCATTACCAAGATTGACATTTTTATCAAAATCATCTAAGAATGGTACATGTAAACCAGAATTGATACTCTACATAGAAAATAAAATTAATGAATTTTCAATTAAGTTAATCCTGATCCATCATTAAATTGTTATCAAAATTAATGAATATGGGAATTTTATAGTCAGTGCAAGCCGTTATACACTTTGAGCAAAAGAAACTATTACTCCAGAGAGATAAATCTTTTTAAGCATTTGAAGTACAATGATTATGACTGAATGGTGGATGGATTACCTTAACTAAATAAATTAACTTCAGCTGCTTTGTGAATACAGGCCATTTTGTTTCATTTATTATCAGTAATCCTTTCAAGGGATTTATTTTTCCTCGAAGTGTGGCACAGATTTTAAATTCAAGTTCTTCATTATTTCTGTAAAATGCAATATGCTAGTTGATGACTCATTCTAAATGTCTTCTCCTGTTCTTAATTCTAAACATTGTTTTTATTTTTTGTTATCTTAAATTTCATTTATCCCCCTGGCTGGTTCCTGGGTTAACCCTTTCCCTCATAGAGGAAACCATGAAAAGACCTATGCGAACAGCATAAAACCAGATCAGCCTGCGAGTAACTCGCAGGCTGATCAGGTTTTATGCTGTTCGCTGCTCCTCAGTGGTCTGGAAATGAGGATTTTGTAATTAAATTTGGTAAGGTTTAACTCACTGTGGTTTTGTGCAGATCAGGCTTTATGTGGTACCTACTGAGTGCGCCAAAATGAGTCTATATGAGGGAAAGGGTTATACAAATATCCTGGACCTCAAAAGGTCAATCAAAGATAACTACTAATAATGGACCCTTGTCAAAGCAGCCAGTTCATCTTGAGGTGCCAGACAGACTTATCAAGGACGGTTCCAGTTACAGGAAACTCCTGTCTGATAAGTATGACAAGTTCCTTATGGATTACAGACCTCTGATGACCACAAGAATGTACCACAAAATATCTTGTTCAGGTGGGAATACTCAAACTACAGCAAATATAGGAGAAGACTTGGTGTATCAGTAACAGGGTGGTTCCAAAAACTGCAATATGAGAGCTTGAGTAATCCCCTACATGTTTATTGGGTTTATCATCCCACAGACAATATTTTAGTCATTTGGAGACGATGTCTACTTGAAAGATTTAGTGCTGCCACAATGCAGTATCATGCTGTAGACATGTGGCATGATACCACACCCAGTCACGTTATCCTGACACCAAGCCAACCAGTCCTGGAACTAACCTTATATGCTGAGCCCCAAGCAAGGCAGCTATACCAGTACCATTTTTTACAACTTTGGTATGTTGTGGCCGGGGATCGAACCCACGACCTCCAGATTTCAGGCCGGACACTCTAACCACTCTGTCACCGGGACCGGTCAACCCGCTACACTTCCCTGATTGAGTAATATGAAAAAGATACTGAACTTTCCGTAAAATAAATGGGACAAATTGGGACAGGACAACATGCCTTACTCAGGCTCCTATATTGCCTAACTTTACTTTTTGAAGCATGGATTTAAAAAGTAGAGACCAAACCAATTATGTAATCACTCAAACATTCCAAAAGATTGCAAAAGGAATCATAAGAAACTACAAGCAAGTACTAGCATGACATTTACATTGCATTCCGAGAAGAAGATTGATAACTGGCAGTAAATCTTAAAAACCTGGGTGTTGCCGACATAACAATAAACAAGTTTATCACTGGTCTATATTATTCATAAAACTACTCCATTTTCCATTGTAGATCATCATTATCATCTAAAGCAACTGCATTATTAACAAATGAGTATACTTGCAAGTTTTTGCTGAAGAGACAACAGGTAGATCTAGAGACTGTCAGGTTTGATACAAGGTAGTCCAGGGGAGATATCCTAGCTCTTTTTGCAAATAGACCACTTAGTTTTTTTTACATACCCTGTGTATAGCACAGATCAAATGTTACTAAAAAAAAATGAAGAAATGTTGGAAGGGGATTTACATCAAAAACTGTTCCACCTCCGAATGCTGATCAAATGGTGTTATGATAAAATCATTACATACAAAAACTCCTGTCTCTGCAATATCAAAATGGGGGTCAAAGTTGACGAATCTTATCATTAGATCGGATATTTTTCATCCCACAATATCACAGGATATGATGTTTCTGAGGCGGCCATAAAAACGGCCATTATCAGCTGTGGTGGCAACCCTGTACAACATTATACAGATGATCTGCAGTCTGGAATACACATTACTGTGTCTATATTACACTGCCTTTATATATTTCAGATTGATTTTTTTTGGTCTGGAAACTGGAAATGAGTTATCTGGTCAGATCTTGTTTAAAAAAAAAAAAAAAACTGATAAAAAATCTTTTGCAATGAGCTGGAAATAATGTTTAGTTTTATCAAGTTCTAAAAGAAGCAAGATCTCAGATTCTTCTTGTAATGGGTACATACAGCATCACAATGCCTTCATGTACTTATCCAGTTCCTAACTGTGAAAATTCAAGACCCCTCTTTCTTATTCAAAGCTAAATGGGTAAACTGCTCACAAATAGTATGGCAAACAACAGACCAGGTCAACCATTGACTTCCTATCACAGGGCCTTTTTTCCAATTTTGAGGAAAGCGCCCTAGCCCTTTTTATGGGGAAAATAGCAAGCCACTTGTTTACAACTTATTAAGGGATTTTTTTTACCATATTCATAAATATAAGCATAAACTGGTCTTGGCACAGCAAGACATACTAGAAACTAAATATAAAGACTAATCAAATATTTTGTTTAAGAATCAATAGAGTTAAACAGAGTTAAATTAGCGTCATAATATTGTTCTCTAGGTTTCCCAATGATCAGCTACCTCCTTAATGGGGAATTTTATTTAAGAGTGGGGAATTTGAGGACTATTTTTGGGGAAAAAAGGTGGTTATTTGGCTTGGGGAAGCAGCCCTTTACCGGCTACAGTTAAGAAGGGTAAAAAGGCCCTGTATCATCACAGTGTAGCTATTGCAAAGCTTGTAAGTCAATA
This sequence comes from Solen grandis, assembly GCA_021229015.1. NCBI lineage: Eukaryota > Metazoa > Mollusca > Bivalvia > Adapedonta > Solenidae > Solen > Solen grandis. The sequence continues at coordinate 17,278,800 of CM037792.1, read as the reverse complement.
TGAATATATCTGTATACACTAAAAAAAGATCAATTCTTCTTTAAGGGGGTACATACAACAACATAATACCATCATTTTTATTGGCTGTCACTCATT
>CM037792.1:17266814-17278604 GCA_021229015.1 Solen grandis | reverse complement strand
CATATTTGTCCTGACCTGATGACATCGTATATCCAAACATTTTGGAGTATCTGAAATATGTTACACGTAACATATCTGAAGCATTGCGATGGTAAACTGTAACTTCGCAAGCCATATATTCATTTGGATTTGTGATTCCCTTGTCTTCCTCGCTACATTTCGGACATGTTGCATTTGGCACATAGCCGGAATTATCTTTTGTGTACATGTCATATGCGGGTTTCCCAAATATAACATGATTTTCGGGAATGAACAAACAACCAACCAGAATTTTACAGCTTGTTTGGGTACCCTGCTTCAACTGTCAACGAAATACATAACCGGGAACCATTGATTAAGTGTTACCTCAATCATATATTGGCCTTCACAGTTTGGTTTGAAATTTACACATTACATTTAGAAAACAAAATGTATAAAATTATTGATGCAAGATTTGCAAGCGTGTGTCAACAATTCGTAAAAGCTACATTCTAAACTTTTAGTAAATTCCCAGGTACTTGGTTATAATACTTGGGCCAATACTTGAATAAAGTCAGTTAATGGCTTAGCATCAGGTGTTTTGGATAGACCGGCTAATAATGAATTTGACAAGACCACCTTTTAAAAGGAATTTTATTGGTATATGATTACATAATATGTACATTTTAAGTCCCATTTGAATAAGAAAATAAGATAATAAAAAATGACAAATTTAGTCACATAAATGCAAACCATTACTATTAATAACCCATTAATGATGGTTACATTTTAGAATTGTATGTAAAATATAAAAAATGCAATACCACACATATAACATGAACAATAATTTCAAACACGTCAATAACAGATACATGTATAACAAAAGAAATGGAGAACAATAGCATGTACATAACAAAATAAGCACTCAAAAAGCAAAATGCTCTGTAAAACGTACACCTCTGAAAAATGGACATTATATTCGGTCCGATGCAGAACTGTTTATAGAGATTCCACTGTAACTGAAGATGAGGTTGTGAATATGAGATATTAAGTTCGATAAGCAAAATTAACGAATTTCATTTTTAAAACATTTAATTCCATTCAGGTGTAAATATGAGTTCGAGTCGAAGCAGGGTCTTTCAGATTTTCATGTGAGGAAGCCTTCCAGCTGGCTTTCGAAAGGTCGGTGATTCTACCTGGATACTTCAGTGCATTCGGGGTCTTCCTTTTCCTGTAATTAGCTGGACGTCGCCTTATTACTGAAATACTGTCGTGGCGACAGTTAGATCAAACAATCAACCAATGAATCAGCTGTGTAATGCAAGGAGACATTTACTTAAGTATATGGAGAGACCAATTATCACATAAATATTATTGAATTTTGAACATAAAAATGTTAATCACTCCTGTTTTTAATATCATGTCGCGTTTAGTAAACCGGATTCATATGATAATGAAGATTGTAAGACCAATTTTTCATGCAGTTAAGATCAAAGAAAAATATAGTTTTCCTCGTGGCTTTATCTGTCATTGAAATAAGTTTCCAATGATCATGCTTGACACATAAGTCGATCTACCGATGAGATTTTCAAAAACTCACCGTAACTATTGTAACTAGAAATTGTGGCGAAACTTTATTTAATATAAATATAAAATAAAAAAAAAAAAACATTTAAAAAATATTAGTAAACAGGGTTTTTTTTCTGTGACGTTTGCAGATAAATACGTCAACATTTATTGAAATATATACATAGACATTATAAACATCTGTTTAAATATGACATTGTTCAAACTACATTTCTGTATCTCCCATGAGTGATAAAGAAACATCTTTGTTTTCATCATGGACGTTTTGTGTTTGTTTCCTATTAATGCAACTTGGCAGAAACGTGGACAATGGAAGAACCACATAATCAGGCAAAGTAGGGGCGATTTCAGGTTGTGTGAGTAGACTGGCTATGATTGCAACGACCAGTGTGACAGCCGTGCTTATGAAGCAAAAATAATGGTATGAGATGGAATAAAATGCCCTCATTCCGGAGTGACTGGTTTCAACTGTCACTGTCATGTTTTCGTTGAAAGTTTTAGTAGGTGTTACACTTGGAATTAAAGATTCTGGAGAAACCGCGGTGAAATTTGTAAGTAGGGATTTGTTTTGGAAACCAGTCTCCACTGTGTCAGGACAATTATTTGTCGGGCCTAATGGGAGAAATTCGGGTCTCCGTAGATCGGCGTAAGATATTTGACCAACAGTGATCCATGACGTGAAGGCCATGCCAGCAACAGCTCCAATGAAAACGCCTTTTGTCGTGGATCTTCGAAAGAAGATGGAACATAAATAGATACCGGTTTCAGCACCGGAAGTTATGCCTGTAAAACTTACAAATATCTGAACTAGTGTTCCCTTAAGAGAAGAAATCAATGCCACGATGACCATGGCAATCAAACCATAAGCAAGTACAATCAACATTGCAATATTTGTTCCGAAAGATTCACTTCGAGTTTTCATATGCTCTTTGATGATATCTTCGTACGTAATAGCAGACATAGAACTAAGTCCGGATGACATTGAACTTAGAGCTGCCGCCGCTAGTGCAGCTATGAAGAGACCAGGCAGTCCTGGCCAAGACTGAAATAGTTCCATCATAGTAAACGGGATGAGTTGGTTCATGTTGTCGATTTGGCCTGAGGCAAGAGGATCACAACCTTTTATAGTAAAGTAAGCGAAGATCGACAGGCCCTGAAACATTACAAGCACTACAGTAGAGCTGTAAGCAGGACCGGAGACGAAAAATAATTTCTTTGCTGAGGACATGGTTTTTGCTGAATTTATTCTTTGGATCGCTGCTTGGACTATGGTTAAATAAAAGTACTGCCAAAATCCACCGAATGTGAGAGTCCAAAACGTATTTCGTTGTGTTGGGTCTGGATTGAAATCAAAGAAGTTTAGTCTTGACTTGCTATCTTCCAGCACCTGTACCGGTCCTCCGGCTTCGATTGTAGTTTTCATCAAAACTATAAAAGAAATAACATCTTTCATGTCCTCTCGATTCAAATTATTTTATGTTTAAACGATAAATTCCTAAGTTAATATGGCTGAAATTTAGGTACAGTATACTACAGTAACAACTGGTTTATAGTAGCTAATTGTAATTTTCCACAGAAAAAAAAATCCTTGAACCTTTCACGTTGTATACTGCAATAAGCAATGCAGTAAATACTAGTATAGTTCAAAAGTCCTCATTGTATCTTTTATTCTATGACCCTTCCATTGCAATACTCATTCGCGCTTAAAAATATTAAGAACTGAAAGAAGTAATATAATAGTAAACATGCGGAATATGAGGGTCAAGGAAGCGCTCACCAGTTGGTTAAAGTAGGTAGGCTTTTTGTTGACTTATTTTATTTTTTTCTTTATGGTGTGAAATTGTGGCTAATATACATCGACTGTCGTTCGTCCGTCTTCAACATTTTTCGAACGACATCTCCTCAACAGCTAAGCCGATTTTGACAACAGTGTTCAAATTATTTGTTCTTATATAGAAACATAGATAATATGGAAACAGAGAGAATATCTTGTCTAACACTGATGGCGAGATTTCCAAATATATTGGCACAGATGTTCCTTTAGTGACGTTCTAGACTGTACAAGTTATAAACTGACCACCAAGGGAGAGATCATTTATTATTATTATAGATGACTCATTAAAGAAATGGTCTAATTAGAATAATTAGCAGAAATATTTCTTTTATAGACCAACTCAAAGTTTGTTCAAATCATTCGGATCTGTACATTTATAGTGGACTGTTAAACCACTAAAGGTCTGAGCTAGTTTTTCCTGAAATGTTCAATTTATATAATAAGGTGGCTTTGTTACCGAAGTCAAAGATTTATGATAACAGAGATGTCATTAAAAATAGTTTCTAAAGAAAAGTCTTCACATTCATTGGCTTTATATAAATTTTCATAATGTTTCTTTGTTTCTGACATTATTTCCTTTTTTTAAATTATTCATAAATTTTGAAACAAAATTTTGATTCTCCAAATTACAGAAGTATTTTCTTAGTTTTTTTTCCCTCTTTTATCCATTTTGCTTTTGATCTAATCATTGCACCCTTATTTTTTTTCTTCCATATTTCTAAAAGTTCCTGTTTTTTAATTTCTATCTGGTTAAAATTGAGAGATTTCTGTTTTTCCAAATTTTCTATTTCTCTAAAAGAATGTTTTCCTTATTTATATCAGACTTTTTCTTGTGTGATGCATAACTAATTGTTTTGCCTCTAATTGCTATTAAAAGTATTTCATAAAAGAGTTGGTCATTAATGCTAAACTGTAGATTTTGCCATGAGATTTCATTAGAGTCTTCAGTTAGATTTTGTGTAGCGTATAATTCAATAGTTTCTTGTATAATTTTCTTTCATATTTCTATCATTATTTTTTTCTTCGGCCCAAAATAGCTCCAAAACTAAAAGTATTTTATTGAGAATTTTTTGGACAAAAATATAAGTTCTTGAAGAGCTCTTTCAAGTGATATTTATTTTTTTAAAGATCGGGCTTCATTTGGTCATTTTACGGCAGTCCAATATGTGATCATTTTTTGAGCCATTGTAAAGCAGTTTTTAAGCTTCAAGAAACAGAATGTTCCACCAATGCATATTGTATACTTAACTGAACTATTTGCTGCATTTCTAGGTACCAATTTCTAGGTAACTGTAAAATTTTAATCAATTTTCTTACTTATTTTTGCGCTAGAAGGCGTTTTGCTTAAATCACCCTTTTGCTTATAACTCAAAAATTTGAAGTCTGATTCAAGACCGGTTTTCAGCATTCTGTTTCTTTGTGACAGCCCAAAAAAATCAAAAACGGTTTTTAGCATTATGATGGATTTCAAAGTATCGGATACGGGAAAATATTTGAAGAGGTTGAATGGTCGAACCTTGCAAAAAAAACAAAAACTGTGCAATTGAGAGTAGGTCAAACCTGTCCATTTTTGTTGGAGATTAGATAGAAGAATTCCGTTTGCTGAAATGTGACTATTTACTTTTTTTGAAGCTCCAATAAAATACAATGGTCAAGGTCATATTACGATTATAGGTTTTTTCTTCAGCCCAATTTAACCAATTTTTTTTTATTCAATCATCATCATTCTTTCACAGGTAATGTAGTTTTATGATTCAAAGAGCCTAACAATTTAAAAAGTTAAAAAATACAATGGTCAAGGTCATATTACGATTATAGGTTTTTTCTTCAGCCCAAAATAGCTCCAAAACTAAAAATATTTATTGAGAAAAGATAAACAAAAGTATAAATGCTTAAAGAGCTCTTTCCAGTGATGTTATGGTTTTAAAAATTGGGCATAATTTGGTATTTTATGACAGCTCAAAGTTTGATCCATTGTTAATTAATTGAAAATAAGTTTTTATGCTTCAAACTGGAAACTAAATGTTCGAATCATGCAACTTCTATACTATACTTAATGGAACTTTGTAGCATAACTAGGCACCAAAGACTGTTGTATCCGCGAAAACTGACGCTGTCGCATTAGCGACTCTAGTTTAGTAACTTGTTTATTCTATGAAGGTAGTTATTCTCAGGTGAGCGTCTTTTGGGCCATCTTGGCCCTCTTATATTTTTTTTTCAGTGTTCAACTGGACTGCAACTATACCGTACATAGATTGCAGGCTTTTAAATTGCAGTTATCTTTACCTCTGTGAGAGAAAGTGTTGCATTGAAGTGTTGGAATCCTAGCTTTAAGGTCAATTAAACACTTAGAGGTAAAAGGTCATGGTGATTGATTTGATTGTCCGGGCTGTAACTTAGACATGGAAATAACTTGTCAGTACTGATTGCAATAATAATATTTGATGATGCGCACAAGAGTTGGGTGCCTGGCTATAAGGTCATGGTCATACTTAAAGGTGAAAACACATAGAGGTGAAGGTGCAAATAGTGCTTGATTGCTTGTCCGGGCTGAAATTATTTCTGGATCAAATGATTTTCTACTGATTTGGCAGGAAGACTTGCCTAAATGATTCGAAGCATAACATTCAAACGTTGGATCTCTGGCCACATGGTCAAGGTCACACTTACACGTGAATGATGACGCAGATGGCAGACTCAACCTGTTGTCATTTGCATCCAGTTTGTAATACAAAACCAGGTTTTGGGTCTATGATGTAAAAGCTTATTTTTCTGGCTGATCAGGTTTACTCTAGTTTTCTATTTATTGTTTAATATGTATACAAGTATAGTAAAATGTGAAAAAAATACTAATGAGAAAATATATTTTTTCTTCTTTTTTAATAATGATAGATAAATGTGAAAAAGTACTAATAAACAAGCCAACCATCTGCAAGACTCATTTTAAGGGATCAACACCACTTAATCAATAAGTGTGTAGAACTGTGGGCTTATCATATGTGGAAACAGAATTTAATTATGTGCATTGGATTTAGGGGATAAGAAATATTACGTAGCTTGCTGAAAACAATTATTTCTTAACATGAGCATATCACTGTATTATAATTAAAGTCGTAAGTCATGTGGATCTTTATGCTTTTTACAATTCCTAATTATATGTTGTTGTTGTTTTTTTTATTTCTAAATAATCTTTCTAAAAACCCACTGACAATATAGCCTGCTAGGGGTAGGCAGTGAAATATTAATTTAGAAATTCAAATGAACAATAATATAATTGTCAACAGAGCAATCTATTTAATAAACGTTTTGTATATTTCAACCTGGTTAAATGTTATCAAAACTCGAGTCTCAAATAACCTTGCTGGTTATAATTTAAAATCCCTTGGGGAATTCATTTTTTCAAGGGATCAACATCATTTAAGCAATTATGGTAGATGACTATGAATTAACCCTTTGTGCCAAAGGAAATACAATTCTGACCAGTGGTTTCAGAGGAGATGGTTTTTAAAGTTTTTTTTAATGGTGTTGGTTGCCATATTTGTTTTAGCAACTTCTGTGAAAATCCAACCAAGGATCATTCATGCCAAGTTTCGTCATTTTTCTATCCATCAGTTTCAGAGGATATGTCGTTTTAAGCAAATTGTTGACGATGCACGACGACGGATAACGGACCCAGGGTGAATACAATAGTTCATCTTGAGCATGGTGTGCTCTGGTGAGCTAAAACGAGCGAAATCAATCAATTAAAACTTGCAGTATTAGTAGTATATTTTCTTTCTTTTATTCTTCCCATGTACTCATATACTTGTAAAAATGCAACTCACCAGCAAGTATACCTACAACCATTACAAAGGCTTGAAAAACGTCAGTCCATATGACGGTCTTGAAGCCCCCGATTGACGTATACGTCACTGACGTCATTGTAATAACAACAACTGTCACCCACATGGATATCCCAGCAACTGATTCCATAGCAAGTCCAACACCATACATGACGACTCCCATGAAGACGATGTAATAGATAACGCCGAGAGTGAGACAAAGGTATCTGACGTAGTTGTTACCATACCGCAGTTTGAAGTATTGATACACAGTGGTCACTTGGAGCGGGTAGAACACGGGTACGACAATAAAAGCGGCCAGGTAGTAACATCCAATGATTCCAATACACTGCATGCAGTATTGCATCCCATATGTATAGGCCTCGGCTGGATACGACAACACGAGTATCGAAGACTGAAATGTCACAACGAAAGACAAGGCTAATGGTACTACGCTTATTTTCCTGTTTCCAAGAAAATAATTATCTGTTGTTCTTTTCTTCTTGTCACGAATTGCAAAAAATACTCCGATAGCTAAAGATACACAAATGAGCGACCCCATCACAATAAAGTCGACGACAGTGAAAAGTCTTTTTGCTGCATCCACCATGTTGAAGCCCAAATCCACCACTGAAGTATATATATGTATCACGTAGATAGTAGGTTTCAGATAAACTTCAGCAACTTTACATATCCTTTATAAATAGCTCGTGCGTAGCCAGTAAACCGTATGAGAGCGACACTATTGGTGAAGCGAGAGAAAATTTAAAGCAACTTTAGATTGTTACATAGTACAGCTGACTTAATTACGCTACATTTTAGAAAGAAATCCCTATTCTAAGAATATTTACTAGTTTATTCTGGCGTGTTCTCTTAGGAGATATCTATTCTAAAAATAACTTGTTTACTGGTATCCTAGAGTATCCGGTTCTCGCCAGCGTAAGAAGTTATTGCCGGAAAAACGGACAAAAACAACTCACCTTTAACTTAAATATATTCCTGAATGCATCAATATTTATCCTCCAAATACCATGAATTGTCATTTGTAATCGGTAACAAATAAGAAAAATATCCAAAACAGACAACAATCACAAAATGTTATTTCCAAAATGGCGTCTGGTGTTCTCGCTTGTGTACTCAAAAGGAGGCTGCCACGTGTATGGTGGACAAAAGCAATCACAACTAGATTTCGTTTGTTTAAGATACAAACAAAGCGGCTTTCCGTTTGCTTATTTTAAAGGTATTGAATATATAAGTTAAAAAAAGAAATTGATGCTTAATAATGTAAGATTTAATACGTAAATCATCATTATCATAAATATATACTTATGTAAAAAAAAAAAAAAAAAAGATTTAAAATTAATTTTTATTTTAAAAATTAAAAAAAAAAAAACAGGAAAATTTTAAGATAATACTATCCTCAAGATTTTTTTCTTACGTTATTCAATCAAATTTATTTATTTTTATTCTTTATTTAATATCCATTTCTTCGTAAGAAAATGACTTAACACATATTCATTGCAATTTGTTCCATATAACTGAAATTGTAAAAAAAAGAAAAAAAATACTTTGAAATCCATGACTTTCAACCTTTAAATTGATTGAATTTTACATTTTCAAAAATAGATGGAAACAAAGGCAGAGGTATAAGCAAAATCATGAAAATAATTTCTTATTTTACGTAAAAAAAAAACGTTATAAACGTTTTGAAACTTTCAACAATTAATTTGCGTTTGCTTTATACATTGTTTTTTTTTTTACAGATTTAGAAAAAGAAATCGATAAAACTTTAGAAAACATAAAAATCGATAGGTAGATATATAGTATTTGTCATTTTCCTCTGCCTTGTGTTAAGCCGTGATAGCAAATGCAATAAGTTATCCGTATATGTTTTCTGGCTCTAGTATAATTATACTGATTCATCCTAAATGCGACTCATTTACTCAAAAAAGTATCACAATTCACTATTCAACACGGGCACCCTTTTCTGCAGAAGAAGAATCGGATCTTGCTTAACCAACCCAATTACCGCTTTCATGAATTAGCCCCTAATATGTCATGTTTGATATCGTAATCACTTGAAATTTTCTGGACTTTTTGCGCATTATATGGTACGGCAATATTACTTATTTAAAGTTAATATATCCAATCTTATTATCTTTTTAATATATTTTGCTTACAAAGTATGCAAAGGTATGCTTAAGATTGGAATCAATACTCATGACGATGAAGCGAGAATACAAATTGAAATGAATGCTTTTTTATATTTCAACGACGCCAAAAGCAAGTGACTGAAGAAAAATACCTTTTTTTTTGCAAGGGCATGTTTAGTTAACCTCCTATTAATCCCGAAAAAATATCTTCGAGAATGCGAAAAGGTTTGTTTTAACATTTTCAAGTAGGCATTCCATCAAACATGAATATATGCCATGTTTGATGACATAATCACTTGAAATTTTCAAGACCTTATGAACGTACTAAGTTTCGACATTTTTGAAAATTTTAAGTTCATTGGTGTAATTGGAGATTTTATATGATTCTTTCGGTAATTATTGATTTAGTATGCATGATGTCATAACCACGTGACGAACAAATATTTCATGAAGTATGCATTACCTCAATTTTAACTCTATCAATTCTGAAGATTTAATTAAGATTGACTCAAAATTCATGATGCCAGAGCGAGAGAAATCTTTATAAAAATGTTTTTTTGTCTTTTTAATGACGTCATAACCACGTGACATAAGAGAAAAGAATTCAGAAAATAGAATGTAAACCTCTATGCCGATATGCTGTCCAATTTACATGCTTCTAACGCATCAGAGGGCTTTGTAACATTTAAATATATTTTTGGACCAAAGTTTGAAACTCGGTATTGCCATGAAATCTTAGTCTTTTCGAATTTGGAAATTTGAATGCATCTACATCCTAACGAACATTTTCCGTGAAAATATCAAGATAATCTAATAGAATTGAAGGCTCTAGAGCGCGAACAAGCTTTTGAAGTTGACGTCAAATCTGACGTCATTGACGTCATTGAAAATTAAAGATAATTGAATGTATAAAAATATACCTTTTTTATCGGTGCAATTTCAATTTCATTAAAATTGACTCAAGATGTATGATGCCAGAGCGAGAGAAATCCTTGAAAGATAGGATTTTGTCCTTTAAATGACGTCATAACAACGTAACTTAAGAGGAAATCTTTTAGAAAAAAGAAAGTAGACCTTTGGGCCGATAAGCTGTCCAATTTCCATGCTTCTAACTCATCAGTAGCCTTTGTTACATTAAATAATAGTTGAAGGACCAAAGTTTGGAACTCGGTTTGCCATAAATTCTAAAAATTTTCGAATTTGAAAAATTGAAAGACAAGGTGCACATCTACATCATAACATTTATCTTCTGTGAAAATATCACGATAATACGACAAAAAATAAAGGCTCTGGAGCGCGAACAAACTTTTGAGGCTGACGTCAAATCTGACGTCATTGATATAATAAAAAATTTAAAAATTTGAACATTTTCTCAAGGCAATTTAATTTTCATGTTGCTCAGACACTGGCTAAACTTGTCAAACGTAATAGCTTTATATTGCATGGCAAAATTAATTAAACAGCAATTCTTATTTTGACATCACTTTCTTACAAGTTGACTAATTTCATTAATCTAGTTACCAAAACAAATGTCTTTAAAATAAATTCTATCCGACTGCAATATATTTGGGTCTATAATAACATAACATAAACGATTTTGTTATTTCCATTACTCCATGATTTTTGGGTCAATCGTTAAACTTAAAGCACCAAAAGAACGACCCAACATTGCTCTACAAATGATATTCATATTTTCGAAAATCAAAAGTTTTCGAGATATAAACTGTAAAACGCATTGAGATTAACAGAATTTTCGTTTTTCAGCGTAATTTAACTGATTCAACCCCGATCATTAAAGCTGAAATGTCTTTCAAAGCACTACAAATTATATGCATAGTGTTTCGATAGATTATTTATTGTTTTGGAGATATTTAAGGCCAAAGAAAATATCGATGATTGAAATATGACCTTGACCGTTGTTTTCTCTGGAAACGAAAACAGCATCACGCCAAAGTATCTAATGCTGCACCTTCATTAAAAATTTCATGCAAATTAAAAAAATAAATAGGCCGTAAAAAATACTTATAATTTCAGTAATGAAAAAGTGTTTAGGACATGTAACGACACATGACGTCATATGACGCTCATCTTGTTATAAGGTAAAAATACGTAGAGACTTATATTCAGTCAAAATATCAGCTTTCTTACTCATATGGAAGCGATGTTATGCGTATATGAAATTTAACGTCAATGGTTCGAATACTGGATTCGCCATAGAACCTTTATCTTTATGAATATAGAAAAACGGACACATGGATGCATAATCATAACGAACTTACACATTCTGTGAAAATTGAATGAAAATCGTCCGGAAATAATGGCTGTAGACTAAACTAAAGCATAACGCGTACATTCTGTGAATTTTTTATGAAAATCGGTCAAGAAATAATGGCTGTAGACCGCGTACAATCTTTTGTTTCCCGACGCAACTTTAGAC
>CM037792.1:17216714-17266714 GCA_021229015.1 Solen grandis | reverse complement strand
AAAATGTTGACACTTATACAGGTCATACCTTAATAAAGAAAATACATACCTTTGACCTCTTTTTCGTGTGTTTCAGTTTGCTTTGTGCAATCATGATTGTCCTAAAAACTTTCCGTTTACTTTAAATGAAGAATATCCAGTTTCTATAAAACTTTAAAGAATTCTACGTCCCTATAAACAAAATACACAACCATTATAAACAAACACTCATATGTTAATTAATAAGTATATCGGTTGGCTATAAGACCAAATGGGATTTAATGGTCAAAAGTTTGCAGCAATTCTTGTGATAAATGACTTTAATGTTATTGATTAAATAAAAGGGTGAATTAAGATTTCCCACAGGATTAAGACCTTGGGTAATCCAGCTAAAACTTTGATTCGATGTGCTTCTTGACTTTTTTTTAATATGTCTTGAAATTAGGTCACCTTAGTTAATGTAACATGGACAACAACAAGCGTGGTATTGGGTGGGAAATGTAGTTTAATGTCATGGCGACTGTATTTTATTCATATAGATCATCATTTCACTACGAAATAAAACGTAAACCTACGTAAACAAATCGAGCACTTCCCGAACAACGGTATAAAATTTCACACACTGTTCATGGGAAATAAACATATAGATATTTTTTTTTCCAAATCTCTGATTTGTCAGTTTAAATTTAACTACAGCTGGAGTCTGACGAACCATCGACCTACAATCCAGCAGGACGTCTTCCATTCGAAACACCTCGTTCATTTCTACGAAATAGACAAATTCGGAGCACCGCTGGACAGTCGAGTAATTACTATTAGAAGATTTCGTCACGTGGAAAACACGTGTGACCCTGATGGGGCTCAAAGTAACAGCGGTATTTCAGCAAACGGCAAACACAAAATGGTTAACAACATGTTAATATTTATGACAAATAAAGGTCGTCTGTTGTAATATCATTAGCTGCAGAGAGAGAGAGAGAGAGAGAGAGATAGAGAGAGAGTACTAGCTAGGTAAAGCTGTAGCTTACTAAAGTACTTAATCTTTTACAGGCTACTAAGACATTTGTCACGGTCAAAAGCTATGCCATAAAATTTGGAACGGTCTCGGCGGTTGACAAAATTGGGACGTCTTCTATATTTAATGGAGAGGTCGTGGGATCAATCCCCAGTCGAAATCGTAATGACTGGATTACAGTTTCTTTGATAAATAAATATGGTTTTCGAAATACTTTTCCTAGATGCACATTGAGATCTGTTTCGAATCGAAAGTTATAATTATTAAAAGTTTTACCATCGCCGTATGATTTGAAAGACGTATTAGTCCGCTTTATTATGTACAACTAGAAAAAAGTCCCGCGAAATCACGGGAATGTTTTTTATGTTGGGATTCGTCTGAACAGATATGAATTCTATCATGTTCCAGTGCATAATCACAGGATAAGGACTTGATGGCGTTTGGGTTTGAAGCCGAGTTTGATCCCCACTGGGGTCGGGCACGGTCTACGAGATGAATGGCTCGCAGTCATTTGTCTTCCATCGCTGTACTTAGTTAATTTAATACAGAGATGCATGCTAAATTTTCAGTGCTGTCAGAATCCAGAGAAAAAGTTGTTAGGTGAACTGGACACATGTTAGCCTTTCATGAAATGGCATTAAATAAGTCAAATAAAATCAAATAAACCAAGTTTAACACAAAAAAGAAGATTAAATTCAAAAAGACTCATTGCTGTCACATTTTTGAATGTATATTTTTGAAATCAAGAGCCCCAGTTAATACTGCACACAGCCATGACGTTGGCTTAGCTTAGGGCCGTACACCACACTTTTCTCGTGTTCCTTATGCCACATCGTGCTAGACTACAGCGTCTTCCTTCCGAGCGTTCATATAAACGCCACACAACATAAACTCGAAAGATAAATGGGATGACTGTCAAATATAAATAATAAAAGGACCCGTATAGTTAAATTGGGACACAAAACCGATTTCGTTGTTTTGTAACACTCTTGTAATGTGGCTGCAAGGCTAGTCGAGATTTCTTCAGTAGACGTATTTAAGAACCCATCATATGGTGTTCCCCAGAAATGTTACTATTTTTAGATTTATCCAAATTCGATGGATTCACCATAAATTCTCGCAAACCGCGCAATTTTATTTATTTTTAAATGCAAATAAAACAACTACTGAAATTCAGAATGGTAACTGAGTAACCGCGAAACTCTGCATACATAGTGATGGTTCGTAACGACCCCAAATCCAACACAAAAAAAATACTCGTTCTTTTAGAAATATAGATGTTTATCCGCCTATTGCGGTTCTATACTATCCATTTAAATACATGTACTTAAATCTCCAACAACGCCGCATATCTTTTTTTTTAAGAAACTCATTAAAACTCATTCAGAAATTGTGTTATTTAGCTCGGGAATAAATTATTTTTGGTTAAGTAAAATATTATGTATTATCAAAATGCTGCTATAATTACAGGAAAACCCCGTCAGGTAAAGTTTGCGACAAAGCTGGGATACAAGATTCAATAAATTTTATGTTATAGTGCATTGCGTCATTTTGTTACTTTCCTCTCGTGCCAAAGACTTTTTGTCTAGACTGAATGATAGATTTACAAGTATATCAAAATTAGTAAACTGCCTTATTATAAATACAATATAAAAACGTTTTCAAGGAAGTAAGGCTAAAAAGTGCTAGACTATGGCATGTTGTAGCAGTATGATCACTCTGCATACGCACGTTGCTAATGGCAACACTGGGAGAATAAGACAAGAGACACTATGACGTCGTTACCCACCAAAACAGACGTATAAAGAAACAACTTATTTTTAGGCATTAACTAGAAAAATGGCAGTCGGTGTCTTAATGTAATATATTAAGATCTTCCCATCTTAATAGCAATATTCTATATCTTGCCATTGGATGGTTATATTTCTATGAAACTTTGTCACTTTGAAGACATTCAAAAATAAAAATATTTCACCAAGAGTTTTTTCAATTTTTATCTAATTTGGGGGAGATAATCCGCATGTAAGTTAACATTGAAGCCTATGGAAAATATGTATTTTCTGTGAATATGAAAAACTGAATTTGATTTATGAAAAACTTCTAAACTTTACCATAGGAAAATGGAGAAAATAACTATTTTTTTTTAGTTTTCAGGGGAAATAACTCATCGAAACAAAATAATCAATGGAAGGTAATAAAAGAACTCCTGTCATTTGTCAATTTTCCCCTAAGATTACCATTGTTTGTCACTTTAAAAGTTTGTATATATGTGTATTGTTAGGATGGGAAGACCTTAATATGTGTTTTATATTGAATACATGTCATTGTGTCAATACCAGTCTGAAACGTATTGATGTCACAGTTGGGATTCATGTACATTGTAGTACATCAAGACCCAGATTAATATCTATACCCCACCCCCTCCAGATACGAAGTATATGGGGGCTGTATAAGAGACACGTCCATTGGTCGGTCCGTCAGTAGACATTTGTCCGCGCTATTTCTCGGCTACCTTTGGTCGGATTTTGATTAAACTTTGTAAGACTGGTAAGTACCTAGCCTTGTTGCACTTAGCATTACCTTTATTGTAAATGAGTTATCAAACTTTGTTATATTTATTGAATAGATTTTGTCTGGCTTTCTTTGGTTGGATATTTTTAACTTCACAGCATTTATAGGTACCAAGCCTAGTTGTGCATGTCGTTGAGACCAGCTGGATTCAAATGAGTTACGGTCCTTTGTTATATTTGTTGAATATATTTTGTCGGCACTATTTCTCAGCTACAAATGATCATATTTTCATTTAAGTTTACAGCAATTATACGGACCAAGCCTGTTTGCTCATATGCAGGCATGTCATGCTTACTTCAATTTTCATCGAATTATGCCCCTTTGTCATATTCTTCTTGCCAAATTCCTTTGCTATCTAAGGGAAGTTTTTACATTGTATTTGGAACATCGGAATAAGGAAGCAGTTAGTTTTGCACAAAGCTCAATTTCAATTTGTACCAATTTAATATATTTAATCTATTATACCTTTATATATTATAACTTAATTTAATGCACGGTGAACTTCATTGCATGCTTGACTCAGGGTTCACTAGTATTTCTTTTTACAGATAAAAACAGAAATTATTAATCCATGGTGAGAAATACCCCCACCCACATAAAGTCTTGTAATACCATCTTAGCAAGGTATCCCATGTGTAACTCATTTCTCAATAGTGTGATTTGTACCTCGGTCTGTATGTATAATTTTGTTATAGCAAGGTATATTTTTCTGAGAGGTATACCTTGGTATATATTTCAACATTGAAAGTAACCATTATTTCAGCCCCAAAACCAAACCAAACACAAAAACTTCCCACAAACTGTAGTCCTAAGCCTAACCCAAAACAACACACTAAAATATGCAACACAAGGTCCTCGCAATTCCAGGTATACAAAAGCACACACACACACACACACACCACACACACACGACATGCCTTCAAAATGTTTGCATTAACTTTTTATCTTAAACAAAAACACAGATTCAATATTTTTTCTTTTGGTATATTTATTCATATTATTTACAAATATATACATAATTATGAAGTAAAAAATTTCTTTTGCCACATGCTATGAAAATGCATAATTATGTTTAAAGTGAAAAACAAAACAAAACATCTTTAAAAATTTCTTGAGTTGTACACACCTATTTTTGTTTACGTAAAATGAGGATATAGAACAATATTATATGATAATATTTCTATATAGCAAAGATTCAGTCTATATCGAAAGAAGCATTTTCAATTTCTCAAATTAAATCTTATTTCCTCTTGATCTGCAATTTTACAGATAAACATTAAAATTATATTTGTTTCTCATTTTAGTTTTAGACAATATATGAATTTGCTCATGATCAGATCCAAATAATTTATAAAATACTCAAGTAATAATCAATCAAATGCTTAAATACCTTGCATTCAATTAAATACTTAAATAATCAACTCAACCCCTGAGTTGAGTACCTGAAAATCAGTTAAATATTCAAGTAAATAACAATCAATCAAATACTCAAGTATTTAAATATCAGTTAACTAGATTGTAAATATTTATCTAACCGAATGCTCAATTAAATGGTCAAATACTTGATTAATCAATCAATTAATTGAGATTAATCAAGACAAAGATGAAACTGGAGTCCGGGAGCTGCCTTGTATCGGAACTGGCCTGTCCACACCTGCTTTTCAGTGTCTTTGAAGTCACCCTTGCCCTCCAATCTGTAAAACAAGGCTCAATTTTGAGGTCTATCCTTTAGCAATAGAGCAAAAAATAGGGACTACTCTTAAAGATTCTTAAAAATTCTGCATTCTCGTTAAACCAAGTTATCTACTACCATTGAACACCCTGGGCAAATACACTTTAAAATCTTTGTAGAGGTGTGTCATGAAGCTGCCCATTTGATTGGTTGCTGCATTTTTTATGCAGATTAGGCAACCCAATTTCACTGACTATTTCACAGTGAATAAGGCTTGGGGTTACAGTGGATGGGATTTTAAAAATTCAATACACTATACATGTACTAAATTTGTATACTGTATTTCATTTGCAAAATATATGTGTAAATACAGTGATTTATGAGAAACAGTTTGCATACACAGCAGGAATTTTTCCCTACATCTGGGGCCATTTCAAGGTGTCTTCCCCTCTGAAATTCACTTTGAATTCATGACGTTTTCTCCACAATATTTATTTACCTAAGGACTTTTTGTTCCAAAAATACAAGAAAAGTGTGCTTTTATCCCATGCAAATATGGTATGAAAGTCTCATCATCAGAATAAAGGGCCTACACTCTCATGCATATTAATAAAATAATAAGTAGGAGAGATATGCAATGTATCTATGCATCACTTGATCTATAACAGTAACAGTCTCTCTCTCTTTATCCTTCTGTTATAATCCCACTCTTTCCCTTTATTCTTTTTCTCCTATTTTTCCCACTCTCCCCTTAAATTATGATCTCTCTCTCCCTCTCTCCTTATGTTATAATCTCTCTCCCCTATATTTTTTCCCTCTCCCCTTAATTATTTCCTTTAATTGCTTTCTCTCTCTCTTCCTCTCTGGTTTTATGTAATAATCTCTCTTTCTTTTACCCTTATATAATAATCACTTTCTCTCTTTCTCTCATGTTATGGTTTGCCCCTCTCTCTTTTTCACAACCACATCTTATGTTATTATTGCTCTCTGTCTCTTTCTGCATATTTCATTATAATCACACACACATATTCATTTTCTTATAATCACTCTATCTCTCTCATTATGCTAAAGTATATCTCTCTCTCTCATGCACTCCTTTTGTTGTAATCTTTCTGTTTCTCCCCTCATGTTACAATATCTGTTTCACTTAGTGTCACACTCTTTATTCTAGTTAAAATCTCCCTCTCTCCTCATGTTAAATCCCTCCTTGATTTAATAATCCGTCATTCCTTCTCTCACACATTCCCTATCTAACCATCCCCCACTCCACAACCCATCCACACTGTACCTGTTTTCAACAAAGTCTCCCTCGTATGACGACCCATTTGGCCACATGTATTTGCCTCGTCCATGGAACTGGTTATTGACAAACTCTCCCTCATACACTGACCCTGAGTGATGTGTCAGTTTTCCCAAACCATTCATTTTGTCATTTGTCCATTCCCCATCGTAAACACTGCCCTCTGTCGTCGTGTGGACGCCATGGCCATATCGTATAATGCTGCCCTCTTGCTGGATATACTCTCCCTCTGTAAAATATAAAACATTAATCAATCAAAGGACCCCATTGTTTTATGTTGATCACCTCCCTACCAGTAAAACTTAAACTACACACTATAAAGGATACATATTTGTGTAACCAAGTAAAATTCATACTGCCCCCAGTTAGAATCAAACTCAGGACCCTGGATATGCAAGCTGAACACTCTACCATGTCGCCACAAAAGCTAGGTCTATGGCATGGTAGTACAAGGTAGTGCAAGTGCCATTTTATATCTCTACTTCATACACCCCTGACCTCCTTTCAACAATAATCTGTTTTCAGATTCCTGAAGTATGAATGACTGCGGGGAAACTGTCAGATTTTTTTTTTTTTTTTTTTTTTTTTTAGCTTTTTGGGTAAATTTGGGGTATCAGGTTCAGTACTCTAGTGCCAGTGGTAAAGTCCTACTGCCCACAGTTTGATTCAAAATCAGGCCAGTTAAATGAACAAATGAAAGTGGCTGCTAAGCACAGAACTGCCAGATGGTTTAATAAAATGCCATTTCCTGGATCCAGAACCATGGCTGTGTAATACAGACAGAGGTAGTAGAGGTGCCCTCCTATAACAGTTGCCTCATATATGGATGGTCCCTTATACAAGTAGTCTGTTAGTATAGATGACACCTTATACAGGTGACCCCTTAGCACATGTTACCATTATAAATGTGGACCCTTATGAAAGTACCACCTAATACAGGTAACTCCTAAGTACAGAAAGCCCTTAAAAAGACGGACCTTTATACAGGTATAGTACCTTATTTCATAGGTAACCCCTTAGTATAGGTGACTCCCAAGTAGTTCCTTATACAGTTACCCTTAGTAAAAAAGGGATCCCTTATACAGGTGGCCAGTTAGTACAGTTGCTCCCTTGGTGCATGTAGTAAAACTACGGTCAGCAAGGCCTTGGATAATGTTACTTAAGAGTATTCTCATGTTATGGATATCTCTCTTGAACTTCCTGTATCATTTACAGGGTAATGTGCATTATAAAAATATCTGCATCAAGAAAATAAACTCTGGTGCATAAAAAACATCATAAGGTAAGTTTTAAAACTACTTGCAGCCTCATTGTGAAATAGTAATTTGTAATTCTACAACTTGTTGAGTTATTTTGTTGATCTGAGTGGAAGCTATGTACTTAGATATATCTACATTACCACAGTCCAAGTAAATTATAATGAAATTTAGATGTTTGATGAAATATTTATAAGACAGGTTTCATTACTTTACAATTCTATATAACTAAATATATTTATATTACTGGGGCAGTACTTCAGTCTCTAATTTCATATTACAATAATTCCCTTTTTTAGTACTGGTATTGTTTATTTCAACACAATAAAAAAAAGATGGTATCATAAACATATAAAAGGCTGTTATTGTTTGTTATTTTCCGATATATACACGGCTAAAAAATAAAGTATACACAGTATATAACATCATACAACTTCTATTCTAAAGTAAAGCACAATAAAATAAACTGACACATTTATAACACAGAATAAATTGCACGGCACGGCATTGCATGTTAATGCAATAACGTGCATGATACACTGAATCCTGTGCATTAAATTACAACTTTTGGTCTTAAATACAATTCAACTTTCAAATTTTAAGCAGTGAAAATTTAAGTCCTGCCTTTTCAATTCATGGCTTTGTCATTTGCTAAGAAACAGTATCACTAACAGTATCAGTGTTCTTTGGTGTAAACCTGGTCATCCATTGACTACCAATTATTCCAGTGTAGCCACTGGATATAGTATATAAGTAAATCTGAATACATCTTTTATCAACAGAAAGGTCAATTGTAAATCATCCAGGTAAAAATGTGGGCCTTTATTCACGATGATGGAGAAGGAGCCTTTATAACATACTTTTTTTTAGGAGTTTCAAAGTTTCAAAAAGTTTCAAAGATTTATTTCAAGCAAACCAAAAAGTCATGAGACCCGTGTGGTGACATAGCAGTCAGTAGTATATATACAATGTATACAATAAACAATAAATAAATAGCATTCAAACTATCATCAAGAGGAACATTAAAATTATTCAAATCATATAGCCTAGCTTCAAAGTATTAATGTACTAGGAAGTTATACAACATTATCACAAAAGTCATAGTCAAAAGAAGAAAGGTATCCTATAATTTATCATGAACATTTGTATTACCGTAATTGTGTATACATCAAACCCATTTTGACCTTATATACATAAGGAACACTGTGCCAATGACTCTTTATTTTGGGAGGTAAATATTAAATTTGGGATAAATCATCAGAGGAAAATGGCCTCGATTGACTATGGATACAAAATTTATGGGTTTGAACCCAATAGGGAAGATCGAGAAGGGCGGGGAGAATCATTCATAATCTCCCAGGAGGAAAGTACTGGTCTAACCTATTAATCATTAGGAAAGATTAATTAGTATAAGTTGTAAGAATTTGTTTTCCACTTAATGTAAAAAAAAACTGTAACACGACTGTAGAATCATTAATTTTTGTAGGGGACTTGTTGATTTAGTGGATGACTTTTATCCACAAACATTTATCCCCACGAAAACTGCATGTTTATTTCATAGATCTCACATTTCTAGAACATATCATTCCACAAAATTTAATGTCATTTAAAATAAAAGATTTTACAGTAAATAGAATCTGGAGGCTCTATGCTAGTCTTTCAGTCATTATGAATTGTTCGTCATTTACATAATATAATTATTAATTACTCATTCACAGGCTCATTTGCATGAGAAATGCATAGCTAACAAAAATATCAATGATCAAAATGTATCTTTAGAAGTCATTTGTCTTTGGTGACTTTCCCAGGTGCAAAACAGTGGTTCAGCCCAGGAATTACTAGTAACTGTTAACCCTTTCCCTCATATAGACTCATTTTGACGCACTCAATAGGTATCACATAAAGCCTGATCTGCAGAAAACCACAGTTAAACCTTAATTACCAAATTTAATTATAAAGTCCTCATTTCCAGACCACTGAGGAGCAGCAACAGCATAAAACCTGATCAGCCTGCGAGTTACTCGCAGGCTGATCTGGTTTTATGCTGTTCACATAGGTCTTTTCATGGTTTCCTCTATGAGGGAAAGGGTTAAGATAAAAGAACTTGTTTCCAAACTCAATCAGATGTTCAAAGAAAAAATAATCTAACTTTAGTGGAACCACTTATGCAACCAATGCATCAATTTAAGCATAAAACTTATAAGTTAATTAAGCTTATTTTGTTTTCAAACTTACCATATTTGTCTCCATTTGGGAAACACAAATGTTCCGACCAAAATTGTTGGCCCAGTGTCTGAATCCCCTTTCTTCTGCCCCTTTTTTTCTGAAAACAAAACAAGGAAACTTAACAACAGCAGAGTATATCATTAAATACCTTAATAAGTTACCTCCCATTTGTTGGTTTGTTAAGAAAAGAAAAATAAAAAACTTGTTCTGTTAGGTAATTATTTTTTATATAGACAACTGTTACAATAATTTCATGCTCTTGGTAAAATGACGGAGAAAAAGTCATCAATGTTATGCTCAATTATCATGTCACAGGAGATATAGAGGATATTTGTTTGTTTTGAGTGATCATACTGATACACTGTTAATATTTTCACAAGTGCGCAGAGCTAGTAGATTAGTTGTAAAATTGTATCACTTCGAGATGAGATATATATTCCATATCCACTCAAAACAAACAAATTTTATTTTTATTTTATGCTAATTGCTGACTATGATCAGATGAAAGAATGGAACCATTTGTGTTGTAACCTAGATCATCCCACACTGTGGGATATGGATTGAATATCTCACTGAAAGTACCCAGTATTTCATCAGTTAGTATTATAATTGATGTAATCATTTTCTGAATGACTGAAAACGGTGAAATGTATCACTTCAAGATGAGATATATATTCAATTAAATAATGATCCACTCACAACAAACAAATTTTCTTTTTATTTTACGCTAAATGCTTGCATGATCAAATGAAAAAATGGAACTATTTTTTGAAGACCTACATATATCATCCACACTATGGGATATGGATTTTATCACACTGACGGAACCCAGTATTTCATCAGTTAGAATAAAATAGATGATGTTATAATTTTCAGACCAGCTTTATGATGTCTCTTTATAAATGTATGCAATATATGTCTACATTGCAAAATTGATCTGCTGACTTAATAAAAGGTTGAAAAATGGTCTTTTTATATTAAAATCCATGAAAATCACATGATATTTATGATTGATATATAAACCCAAAGAGTATATAAGTGATAATAACTATACTATACAATAATTAAGTTTCCTTTACCTAAAAAGATTTAAGGGTTTCAGATATACCATATAGAGATGAATACATTGATAGATTGATGTATTCTAATTAATAAACTCTGAAACAGATTATAATTTAAAAGTATATATTGTATGTACTTAATTGTTTTCCATTAATTTCAATGGTGAACAACTGATTACTGAACTAATCATAATTAAAATTAATTCTGTGCAAAATCTGTCTTAATCACTATAAAAATGAATGAGTCATGTGATCCTATATTTACCTAGAGAGAGCTAAATATCCTGACATCAACACACTTTATGTATCAGATTAACTTATTAGTCAACACACAAAAGCAGCTACATGTACATAATTAATTCTGTTGCAAAAAAACAACAAAAACCTTGAATGACAACTTTTAATTACTTTTTAAAAAATATTAAGTCCAACTGAATGATATACATGTATTTAGCTTAAAATAGTCTGAATTCTTATACATCGATGGATTGACTGCATTTTGAAGTAAATCACCAATTAATTTATTCAAAAGTAAATGTAGCGAAAATCTTATATTGAAAATTTAATACTTATATAGATCTTTAATTTCTTTTTAATATTAAACATCAGTTACAATTTCATGTGAACTTAATGTGTTACTGATTCACAATACTAGATTTGTTTTCTAAATGAGCTTTAAAAACGCTGGTGCACGTCAAAATATTGCATGTGAGAAACCTTAATAATTTGATTAAGCTGTGAAAAAACCCCTGAACTCATTTCTGTACATTGTCGATCCATTACAATCAATAACATGCTCTATTATCACACATATTAATATAATAACCTGCTCAACCTTATTTTTTTGATTCATGTAATTTACTTCATGCACGTTTTCACATCTATGTAGTTATTACATGTGTGGACCAAAAGGGGGGTGGGGTCATGACCCCTTGGATTTGGCTAATCATACTAAGAGAAAGAAGATCCCCCCACCCCACTCCTGGGAATTCTCATATTGCCCAGGTGGCTTGAACACCCCCCCCCCCTCCCCACCTCTCATATGGTGAATTTCATATTTGGCTTTTCATGTGAATATTTCTAAATTGGCCAAAATATCTTTGTAGGACCCCCCTGAGGTAAATGGCTGGATCTTCCCTGTTATAATGTGATCCCATGTAATGCTGGATGCCAAATATAGCATTAAAATAGAACTGTACTGATGATTTTCTGAATACATTGATAAATAATACAAAACATCACACAGGTAAATATACACTATTGTTTTTTTTAAGTAGACAAAATATTAGTACACTATGGGGACTTGTTAAGTAGATTAAGGCAAAGTTAATTAAAAGGGTGTTTTATTAAGGTTCAATTACAGTTTCACTCAGTTAATTTAACCCTTTCCCTCATAGAGGAAACCATGAAAAGACCTTTGCGAACAACATAAAACCAGGTTTTATGCTGTTCGCTGCTCCTCAGTGGTCTGGAAATGAGGATTTTGTAATTAAATTTGGTAAGGTTTAACTGTGGTTTTCTGCAGATCAGGCTTTATGTGGTACCTATTGAGTGCGTCAAAATGAGTCTATATGAGGGAAAGGGTTAAGACAATTCTTTAGGAAAGAAAAGGATACTGTTAAAAGCAAATATATATATAAAGCATATCAATTATCTGTTTAAAATATATATCTATGAATAAGTTAAAACATATTATTGTCAGGAACCTAAGGTAAACACAAACTAATCATAAAAAATGCATGAATACATTTAGGTGATCTGGACTGCGTGTTTTATAAGCATATATATATAATGGATCTATTAATTTACTAAGAATTATAATCAGATGAAAAGCATAGTATCAAACAGTGGCAGATCTAGGAATTCATAATGGAGGTGGACTGAAATGGGCAGCAGGATTTCATTATATAAGCAACTTTGCAAGTATATTGGCCGCAAGTCCTCGCAATTGTGTGAAAATAAATTTCACCAAAAATGTTTTTTCCTTCATTTAAAAAAATTGTGCCAAATAACCCTTCATTTGCTGACCAACTCCCCTCCCCCACCTCCCTCCCATTAATCTTCCACTGTAACATATATATAACATGTTAACTAGATGATGAAATGACATGACATTTTCCATGAATTTGAACAAAATTTATCGTTTCAAAAGATTATAAATAGAGTAAGATTGTATGATTTAATATGACACAATCTTCTTATAATACATTACATGTTCTGCTAAAATTTCAATTAATAAAAAAAAATATATATTTTAAGTATCAATATATCAATTTTTAAATTTGTGACATTTAATATAAAATATCCATATCAGCTTTTAATGACTATCTATTATTATAATTCTGTTGATAGAGATCGAATGACTATAATCATTTGAAAATTTCATACAGATACAAGCAAACTGATTCAAATACAGGTATTGACATATGTTAAGTTCTCTTACTATGATGAACATTGAAGATGCCTTAGATTTGAGAAGATACGAGTTATGGATGCGATGGAGTTGGAATAATCAAATGTTTAAACTATATTACAAAGATGAGAACTTCAGCATGTCATAATTCAAATGGCAAAGACATATATGCATGAGGAATGTTAGAACATGGACTTGAAGAGTAATTCAAACATATAGCAATTAAAATATTTCTTTTTTCAATATGTCAATTATGAGATCAGTTTATTAATATTAACACTACTACTATATGATATATGATTGTTTTACTTACATTTCTTTTACACAGTAAGTCAATATCTTTAACTGACTAATAATAAAAAAAAAAAAGATATCATAAATATTAATTCTGATTATTAGATATTACTGAACAATCCTTAATTATCTTAAACTTCCATCATTCTTTTTTTTCTTTAGAAAAAGAAAATCACTTGAAAGTGTGGAGATTAAATATTACATCTATTGTATGAATTAATCTTCAAAGTCATTATGCTCTAGATGGTAGATGAGGCACAATTAAAGAAATTGAACAACAATGATATACCTTCAACTGTCTCTGTAAACAAAAGTGTTTGGAATATATAATGATACACCGTGAATGATAATATGGGACAAATATAATACTTTTATACTTGAATTAAATGATTTTAATATTTGTATATATATATACAACAACAATGTAACATTGTTATCCCTTGATACTATTTGATGGATCAATGAAACAATTAAAAAAATGTCACCTTCAATATAACATCGTCGAATACTCTTGACTGACTTATTCCATTTCACTGCATGACAACATGCCATGGGGAAACAGGCAAAAAAACATGTAATACAGATTAAATTATCAACAAATGAAAACCCAACTTATAAATGCAGACACTCTTTAGCATGGAGGCTTGAATATGTCATGTAAACAATAAAAAAACATGACAGCATTTGGCAGCTGTATACAAAGCCTTATATAATGATTGACTTTAAAAAAAAATTTCCAAATTAATAATTTGTCCAAAAAATATTTGAATACAGTTGCTAACTGTGTAATCAATCATTATATAATCATTAATTAAAGAGTTAAACTGAAAAGACTTCTTAAAAAAATGACAGTTGAATAAAATATTTTTCAGTGTTTTAACTATTAATTTTTACAACAAAATAAACAAAATACAAGCATTAATAAATGTGTCTAAATTAAACATATACAAAAAGAAAAAGAACAGAAAAAAATTAAAAAGATCTCATGTATTAGTTTCTTATTTCATCACTGCTCTAAATACATTTTGTTATGGTCTTAAAACCAAATTAAACAGATTGGAGAAAACAATATCCTTCTTGTATTTTAATGGGTTTTAAATTTAACATTGCAACTGCAGAAACCATGCATATGATACTGATGAAGAGACACAGTGCATCATTTTATTGCTATACCTATTCCTCATTGATTCATGGTGCTTAAGGATTCTTTATTTAAAAACACTGTAGAATTCTTTAAAGATATAAATCTTAAATCAAAATCCAGAGTTTTGCAATATATTACGATCTTAGGAGTATTGAGTAGATTTATTACAAAATGCATTTATTACTAAAGTCTTTAGAACAGAAAAAAGGTTTGCTTAATAATTTTCAATACCTAATTCAATTAAATTAAAAAATACCAATTCATGTTTACATTTATTCAAACAGGTTTTGAATAACAAATATAATTGTATCCTGGAGTATCCAGTTCTCGCAACAAAAGAGTTATTGCTAGAAAAATGAACAAATTAATCTCTCATTTTTACATTAAATAATCACCAAATGCATCAATATCTTCCCTTCAAATGTATAAATTGTCAATGGTAATTGAAAATAAATTAAAAAATGTTAAATCCAACAATAGTCAAAAATATTAATCCAAAATGGCATCTAGTTCTCTACAATGAACTCAAAATGAGTCAGTTATGAGTATGGTGGACATATGAGAAAAAATCTTTAAACGACAGTTCAATGAAGTTATGTGTTTTTCCAACACAAGATTGGTGTGCAGAATTTAAGATGATCCAAATGAGAACAAGACGCACAATCACACTCACATGTTCATGCTATTATAGGGTGTCCTCTGAGTTTGGTAACTGTAATGTACATTTGCTATTTTTCCTTAAATTTGTATCCTTTCATATATGATGGTGGGTTGTATTACCGTGGTATTAGCTTTCAGAAATAAGTTACGAATAGAAGAAGAAGCACTCACATGAAAATTTTATCTTTCAGTAATCCTCAACATTTCATTGATAAAATAAATGGTTGTCACTTCTCTAGCTCTATTTCCTCTTGATAAAAATATTGACAATGTAAACACTACGTAGTATATTTCAGCACATTCTTGGTAGGGTATTACCAATGCATTTGTAAACTTCACCCTTAGTATTTTTTTTAGATCAAATATCATCATAATAAATTTTACTGTGACATCCATTATGCTGTCCTGCAACACTTAGAATGATTTTTAATTATGTTGTATATTTATTTTTTAGTTATTGTTTTGAAATAAGTCAGGTAGAAAATATGTTAAATTTTCATCGATTTTTGGTTGTTATAAGGGGCATTTTAGAAAAATGCAAAATCTCACTTGGAAGAAGCTCATACCTAAGCTTTAAAATTTTGACAGCACATTGTATGTGTTTACTTTTAGTATACAAATGATATTGAGGCAAATTTCAGGAAACCTATATTCTTGTTATTTCTGAATACCCCGGTAATATACAACAACCGATTATACCCTACCCGAATATATAGTCCTTACAATTATAGGGGTATACACGCAGTATGGCCTATTTTGGGGGTAAAAAAATCCCCAGGTAAATGGGCATAGTATATTATTATTATGAAGTGTGATTTTTGCTAAATAAGCATGGTGTATTAAAATCATGAAATGTGATTAATGCTATCAGATTAATAACAACTTTGGCTCAAAATGACTTTCATACATAGGATTGTTGAGAAGTGATTCATAATCAAACAAACACTATATTTTAAGAACAGATTTGGTTTACTTAAATCAGTCATTCTGCCTTCCAAGTGTTATTGGCAGATTTAACAGGTGGTTTAGATAATGAAAAAAAAAGCATTAGTGAAAATGGAATACAATCGGTATATTTCCTTATTAAATTAAATGAATGTTTTTATCTACTTCCCAAACATTTTCAATGAAAAATCAGTTTGGAAACAAGGATCAATCAATTTTGCCTATTATCGATGTTTTCCCTGTAAAACCTGGTCTCATTCGAGGTGAAATATTGCATAAGTGTACATAGCCCGAGAATAACAATATGGAGAAAACTGAATACTTGAGGATACATGACTTTGTATGCAAAATAAATAATCGTGTATTTACTTTAATATCTTTGTCGCAGTATAACCAATAAACAATATTTTTCAATCTAATCTAATGAAGAAGATGTAATCTATTTGTTTTACATACCGCCGGGCATTTTTGTTTCAATTCCAAAGCAAATGAACAAAAGGATTATGAATGTAAATTTTCTGGTATCATTTCATGGCCGCGGCCATTTGCAAACGTAACCATGGCAAATTAAGCAGAGCTAGCATTTACTTTTCACATAATACACAAAACATTCATTTAATAGGAATAATTCGATTTATGAAATAACAATTTGAATAAAAAAATACTGTAATTATAATTTTCGAAAAATGTAAATAAAACAAAATTCGAAAATACCATATAAAATTAGAGATTCAAGTAAATCAAGGTTTTCTGACGGTCATCGGAGCCGACTGCTCCTATTTCCAAAATGTTTCGCCCAGCTGTATTAGCACGCAATGCTGTTCATAGAGGCATTCAAAGAAGAGCAATTGCAACAATTTCTAGATGTCACACTGCACAAACTTCTCGTTCAGGACAAACTCAAAAGTACGATTACATTTTATTTGCAATGTGTTTTCGTGGTGTCATTCACTCATTGTCATTGACTTATTCATTGTGAGTTTTTTTCCTTTGCCTCCCCTCATCGTGAGCTGTTGTTGTTCTTTGCTGAGTGTGATTTTAGCGTAAAGAGGATATAAGTTCTAAAAAAAAAAAATTGTCATTCAAGAATTGGATCCATCTGATATGGGAGATATTTGTTGTTATTTGTAAGACTAGTAGGCTATTTATGGTAAGCTTGCTTTTAATAGCAAGAGTTTACCAGCCTGGAAGAGAAAATCGGTAATGTAAACAATGATATATCAAAATCATGTATGAATTAACAAACTTGAGCTTAAAAAATAAACATTTCTGCATAGTATATTTCATAATATTTTCATTAAGCCTTTTGAGAAAAGATGACATTTATACTGAACATTTCTGAGAATAGCAGGTGACAGGTGTTTAAATTTGGAAATATATTAAGGTCACAAAACTAAAGTAAGGACCAATGGTTAGACCTGAAACTGTACAGTTTGGTACAGTAGTACAGCAGTACTTTGATTCATGATACAGTACATAGTGCTTAGAATTTAAGGTAAAGTCCCTGTAATGGTTCTGTTGGTAGACGTTAAGTGGTCCAAGCGGAAAAATTACATGGCCTTTACAGGGTTTTCGATGACGCACAAAATTGTGCATTTTGACGCAAAATAATCAGAAATGACACCCTTTTTGAAAGCTAGTGCACCGTCAATGACGCATTTTCAAAACAAGGTTCTGAATATAAGACACATTCGATTGATATCAAATAGCTGTCAGTTTAAATCTACTATATTTATTCTGGAAACAACATGTGACGTTCCAGATGCATGTTCATTTTATTTTTTCTGCTTCGCTCTGAATAACAGATATGGGACTTTCCATTTCTTAAAGTAGAACCCGGACTGCCTGGCATTGCATAAAACGATGACCTCACGTCGTTGTCGTCCCTAATATTAGACTGTCTGTTTACGTGCATAGAAGCATGTTTTTTAATTTATGAAAACTATACTTACTTTGATTTTTTTCTCCCCATATATTGCCCTTTTATATATTTGGATAAATTTGATCACAGAAAAATTCTTCCATGATAAATTAGTCTGATGTTCCAATACATACTTTACAACTTAGTCCCAGCAAATGATGGAGAGTTATTGCATAGCAACGTTATTCGGATCATCGCAAATGCTGCAACAATGACGCAGCGGAATCTTAAATTTCATTATTATTATTACCTAGCTGCAAGTATGTCCCCCAAAAATTTCAAATGACCTCTAAATCAAATATTCGAGGGGACACATGTCCCCAAAATGAAAATGTATATATTAAACCCTGCCTTTACCTTAAAAGCAAAATTACGATACAAACAGTAGCATTGCCATTGAAAGTTTGGGAAATTTCCTATGTCGGGAAGGTCACTGGTGCATCGAATGATGTTGTCATATGTAAGATATGCACCAAAGTCCAGTGGTAACATATTGAGCTGCGGATCCCAAAGTTGTGGGTTCAAAACTTCAAACGCCCTTGGAGGCAAGGAGTTTTCATGACCTTCCCAGGTGCAAAGTATTGGTCCAACACAGACGAGAGGGATTGGTATAAGTTGTAAGAACTTGTTTCCCTGTAGATGCAAAATAAATTTAACTAAACCAAGATATGCTGTGTGGATGTGCCTAATAGAATGGGAAGTCTCCAAAGTTGCAAAAGCACATTGACAGTAAACATCAAGAAATTGATCAAACAGGAAGCCCAGCACTGCCTTCAAAAATCCTGTTAAAACTTTCAGACATTTTAGGATAGAAGTTGTTATGGCACAACCCTTGTGCATAGGTTAATACAAATGCCATAGGTTTCATTGCCAGTAACATACAACTGTTTCCCAGTGTGCAGAATGTAAATCA
The DNA here is from genome assembly GCA_021229015.1 of Solen grandis. Taxonomy (NCBI): domain Eukaryota; kingdom Metazoa; phylum Mollusca; class Bivalvia; order Adapedonta; family Solenidae; genus Solen; species Solen grandis. The sequence goes on along the minus strand of CM037792.1, from coordinate 17,247,344 downwards.
TGCTTGTGATATTCTCTTGTAAGTCATGCATCTTTTTTCACAAGTCAACACTCAATAATTCATGTACAATGGAAGTTAAAGATGTAGGTATACAGATATATTTAAATTAATTGATCAGATAAGTAATTTGCTAGAAATATGCTCCATTTATCTTAATTGATAATATTTATTATTGCAGTTGAGCCTGTAGTAGCGGCCACCTGTATTAAGCGGTCATCCTTCATTCAGCGGTCATTTTCAATGTTACCAAACTATAGCATTTTGTTATTCAACCTTTATTAAGCGACCACCTCCGCTTAGCGGTCACTTTCTCTTGTTCCCTTGACTGGCCACTTAAGACAGGTTTGACTGTATTTCATTTCTTGTCACCAAGGTAGCAGTGGACTTTTATATAGATGTCTTCAAATAGACTCACAGGCTGTGCAAAATATATATCTATCCTGGGATAATAGGTAGTCAATGGTTGACCTAGTTTACGCTAAAGAAATCATGGCTTTGTTTGTGATACTGAATTCAAATACCTTGTCAACACACTTGAACCAAGGTATGATATTCAAGGGTTCTTCCTCACCAATTTGGGAACATGAACCAACCCCCAGAATTGAGAATTTTTCGCATCATTTTAGACAAAATTGGGAAAAACTCACACAGTATTATTTATATCAAATAAAACAAAAATCAAATATTTGATCTCAGGAGGTGGTTCTGATAAATGATTAAAAGTCATCAAAAGTCATCAGTTATTAATTATGTGATTTATATATTTGTAGATTTTTATTAAAAGTTGAAATTAAAAGTTTCAAAATTGTTGGGTTTCTTGTGTATGTATTATTCTGCAATATATATTAATTTATGACCAAGTAATTTTGATTTTAAGTTCACAAAAGGTAAGTGTTTTGAAAAAGTAATCTTCCAAAGCCTCTGTACCATGTACGTCTGTACAGTACTGTGACGGTCCAGTTCTGTTACAGCCCTATCAATGGTATATCAGTCTCTATTTCAGCTCATCTGCCCATCCAGAGACATTGGGACATATTGCATGTTTTTAGTTTATCCCACCCTCTCAGAATGATTATGTATTTAGCACAAACAATTGCCCGTTGATGGATATATCAATATATTTGAAAATAAGGCCCCAATGGAGTATCGGGGTTCTCTGACTTTTTACTAGACAAAATCATTGACAAAGATTGTCTGAAAAGTTAAAAGTTCTTTCATACATTTATAAAGGATATGCTTAAAATACTAAACTCCTTTTCTCAATAAATTGGGAGTCCAGGACTCCCAAATTCATTATTAGGTGTTTAGTGAATGCTGAATATGTCTGTTTCCTTAAATGTTATCTTAAGTATGGGTTACAATTTTTTTTTTAAATAAAAATTAAGGGTCAAAATTGGAAAACCATGAAACCTTAATTATCTACTGACGTGTATAATTATATATACTAGATTCTCAGTATTCCATATTATGTTACCAGCATATTATTTCTGGAGTGATGATCTTGATTTTCTAATCATATAAACAATTTTGGGGTCAATATGGACAATTTTGCATGCCATGATCAAAAAGCCTGGCATGTTATCAAAAGTTTTTTTTTTTCTTCAGTTACTCACACAACCATCTATTGAAGTCTAAGTGGACCAACAGACCATGGGCAGGACAGACAAGGCTGTACTCAGGTATTGCATGGCTTCCATGTAATTCTTAATTTTGCAATAATGTGATTAAATTTATTTGAGAAGGCTTTGAGGCTTGACCCAGTGGTAGAAATTACATGACTACAGACACAAAGGTTCAAATCATGTCCAGGAAGAAAAAGGGTGTGGGAGTGGCAAGAATAATTTTCATGACCCTCCCAGGTGTAAAGTACTGGTCCAACCCAGGAACTCTCATGAGGGTCAAGATTTTGAGAGATTCTTTATTCTTGGCTACGAAATTTCATTGAAATCTGTCTATATATATGCAGGTGTACAAAATCAATGAAAAAACAGCTATGTCAATGCTATCCCAGTTTCAAAATTCTTTGGGAACCCAGCTCCAACACAGCATTGCCTACAAACCTGTCAATAATTTCAGTGTCACTCTCTTTCAGAACCTTAAGTAAAATAAATGTTTAAACTTTACTTTAGATCTGCCAAGTTGCTACAAGATTGCGCTGCCGGCTTTGTCGCCAACTATGGAGATGGGGACCATCATAAACTGGCAGAAGAATGAGGGAGACAAGGTTTCCGAGGGCGACCTTCTGGCTGAGATTGAGACCGACAAGGCCACGATGGGGTTCGAGTCCTCAGAAGAAGGCTACCTCGCAAAAATCATTTTCCCAGAAGGCAGCAAGGATGTGCCTGTTGGAAAGGTGAATTTGTATGAATTTTTTTGTGGGGGTGGGGAGGAGGGGGGGGGGGGCATATCACCATTTTAAATTAACACTGGGGAAAGAAAATTCCTGGGGTAAATAGCAAATTTTGGGAAAAGTGTTTTTAAGAAATTTTCAGAGGGGAAGGCACCTATGAATGGCCCCTAATAAAGAGGGGAAAATAACATGATTTTGTATAGTCAGACTTTTCAGGGATATTTTTATCTGTTTTGGAAAGATGATAAAAAATGGGAACTCTCATAAAGATGTTCCGGGCTTATTTTTTTCATTCTTTATCAGAGGCTGTTCACAGGGTACCTTACCCTCTTAAAATGTCTTTAAATTCATGCAGTTATCCCGAAAACTAAAGAAAATGGTGAGGTTATTTCCCAAATTATGGTAATAAGAGACACAATATAAGACCTTTCACCTCACTTGGAGATGTGCTTCGACACCTTGGCAAATAGGTCAGACAGCTCTGATTTTACAGTCTGCATTGCAAAGAATTATTTGTTTTTTTTTATACTATTTAAAGTTCAGTAAATTGACTTTCAGTTCCGTAAATTAAAGTAATAAATTTGTGTGTATGAATGTTTATTAGGTAAAGAGTTAAAGTGGAAATGATGCTGCTCACTTATCTTTAAACGGGGCTGTTTGATTTATGTTTTCACAGCTTCTGTGTATCATAGTAGAAGAGGAGGAACACATTGCTGCATACAAAGACTATGTGCCCACAGCAGAGGATGACTTGTCTATTGGAGGCGGAGCTCCAAAACCTGCCCCTCCCCAGCCATCAGCTCCAGCCCCACCCCCTGCAGCTCCAGCCCCGCCCCCGATATCAATGCCCACTAAACCTGTCCCACAGGCAGTGGCCCCACCTCCACCGCCACCCTCAGGTGGTGCTGGGAGAGTTTTCGCTACACCCTATGCAAGGACGCTGGCTGCAGAGAAAGGTGTGGACCTCAGTGTGAGTATTATGTAGAAAGTTCTGTTTGATTCTAAAATCTCTAGCTGCACTAAATTCATCCCGTTTACCGGTATTTCATATGGACTTAAATTTTGATGCATTGGCAAAAAAGGCAGACCCATACTAGAAAGGTTGTCTCCTTCAAATACTGAAATACTGTCGTGGGACGTTAAACCCAACAAACAAACAAGCACACCAGAAGGAGTTGTTCTGTTCAGAGTCTCTGTTTGCTCATATAATATTGTGGCTCAATCTACACAGTCTGCACAGCAAAGAAATAACAATTGTATCCTATACGATTTAAAGTTCAGTCCATTAATAGTCATTGTTATGAACATGAATATTCATGAGGAAAAGAGTTAAAAACGTTTATACAGTGCAGCTCAATTATTGATGCTATATTTGCTGTCTAGGTAGAGGTACTGCATTACATTGAATTGCAAAGTCACTAGGAGAAAATGTACATTTAGGTTATAACATGATAAAATTGTGTTAACAGATTGTTAATAAAAAACCTTCAATTATGGCTGTAAGGCATTCAAAATAAAGTTGCTCACAATATTTGAACACAATTTTGGTCTTATTATGTAAAAGGGCAGCTTAAACAAAGTGCTTTCATTTGGGATCCTTAGCAGCAAAAAGTGGGATTTTTATGAAATGGAGATGTCTTCCAGTACTTTAATGTGTCCTATCAAGTAATGAGTTCTGTTTTAATTGTTGAAAGAAAATACTAGAGATGAAACAATGGACTGAGAGTCCTAATGCTGCGTTAACCCTTTCCCTCATAGAGGACACCATGAAAAGACCTATGCGAACAGCATAAAACCAGATCAGCCTGCGAGTAACTCGCAGGCTGATCAGGTTTTATGCTGTTCGCTGCTCCTCAGTGGTCTGGAAATGAGGATTTTGTAATTAAATTTGGTAAGGTTTTACTGTGGTTTTCTGCAGATCAGGCTTTATGTGGTACCTATTGAGTGCGTCAAAATGAGTCTATATGAGGGAAAGGGTTAAGCAAAAGGAGAAAGTCGAGTGGCTTGTAATTTGGGACTGTATACTATAGATAATGTATCATTTTTATACATATTCCAATGATTGACATAATTTTATTTGCCATATACCTAGCCAGTGACACATGAAATGTCATAGGTGCGTGAACTGCTGCACTTCATGTGTAGCAAACTTCCGATGCTTATGTCACACTATTTCATTCATAGTATTTTGCTTCATTGATAATTTTTCCTGCTTATGCATCTGCAGTTATTGTGTTCTACTATGAAATGTTGAATTAATCATTTTAGGAATATTGTTGTGCATTTGTAAATAATGCCACATGCCTAAACAGGAGATTGTCATGCAAGCACATCTATTGTATAACAGTGGTATGAGCAAACAGGTGCACGTATAGCTTGTCTGCAAGAGGGCATTGAAATTTGATATCCAGCATAGATATTCCCACTGCCAGCATTATTACCATGAAAAAAAATATATAGACATAAAGGAACTTATTGTCATAAAATCACTTAATCTGTAGTAGCAGCTACATTCCTGATATACAGGTATGTAAGTTATTTCATGTCTCTGTGGGGACCTCCGTGGCCGAGAGGGTAAAGTATTGGACTTTAACACTCACTCAGCCCCTCACCGCGTGGGTTCAAATCCCGGCAGGGTCATTCGGATTTTCATGTGAGAAAGCCTTCCAGTTGGCTTGCGGTAGGTCGGTGGTTCTACCCGGATGCCTCCGTGCATTCGGGGTCTTCCTCCACCTGTAATTAGTTGGACGTCACTATATGACTGAAATACTGTCGAAGCGATGGTAAACTCAAATAGTCAAGTCAAGTCATGTCTCTGTCTCAATTAATCATTTCATTGATGTTGAGATATTGTTGACATGACAAGTCTAATCAGTATATCTATAATCTGTATGGATTTTGGATTATTAAAAAAAATCTTTATTTCTATACCTGGCTGCCCTGGCTAAAATTCTGTCAATCATACAGCCAACTAAGTAATACTCAAAATTTTTGAAACTATGTGGAAACACACTCACCAGTTCCTGTTTAAGAACTATTCGAGTACATGTCTTAGTTGCAATGCATTGATATTTTTATTAGTAACAATATTTGTTAAGAAACAAAGCATTTTTTTTGTAATTGAGAAGCAAGAATATTGAAATTAGCCCCTTAGAATCTTAAGCAGTGACTTGGAAACTCGTGCGCCATGCGCCATAGTCCCATTAAAATTGAAAATGTCCCATTGTTCTCACATTCCTGTGCGCCATTTGTCTCTTTCACTTTGAACCACATTAAGTACAATATGCATTGAATCATAATCTTTATTGTTGTTTTTTCTTATCGAAATACATTAAGTATGAATCACATTTTCATTTTGCTTTTTTGCTGAGTAAGCCGCATATTCTCAGATACTTATTAAGATAAGATATCATACAGGCAACTGAGCTGGACGCTTATTAAACCATATAGAATTACGCAGTCGGAACACTCGGTTAATATAACAAAAAAGCTTGTCCGAGATGTTACATTCAATTTTGTATGGTAGACGCATTGAATATCATCTGAAAAGAACAAGAATGCCTCAAAAAAAAAAAAAATTGAAAGATCTGACCAACAAAAAGTTAGACATCCATCTTATCGTTTTTTATCCACAATCCAGATATTATATGAAAACTGTAAATGATAATAATGAAACAGCGTCAAGTGCTGATTTATCGCAGTCTCCCTCTCAGAAAGTTACAAACTCTGCTTCATCTCCCCCTTGGGAAGTTTCGTCCGATTCATTGACACAACCATCCCCTAACCCTCAAGATGTCTCGATACCTTCCAGTAACACCAAATATAAACCTAGAAAAATCCAGTAAAGTGGAACTAAGATTTAGGAGGTGAATTTTTAGCTTAGAACTTTTAATCAGGCCTTCTTCCAAATAATGAGCTGGGATCTTTCTAGATCGTATTTAGCCTATGTCTTATTTTAACAGCGTTTTTATAGTTGCTTCAGGTTGTTGAAGATACTGTTCTTTATTAACAAGACTATGTGAAAAGTTCTTATTTACTTACCACAAGTATATGTGTTCTAAAACCAAATAAAACTTGATGTTAAGCAGTTTTCCTTTTTAACCCACTAAAACTGTTCACATCAACAGTTAAAAATGTCCCATTAGATTTGAAAATGTCTCATTGATTTTAGCAAATGATGGGCCATAGTCCCATTGAAAAAAATTCTTTCCAAGTCACTGCTTAAGTGCTATGTATTGAAAGTTGAATCTGTTTAAATGAAGGTTTGTAAAATGGTGAACACTTAGAAGGGTGTATAACTTCATTATACTGATACAACTGTTTCAAACTTCAGCTGGTGACTGGGACAGGTCCAGATGGACAGATTCGTGCAGAGGACGTGATGAGCTTCACGCCCACAGCTGCCCCGCCCCCTGGGGCCCCAGTGTCAGCACCAGCAGGGGCCTTTGTGGACATACCCCTTTCTGGCATGCGCAAGGTAGTGTAACATGCAGTTGTCAGTGTTCTTACAAAGATTTTGAAATTTGGAATCCTCTAAAGACATACTTATATCCTGTATATACCTGCATACTTAAATATCTTATTTTTCTAACAGTATCCCCTTTTTCTTGGTAGGGTCATTCAGATTTTTCACGTGCATAAACCTTAAATCTGGCTTGCAGGAGGTCAGTGGCCCTAGCAGGTGTCTTTGTGCACCTTCAGTCTTCCTCCACCTGTAATTAACCGGGTGTTGCTATATGACTGAAATACTGTTTCCTTTTCTGACGTTGTATGTCAGCAGTACTCACCACTAAAGGTAGCTCCATGGCAGAGACCTATGTATGTTGTGTCATATTTCATCAGATCAATAGAAAAGGATGAGCACTAACAATATTGATTTTCATTTTTTTTTCTGATTTTGTTGTGAAATTGATTAATGCGATGTATTTTGATGTGTTTCAGACCATCGCCAAAAGACTTACAGAATCTAAACAGACTATTCCTCACTACTATCTTACTATTGATGTCAACATTGATAAAACACTAAGGTAAGTCTGCTTTATGATTCTTGTATGTTGATACCCCCACAAAAGAATGTTTAGGGGTGTACTGTGAAATCATTTTATTTCGTGGGCATAAAATTTTGTGGATTCGGTGAAAAGAACATGTTCGTGGGGACAAGAATTTGTGGATTCGTGTGTGAGAATAATATATATATTTTTTTTATTTATTTATCTGGACGTTATTTGGACGTTGATTTGATGCTCTTTTCAAAACTTAAGTTGAAAACAATGCAGCCTGATTTTGGTCATGCTATGTTAATGACATGGCATTTTAAATATGTTAAGATCTGTTTTTAATACTTACTTTTACAGAACGTTAATCAAACCAAAATAAGCGTAAGTGTATCTAAGCTTGTGGTCATATATAATCTTCGTAACAGTTCGGCCATGTATTGCTTAGGATAAAAACCGAGGTGACCACAGTTGTGGCACAGCACGATATCCCGGACCCACTCGTCATCAACTGGGGCTAGACAGGATGTCATGTAGTGCCTGGGGGCAAGTGGACAATGGGGACACAGCAGGTGTCAGTCAGTCCTCTTGATGACAATGACAGATCACTGTCTTATTGGCCATAATGCAGAGTGGATTTCTCCTACCCATGCAGCTTATGTACGCACGAAAGACACTCCGGTCTCGTGTCAACACGAAAAATATGACACACTTTGTTATGAAGCAAAACTTCAAAATGAAAGGATAAGACGAATGATATATATACATGTACATATATCATGTATATGTTTTTATATAAAACTATGTACCATAAAACACGATTAGTGCGCAGTATAAACAAAAGTGGGTGGAGTTCGGTTAATTAAATTAGTTGCAGTTGTACATAGATTAAAATTAATAACACAACTGACATTATGAAATTTTGTTTGGCGATTTGTTTATTTGCATTTTGATACATTATGTTCCAAATTCAACATAAACTTCATATGCATGATTATTGAAAGCCATTTAGTGGGTTGGGGTATGGGCGATTATCGTCATTATCGACAAGCTGTTTAAAATGATAAATGAAAACTTTTCGTTGGGACATGAATTCGTGGTTAGCAGCCTCCACGAAATCAACGAAAATTAATCCCCCGCAAAATATTATGATTTTACAGTATACTGGATCCAGTCTGTTAAATGGTTTATTACTCAGTCAGTTCAAAGTTTGTGACACCAAATTCTTTTTCAATATTTTTTTATATTTGAATGGAAATTTGCATATATAATCACCATGAGATTGCTTATATGAATGTGTCCAAGAGTTGACCCTTAGAAATTTCTCTACATATAAGTTTGTTGCACAAACTACTTCAATTTTTATCTTTTTAAGACAATTTCGTACAAGTCTCATTTCTGTGTCAAAGCAGTATATTGAGTATAAATCGTAATGATGTCTTGACTAGGTCTCCTTATATTTCATTATACTAAAGCTGAACTGTTTTTCTTTCAAAGAAAATGCATGTGTAGTTATGTTTAATCTTAAAGTTGATGACAGAATGTTTTGGTATCTATACAAAAGAAATTGTGTTAAATAGAAGAAAATTCCTTAATTCATGTTTATGTTCATGTATTTTAAAATCAACCTCGCTTTTGCTGATTGTCGTTAACAAGTTTTTGTCTCATTTCTTTCAGTCTAAGGAAGGAATTAAATGCGATTTTAGCCAAAGACAACAAGAAAATCTCAGTGAATGATTTCCTTATAAAAGCTTCAGCACTCTCATGTAAGCAAGTACCAGAGGCCAATTCATCATGGCAGGATTCATTTGTACGACAGTAAGTTTTCTTTTTTTCCAAACCAAAGGGACCTCCGTGGCCAAGTGGGTAATGTCGCTAACTATAACACTCACTCAGCTCCTCACCGTGTGGGTTTGAATCCCTTACAGGTGTAACAGTCAGGTTTTTCCCCAGTCAGTTTCTTCCCCGGGGAAAAACCTGACTGGTCAGTTTTTTCCCCGGGGAAGAAACTGACTGGTCAGGTTTTTCCCCGGGGAAGAAACTGACTAGTCAGCTTTTTCCCCGAGGAAAAAACTAACTAGTCAGGTTTTTCCCCACCCAGTCAGTTTTTCCCCCCTCTTTTTTTTAATTTTTTAAGGTTTCTGAGGTGGGGAAATTCTGGACTAGTCAGTTTTTTCCCCCCTATCTAATATATTGTGCATGATGGTGGGGAAAATCTTGACCAGTCAGTTTTTTCCCCCCTGTCATGTAGATTGAGCATGAAGTCAGGAAAATTCTGGACTAGTCAGTTTCTTCCCCCCCTGTCATTTAGATTATATTGATGGTAGGGAAATTCTGGACCAGTCAGTTTTTTCCCCCCCTATCCAATATATTGTTCGTGATGTTGGGGAAATTCTGGACAAGTCAGTTTTTCCCCCCCTATCCAATATATTGTGCGTGATGGTGGGAAAATTCTGGCCTAGTCAGTTTTTTCCCCCCTGTTTTTAGATTGTATTGATGGTGGGAAAATTCTGGACTAGTCAGTTTTTTCCCCCCTACCCAATATATTGTGCGAGATGATGGGGAAATTCTGGACTAGTCAGTTTTTTCCGCCCTACCCAATATATTGTGCGAGATGATGGGGAAATTATGGCCTAGTCAGTTTTTTCCCCCTGTCATTTAGATTGTATTGATGGTAGGGAAATTCTGGACCAGTCAGTTTTTTCCCCCTATCCAATATATTGTGCGAGATGGTGGGGAAATTCTGGACCAGTCAGTTTTTTTCCCCCTATCCTATATATTGTTCGTGATGTTGGGAAAATTCTTGAATTTCGGAATTTCCCCAACATCACAAACAATATATAGGATAGGGGGGAAAGAACTGACTGGTCAAGAATTTCCCCACCATCAAGAACAATCTAAATGACAGGGGGGAAAAAACTGACCAGGCCAGAATTTTCCTGACTTCATGCTCAATCTACATGACAGGGGGGAAAAAACTGACTGGTCAAGAATTTCCCCACCATCACGCACAATATGCTGGATAGGGGGGGAAAAAACTGACTGGTCCAGAATTTGCCCAACATCACGCACAATATATTGGATAGGGGGGAAAAAACTGACTGGTCAAGAATTTCCCCACCATCACGCACAATATACTGGATAGGGGGGGAAAAAAACTGACTGGTCCAGAATTTGCCCAACATCACGCACAATATATTGGATAGGGGGGAAAAAACTGACTGGTCAAGAATTTCCCCACCATCAAGAACAATCTAAATGACAGGGGGGAAAAAACTGACCAGGCCAGAATTTTCCTGACTTCATGCTCAATCTACATGACAGGGGGGAAAAAACTGACTGGTCAAGAATTTCCCCACCATCATGCACAATATATTAGATAGGGGGGAAAAACTGACTGGTCCAGTATTTCCCCACCATCACGCACAATCTAAATGACAGGGGGGAAAAAACTGACTGGTCCAGAATTTCCCCACCATCATGCACAATATATTGATAGGGGGGAAAAAACTGACTGGTCAAGAATTTCCCCACCATCACACACAATATACTGGATAGGGGGGAAAAAACTGACTGGTCCAGAATTTCCCCACCATCACGCACAATATACTGGATAGGGGGGAAAAAACTGACTGGTCAAGAATTTCCCCACCATCACGCACAATATACTGGATAGGGGGGGGGGAAAACTGACTGGTCCAGAATTTCCCCACCATCACGCACAATATATTGGATAGGGGGGAAAAAACTGACTGGTCAAGAATTTCCCCACCATCAAGAACAATCTAAATGACAGGGGGGAAAAAACTGACCAGGCCAGAATTTTCCTGACTTCATGCTCAATCTACATGACAGGGGGGAAAAAACTGACTGGTCAAGAATTTCCCCACCATCACGCACAATATACTGGATAGGGGGGAAAAAACTGACTGGTCAAGAATTTCCCCACCATCAGCACAATCTACATGACAGGGGGGAAAAAACTGACCGGTCCAGAATTTCCCCAACATCATGCACAATATATTAGATAGGGGGGAAAAAACTGACTAGTCCAGAATTTCCCCGGTTGCGGTAGGTCGTGGTTCTACCGGAGCCAAAACAATTCTAAATCAGACTTCTAGCTTACCAGGCTGTGCTCAAGGTGAGCTATTGTGATCACCCTGCGCCCGTCATTGTCCTTCATGTTGTCCATCATCAACAGTTTGCTTTAAACGACATCTCCTCTGAAACCACAGGGTAGAAATTGTTGAAACTTGGCTGAATGATCCTTTGATGGCCCTTCACAAAAGTGCTGAAATACACTTGATCCATGATTGCCATAGCAACCAACAGAATTTTACTTAAAAAACTTCAAAAGTCTTTGAAACCAATAGTCAGAACTTGATTTCCTTTGGCATAAATGGTCACCTCATAACTCTCTTCCATAATTGCTAAAATAAAGTTGATCCCCTGAAAAATGAGGCCCCTAGGGGCTTGGCTAGTTTCCTTATATACTCTATATAGAAAATTTCAAAATTCTTCTAATGAAGCCAATGCCAGAATATAAATTCATTAAGCACAACGCTGTCTACCATAATTGCTGAAATAAAGTTGGTCTCTTGAAAATTGAGGCCCCTAGTGCATCTGGAATTTCCTTATATTGCTCTGTAGAAAATTTCAAAATTCTTTTATGAAAGCAATGGTTAGAAATTAATTTCTATTTGCACAAATGGTCTCCTCATGGCTGTCAACCATTATTGATCCAATTAAAAACAAGGCCTCCTGATGATTGATTAATTTGAGATTTTTTTTTTTTTTTTTTTTTTTTGAGAATTTGAGAATTTTTTGTATCTGAAACTTGAATGTGGTTGCTGCTGGAAGTAGTATTATAAATATAAAGTGATTTGAATGGCTTTAAATAAGCTTATGTACTCTGGTTAGCGATCTAGGGCCATCATGGCCCTCTTGTTTAGATAATTGGGAAGGAACCTCCATACCACATCAGTGGCAAATTATAGATTTAAGATGAAAAGCCTTTTGAGCCTCATGGTTTCCATGATGCACAAAATTGTCCATTTTGACTCTCATAATTTATCTTTTGTGGACCTGTAACGCAGTGAAAGGGTAAAAAAAATTGTTGTTTCAGAAACCAGCCAATCTTTACAAAAATGCTTGTAATATATTTGAACAGGTTAAGTTTTTCTCTTTCTAAAACCTGACCCCTTTTTAGCATAGTAACCTTGAAAATATTTAATTTTAGAAAAACAATTGCCAAATTAATGTATTTAATTTAAATAGTTTTATTAAAGTGACTTAAAATGTAACTTGATATTAGGGTTATATAACCTTTCCATTTGTTTATCTAAAGTTTCAATTTTCTAGAGGTACATGTATAGGATTCATTGAATTTAAATCAGAAAAAAATCAAACGTAAAATTGCATATTTTAAGAAAAAAATTTCAATTACCCGAAATTTCTAAATTGAATAAATCATTTTTAACAAGCTTAAATATTTATTTTGATGATTCCTGTTGATTTCCAGTCTGGGCTCACTTGACCCCCATTCCCATTGAAATAAAAAATGGAAAAACACATGGCCAATAGACCAAGAGATTAATGAAGTGTCTCCCCCCCCCCTCCCCCCACACGACACAGACACAAAGGGGTTAACTATAGTGATGTTCTGATAGCATGATCAGTAACTTTACTGAAGAGTGACATTAATCGCCTAACATATACATGTATCTGTTTCGCGACATTGTAAAATTTTCTACCATATCATGTGTCTAGTGTACACTACATCAATCTGGAATCTTTTGATTTTACCCAGATTTCTAAAGGAAAGCCTTTAAATATCCCCTTTTAAACAACATGGCCCAGAACTAAGTACATGTATAACCTTTTAATTGCTCCAGCATTATAAAGAGAAAACTGTATGGAAAACTACGTCATGAAGTTCATGTAACTCATGCTTGAATTTGACTACTGATTCAAGTAATTATTAATCAGAAAGTTATCATTATACCAGATCCGATTGAACCGATCGATTGTGACAAACATCAACCGATTTTTATCACTAGTTAACTACGTGCCATCTGTTTTCAGATACAACACAGTAGATATTAACGTGGCTGTGGCCACAGATGCTGGGCTGATTACTCCAATTGTATTCCGAGCTGATCTGAAGGTAACAGTGTTTAATTAATCTTTTAACCTTTTACATCATGAATATTCATGCACAAATTTATGATTTTATGAAGACCATTCTAGGGACAGTCTGAACTGGGTCTCCTTTTTTTTGCTTATACAATTGAATATGTCTTAAGCAGTCAGTCAAGGGAATAATAGAAAGTGACTGTGTAACAGAGATGAACGCTAAATGATTGAAGATTAAAAAAATACCAAAATGCTTATTGGTAATATTAGAACTGCTTGCTTAATGCAGGTTGACCGCTTAATACAGGTTGACCTTAATACAGGTTTTAAAAGGTTGAGCTTAATACAGGTTGACCCTAACTTAATACAGGTTGAACACTTAATACAGGTTGACTGCTTAATACAGGTTGAACACTTAATCAGGTAGACTGCTTAATACAGGTTGAACACTTAATGCAGGTTGACTGCTTAATACAGGTTGAACACTTAATGCAGGTTGACTGCTTAATGCAGGTTGACCGCTTAATGCAGGTTGACTGCTTAATACAGGTTGACCGCTTAATACAGGTTGACCGCTTAATACAGGTTTAACTGTACTATATCTACACAGTCTGCATGGAAAAGAAAAATCCATTGTTCTATACACCATTTAAAGTTCAGTAAAATCATATCCATTATGTTATATATTTGTACTTGAATGTTTATGAAGATAAAGAGACAATAAAAGGAATATGTCTTTTTTTATCTGTTTTATGTCAGTTATGAGTTATGAATCAGCATGTTATTTTAAACGTTCACTATCTTAAAAAAGGGAATCATGAAATAAATTGAAATAATCCTTTTATCAGTTGATTATGGTGACTTATGTGTGTTTTCATTTCTGAAATGTCCTTCTTCATTTTCCCAATATTATAAGAAATTACAATGAATTGTAAGATTTAAAATTATCCACAGGGTTTGGCACAGATTGGAGAAGATGTGGGTGTGTTAGCATCCAAGGCAAGGGAAGGGAAGCTCCAGCCTCAGGAATTCCAGGTCAGTTTCTTGTTGCCATAGTAACCAGTGTTTTTTCTGTTGCTACACATGTGGCATTTCACATAGCAACTTATCATATTCAACTACTTTAGTACATTACTTAAATAATGCACCTTTCCAGGTTCTATCAAAGATAATTTAAACCTGACTTTCCTATTTATAGCTTGGTCATAGCTTACAAAGAGTATCACAAACAATGGAATTGTGTCCTACCCAGCCAACACTCACATAACATGAAGACAAGGTGGGATGTAGGGGTATTAAACAGAATGTTAAATATCTTTTAGTAGTTTTTAATACAAGCATTGCAGTGGAGCCATTTATCACCTTTAGTTAAATATTTTTTTTTCACAAGGATAATAATGTGGTTATTATGAGACATGAAATGTGAAAATTACAAAACCTGAAATGTGAAAGTTACAAAGCATGAAATGTGAAAGAAATGTGAAAGTTACAAAGCATGAAATATGAAAGTTACAAAGTATGAAATTACAAGAAGTGAGATGTGATGACTTTTCAGGGTGGAACGTTCACCATCTCCAACCTGGGTATGTTCGGTATCAAGTCATTCTCAGCTGTGATCAACCCCCCACAAGCGTGTATACTGGCCGTGGGAGGGGCGGAGAAACGTCTTGTGGTCGATGAGGAAGCACAGTCCGGGTATGTATTGTAAAAATATAATTTATATTTCTTTATCCCTTTCCCTCATATAGACTCATTTTGACGCACTAAGTAGGTACCACATAAAGCCTGATCTGCAGAAAACCACACTTAAACCTTTATTTTTTAATTTTATTGTATTATTTCTCTCAGGAAAACTTAAATTTCTTAAATTTGATTATGAAAGCAAGATCGGATTTGAGATTTTTGTTTAAAAAAAACAAAAAAAAATCTGAATTTAAAGATGATTCATGATATGTTCACCTGTTCTGATGAAGAATTATTTTCAATCTGTTCAGGATTTGAATCGTATATACAGTACATGGAGTGTTAAGGATTGATTTCAGATAAAAAAAACTTGATGGTTTATAATGATTACTTATAATGATTGCTAAAACTTGATGGTTTATAATTTTACCATTTTCTTTTTTATCCAGGTTTTCTGAAGCAACCATGATGTCAGTGACTTTAAGCTGCGATCACCGAGTGGTGGACGGGGCAGTTGGAGCTAAGTGGCTAGCAGAATTCAAGAAATATCTAGAGAATCCTTCAACCATGTTGTTATAATGTTACAAATGGTAAATGAAGTGACTGTACAGTTTTTGTTTTGTGAAATCTTGGTTGGTTATGCAGATAGTGTGTAATATTTTACTGGACATCATGTAAAAGTTTCGGCGAAGTAGAGAGGTGAATTTTGTCATTATTTGCCTTGTGATTATGATAACTACCAGGATCTAGGATTGGCTGAGATTCATTATGGTGGGAGTGGATAAAAAGAAATGATATAGATAAGAATATTCCAATGCATTTCCATCGTCAGAAACCCACAAACAACTCATTCCGTTACTCTTCATATCTCACCCGTGGGATTTTTTTTTCAACTTCGCTTGTTGTCGATCATTTGAAGAGCAGAGCTCCCATTGGTTACCTCCTGATGTAATGATGATTTTTTACCAATGGATTCCAACTGTTACTTTAACAGTGACTGTTTCTTAAGGTGATATGCTTTGGTTAGCTTGCGAATTTTAAAATCAGATGACTGGAGTCTCAATGATATTGTTAATTATTTATGGCATTTGACAAGATGTGTTCTTAGCTACCATATTTAACTGATTTAGATTTTACGCATCTCAACCGATACAGACTCATTTTGATTAAACACTACAGGACTTATCAGTTCCCTTAAAAGAATGACGCAATAGCCAAATATCCCATGGCTGACAGATGTAGTGAAACGTAATAGGCAGTTGTGTGAATCAAGCAACGATACATCTCATGATATCAGAAAAGTACTGCCATGCCTTGTGAATTATTTAAATTTTTACTTTTCTGTATTTTCTTTTTTAAAATTTCTGTGATTAGGACTGATTAAATTAAAGAATCACTTAATCCTAGTATAAAGAACTACAGTATTGACTAAAAACATATTGGTGGATTTATTTTCTGGATTTGATAAGCTTTTCTTTTTTGCCTTTGATGTATGTGTATAGAAGTAAGAAAAGCTCTTTCAGGAGGTGTTGGAGAATGTCTTGACTTGTTATTTAGCTGTTTACTTTTTAATTTATGGTTAATCATTGTAAAACTGACTATGCAAACAGTACAGTTGCAGATTTTACTGCAAATAAATATCTGGCTTATCAGCTTTTTAGTAATCCAAAAATCAAAATTTGTTTGCAAGAGACTAAAGAATTTTGAGAAAAAGTCTGGAATGAGTGATAATCACTTGGGTATGTTGGTGTCAGTGTTATAATTTCTCCTGTTGATAAAGTCCCAAAATGGCTGAACTACTATTGACGGGACGTTAAACCCGGACAAGCAAACAGACATGACATTATAAGACTAGTTATGATCACCAACTTTTAAGGTCAGAGAGTTTAGGATTCTTTTTTTATTTTACCGATGTATTTTATCATTATATGTAAAACTGTTGTTATTTTTGTTTGTTAATAGGAATGCCTGTTAAGAGTGTTAAAATCAAGATGTCGACTTGTTTATGAGAGATTTATTAAGTGCTAAAAAAACAACACAATTTACAGATGATTTAATGTTGAGGGGTAGTGTCCATTTACCTCATGAATATTCTTGTACAAGTTTATGACTTGATGAATATTAATTTACTGAGCTATAACTTTTGCCATGCAGACTGTAGAATCTGAGCTACAATATTTTATGAGCAATCAGGGGAGGTCTTGCTCAAACAGCTCAAACTGTCTATTCTGGGGCTATTCCGTTTGCTACTGCCTTAAAACTTGTCTATAATAGGTACATGTATCTTTATCACGAAAATCAAGACCCACCATTTCTGTAAAACCATTTTTGGAAATTATCCTATATAATCCCATGCCATTGCACCAGGATGTTTAAAATATGAATATGCATCCGAACAAATTTTATTTGATTAATTAATGACCAATTATGGTCTAAGAAGTAATTAAAGCAATCTTAATTGATTAGCAGATGCAACTGAAGGTTTAGAGCTTTAGTAAGAGTGTGTAAAAAAAAGATTTACACAAAAAATGTGTTCTTTGTGAACATACTTCAGAATCTCATGTGCTTATTTTCTTTTTTCTTTCCTCCTTTAGTTGAACATGCATTTTGTAGAGCTTTTCTGATTGGTTAATTTGGGACATTTTTCAATGAAGCAGCCCATGTGCAAATAGATCTGTTCACACATATAAGTCTGTATGCTATTTTTATTGACTTTAGTTTTCTGGAGGAAAACACTTGCAGGAACCATGAAGCCATTAACAAACATACACGTGTACACTCATTGAAGATTAAATCATCAGAAAGATTTTATTTTGTAGTTATGTAAATCATGAAAATTCCTGACCAGTTTTAGCAGCAATATTTGTATGTGTGTCTGCTAATTGGGCGTAATTTTCGTGACCAATCATGCTTTGATGAACTGCAATAAATGTCCGTAGAAGGTACTGGTAGTTAACTTCCAGTCAGAAAAGAATATGTTGAATTTTAGCCTCTGTTCAAAAAGGGATTTGATGGACACACTTTAAATAATTTGTTTTTATCCGAGATTAATTAAGGTGGGTTGGGCACCAGTATATAGAAAATGGAAATTCTAGCAGAAATATACCGGCATTAGTATTAGTACTGGTATATTACAATAGCTTTGTATTGTGCTTGCTATTGTTGTTATCAGGAAATGTTAAGACAATATTGTTATTATGTTTATGTCTTGCTTCTGTCTTTTTTTGTGGGGTGGGGTTAAAATCAGTACCCTTTGGGCAAATGATTATTAGTGCTAAATTAATGTTGTAATTATTACCAAGCTTTGTATTGTAAAGTGTGGGCTGACTCGAATCACCTGTTGCTTCCTATACCCATGTTTACGTCCCATACCATTGTGTTTCATTGTGTATCTCTTCACATTTGATGTTTCTAGTTTCAATAACAGACACTTCTAGTGCTTACAGGTGTATCCAAATTGATTTGCACATGCTATAGCTACACTGGACTACAAGTTCGCCAATGGTTTACTTGGTTTACAAAAAAAAAGTGAGATTTTGTTTTGTTTGAGGGCAGATAAACTAGCTGTGAATGGGAAATGGGGGATTTAGAATTTCACTGCTGAAAACTGTACGGGTTCATGGTACTCTTGTAAAACTTAGAACAAAAAGCAACTGCAATGAGGGGGGTCAAGCTCAAGGTCATTTTTGTTAAAAAAAATATAGAAGACTGAAATTCATTGATACATGGGAGTTTTGGTCTACTGCAAAAGAGGTGATGTGGGGATGTTAATCACCTTCAGTGTTAGCCCTAGTTACTGTAAGTATTTTTATCTAGAGATTAGTAGGTTTGATGTTTTTTCTTTACAGTCAATCTTGAAGAAAAAGATCAAAATCAATTCTGATAAGTCTACTATGCTACCATTACTGGTATAAAGAATGGTATACATGTATCAGCTTGAATATTCAGTTACTGAATACTGTAAATTCTTTTATTTAACGAATAATAAATACATTGTTAACATACTGCTTTGTTTGTGTTGTTTTTATTTAGGTTATCCATCCATCGTTTGTGATCATGGTTTATCAAGTGATTGTGGGAATTTTAAAGTAAATACAAGCCTTTATAGACTTAGAGCAAAAGAGTCTTTAACTCCAAGTCAATGGATGCTTGCATCTGCACTAGTCTTTCTAAGCATTTGAATGACCATGATTATAATTTAATGATGGATGAGTTACCCAATTCACGTGCAAACCATGTTTTCTTCTAGAACTTGGCATCCGAGTTAATTGGATCTTGGATTTCATTAAACCTTACGATAAAGTAGATCACCAGCTTCTAGTATACTTGGAACCTTGGAATAAACAAAAATACACTTTTCTGGCTGGAATCCTTTCTCCGCAATCATAATGAAACAATTGTTCTTGACAATCCGGCTCAATACCAGCCATGTCAGGACTTTCTACTCCCTACACGTGTACAACGTTTATTTTCCATTGTTCAATGTGAAGTAAACATACGTTTGAGATTTTTCCCCAGTCACTGATTGGTCAGTTTAAAACCAGCGAATTATACCGGAATTGCCGATCCACTGGTGAAATGGTCTAAAGACAATGCAGTATTCAGCAGATGATCCCCGCATTTACATGTTACATAAACACTCAATTTTCATACTAAAAAGAACAAACAAACCATGTTTTTCAACATTTTATGAACGATCAAGAATATCCATTTTAAAAGTGAAAACCCCAAACCGTGTCAACCATGTTGCTTGCCATGTTGAGTTGCTAACAGTGCTTTCTACCTCAAAACTGATCCCAGGATAAGCACGTAATTATGTTTACCATTTGAGTAAAGTAAAAATGTCATTTTTTTTCTTTGTCTTTTATTCTTATAGCACGTACATGAGCACGTGCATATGTATACGGTAAATAGATAAATAAATGTTATATATACGCGCGACCAAAAGAGCAACCATAATATAATAGTACACCCTTACTTATTTCTTCTACACATGCGCGACAACAACTTTTACACTTCGTCCATTTATTTTTTTATTTATTGATAGCTGAATACGCTTTGCACAAGACCGAGGCATTTCGGGTAACGTGCCCACTGTTCTGTTCTCACCCGAGACTACTGTGTCTTGTTACAACGTGGTCTCCAGCGTCACCCAAAGACAATGGGTATGACGTGCGTTGAGAGCGACGATGATGTGCGTACGTCACGGCTTTAGTAAAAATCACGTGATGAGGCTAAAATCCTGCGATTCTATTTCATATTAACTAGATATAAGTATTTAAATAACAATAATAAAATAATTCTTATGGTAAGTGTACGATAGCGCAGGCTCGTAATAGACATATCATGAGTAAATGAAGAAAATTTCTCCCCGTTTCTAGGCACAGAACGCAGTGCATACCCGTAATTTGCCATTTTAATTTAAAATGCAATAAAATAATGCAAATTAGGCTTTGCACAACGGTTAATGCTTTTCGGGCAACGTGTCCGGTGGTCTGCGGATGCGCCTGTCACCTTGGAAACACTCCTTGTCCTCACCCGAGACTGCCGTGTCTTATTACAACGCGGTCTCCTGCGTCAACCAAGGATAATGGATGTGACGTGCGTTGCGAGGCGACGTTGATCTGACGTACGTACGTCACGACCTTTGTTAAAAATCACGGGATGACGCTGAAAATCCTGCAAATGTAAGAAAACACATTTAAAATGTGTATGTGTGTGCATTTTAAATTTAATAGCATTAACGCACTGTATCACGTGCACGCGCGCCTCTGTGTACGTGATTCTATATCATATCAATTAAATACACGTATTTAAATAACATTGATAAAATAATTATGAAAGGGCATACATGCGCACGTGCAGGTGTATACGAAACATTTATAAATGAATAAAAAATAAATAAATGTACACGCGCCCAAGAGCGCAAGCATACTATAATAGCTCCTCCTTATTAAATTCTTGTACACATACGCGAATACAACTTTTAATCTCCCGTGATTTCATTATTTCTTTTCTTTCTATTATTATTTAGTATGTTTCTGGTATGCCCCAAAACCAACGGCACGCTTTCAAACCGGGACGATGTCTCAAGTTCTCACGAAAGCACGGAACTTCGCAACTCACGGAGAACGTTCCCTTTAGAAGAAATATCCGACCAATTTACACCGGATTTGATATAAACTCCTCATAGCAGATCCGTTTCTAGATACAAAACGCTTTGCATACCCGTAATTTGCCATTTTGATTGAAAATAAAATAAAATTATGCGACTTACGCTTTGCACAACGGTTAATGCTTTTTCGGACGATGTGTCCGATGATCTGCGGATGCGCCTGTCACCTTTGAAACACTCTTTGTCCTCACCCGAGACTGCCGTGTCTTATTACAACGCGGACTCCAGCGTCAACCAAGGACAATTGATGTGACGTGCGTTGCGAGGCGACGTTGACTCTACGTACGTACGGCACGGCCTTTGTCAAAAATCACGTGATGACGCTGAAAACCCTGCGAATGGAAGAAAACACATTTAAACTGTGTATGTGTGTTCATTTTAAATTGAACAGCATTAATGCACTGTATCACGTGCACGCGCACCTCTGTGTACGTGATTCTATATCATATCAATTAAATACACGTATTTAAATAACATTGATAAAATAATTATAATGGTAAGTGTACGAGAGCGCACGCTCGTAATAGACATATCATGAGTAAATGAAGCAAATTTCTCATTTTAATTTTCTTCCTCTCTTCTTATCGCACGTGAAAGGGCACACATGCGCACGTGATGGTGTATACGATATTAAATAAATAAATAAAAAATAGATGTACACGCCATCAAGAGCGCAACCATAATATAATATCCCCTCCTATTTATTTCTTGTACATATACGCGATAACGACATTTAATCTTCCGTCATTTAATTATTTCTTTATTTTTTACTATTATTATTTGGTTTATTATTATTTATTATGTTTATGGTATGCCCCAAAGCCGACGGCACACCTTTACTACGGAACCCTGTATCAAGTTCTCACGGAAGCACGGAACTTCGCAACTCACGGAGAACGTTCCCTTAAGAAATATTTCCGACAAATTTACAGCGGATGTAATATAAACTCCTCATAGCAGATCCGTTTCTAGGCACATAACGCTTTGCATACCCGTAATTTGCCATTTTGATTGAAAATAAAATAAAATTATGCGACTTACGCTTTGCACAACGGTTAATGCTTTTCGGACGACGTGTCCGATGATCTGCGGATGCGCCTGTCACCTTTGAAACACTCTTTGTCCTCACCCGAGACTGCCGTGTCTTATTACAACGCGGTCTCCAGCGTCAACCAAGGACAATTGATGTGACGTGCGTTGCGAGGCGACGTTGACTCGACGAACGTACGTCACGGCCTTTGTCAAAAATCACGTGACGACGCTGAAAACCCTGCGAATGGAAGAAAACACATTTAAACTGTGTATGTGTGCGCATTTTAAATTGAAGAGCATTAATGCACAGTGTCACGTGCACGCGCGCCTCTGTGCACGTGATTCTATATCATATTAATTAAATACACATATTTAAATAACATTGATAAAATAATTATTATGGTAAGTGTACGAGAGCGCACGCTCGTAATAGACATATCATGAGTAAATGAAGCAAATTTCTCATTTTGTTTTTCTTCCTCTCTTCTTATCGCACGTGAAAGGGCATACATGCGCACGTGATGGTGTATACGATATTAAATAAATAAATAAATAAATAGATGTACACGCCCTCAAGAGCGCAACCATAATATCCCCTCCTATTTATTTCTTGTACGTATATGCGATAACGACATTTAATATTCCGTCATTTCATTATTTCCTTTTTTTTACTATCATTATTTGGTTTATTATTATTTATTATGTTTATGGTATGCCCCAAAGCCGACGGCACACATTTACTACGGAACCTTGTATCAAGTTCTCACGGAACTTCGCAACTCACGGAGAACATTCCCTTAAGAAAAATTTCCGACAAATTTACAGCGGATGTAATATAAACTCCTCATAGCAGATCCGTTTCTAGGCACATATCGTTTTGCATACCCGTAATTTGCCATTTTGATTGAAAATAAAATAAAATTATGCGACTTACGCTTTGCACAACGGTTAATGCTTTTCGGACGACGTGTCCGATGATCTGCGGATGCGACTGTCACCTTTGAAACACTATTTGTCCTCACCCGAGACTGCCGTGTCTTATTACAACGCGGTCTCCAGCGTCAACCAAGGACAAAAAGTCAATTGATGTGAGGTGCGTTGCGAGGCGACGTTGACTCGACGTACGCATGTCACGGCCTTTGTCAAAAATCACGTGATGACGCTGAAAACCCTGCGAATGGAAGAAAACACATTTAAAATGTGTATGTGTGCTCATTTTAAATTGAACAGCATTAATGCACTGTATCACGTGCACGCGCGCCTCTGTGTACGTGATTCTATATCATATCAATTAAATACACGTATTTAAATAACATTGATAAAAAAATTATAATGGTAAGTGTACGAGAGCGCACGCTCGTAATAGACATATCATGAGTAAATGAAGCAAATTTCTCATTTTAATTTTCTTCCTCTCTTCTTATCGCACGTGAAAGGGCACACATGCGCACGTGATGGTGTATACGATATTATATAAATAAATAAAAAATAGATGTACACGGCCATAATATAATATCCCCTCCTATTTATTTCTTGTACATATACGCGATAACGACATTTAATCTTCCGTCATTTAATTATTTCTTTATTTTTTACTATTATTATTTGGTTTATTATTATTTATTATGTTTATGGTATGCCCCAAAGCCGGCGGCACACCTTTACTAACGGAACCCTGTATCAAGTTCTCACGGAAGCACGGAACTTCGCAACTCACGGAGAACGTTCCCTTAAGAAATATTTCCGACAAATTTACAGCGGATGTAATATAAACTCCTCATAGCAGATCCGTTTCTAGGCACATAACGCTTTGCATACCCGTAATTTGCCATTTTGATTGAAAATAAAATAAAATTATGCGACTTACGCTTTGCACAACGGTTAATGCTTTTCGGACGACGTGTCCGATGATCTGCGGATGCGCCTGTCACCTTTGAAACACTCTTTGTCCTCACCCGAGACTGCCGTGTCTTATTACAACGCGGTCTCCAGGATCAACCAAGGACAATGGATGTGACGTGCGTTGCGAGGCGACGTTGACTCGACGTACGTACGTCACGGCCTTTGTCAAAAATCACGTGATGACGCTGAAAACCCTGCGAATGGAAGAAAACACATTTAAAATGTGTATGTGTGCTCATTTTAAATTGAACAGCATTAATGCACTGTATCACGTGCACGCGCGCCTCTGTGTACGTGATTCTATATCATATCAATTAAATACACGTATTTAAATAACATTGATAAAATAATTATAATGGTAAGTGTACGAGAGCGCACGCTCGTAATAGACATATAATGAGTAAATGAAGCAAATTTCTCATTTTAATTTTCTTCCTCTCTTCTTATCGCACGTGAAAGGGCACACATGCGCACGTGATGGTGTATACGATATTAAATAAATAGATAAAAAATAGATGTACACGCCATCAAGAGCGCAACCATAATATAATATCCCCTCCTATTTATTTCTTGTACATATACGCGATAACGACATTTAATCTTCCGTCATTTAATTATTTCTTTATTTTTCACTATTATTATTTGGTTTATTATTATTTATTATGTTTATGGTATGCCCCAAAGCCGACGGCACACCTTTACTACGGAACCCTGTATCAAGTTCTCACGGAAGCACGGAACTTCGCAACTCACGGAGAACGTTCCCTTAAGAAATATTTCCGACAAATTTACAGCGGATGTAATATAAACTCCTCATAGCAGATCCGTTTCTAGGCACATAACGCTTTGCATACCCGTAATTTGCCATTTTGATTGAAAATAAAATAAAATTATGCGACTTACGCTTTGCACAACGGTTAATGCTTTTCGGACGACGTGTCCGATGATCTGCGGATGCGCCTGTCACCTTTGAAACACTCTTTGTCCTCACCCGAGACTGCCGTGTCTTATTACAACGCGGTCTCCAGCGTCAACCAAGGACAACTGATTTGACGTGCGTTGCGAGGCGACGTTGACTCGACGTACGTACGTCACGGCCTTTGTCAAAAATCACGTGATGACGCTGAAAACCCTGCGAATGGAAGAAAACACATTTAAACTGGTGTATGTGTGCGCATTTTAAATTGAACAGCATTAATGCACAGTGTCACGTGCACGCGCGCCTCTGTGCACGTGATTCTATATCATATTAATTAAATACACATATTTAAATAACATTGATAAAATAATTATTATGGTAAGTGTACGAGAGCGCACGCTCGTAATAGACATATCATGAGTAAATGAAGCAAATTTCTCATTTTGTTTTTCTTCCTCTCTTCTTATCGCACGTGAAAGGGCATACATGCGCACGTGATGGTGTATACGATATTAAATAAATAAATAAATAAATAAATAAATACATGTACACGCCCTTAAGAGCGCAACCATAATATCCCCTCCTATTTATTTCTTGTACGTATACGCGATAACGACATTTAATCTTCCGTCATTTAATTATTTCTTTATTTTTTACTATTATTATTTGGTTTATTATTATTTATTATGTTTATGGTATGCCCCAAAGCCGGCGGCACACATTTACTACGGAACCCTGTATCAAGTTCTCACGGAACTTCGCAACTCACGGAGAACATTCCCTTAAGAAAAATTTCCGACAAATTTACAGCGGATGTAATATAAACTCCTCATAGCAGATCCGTTTCTAGGCACATAACGCTTTGCATACCCGTAATTTGCCATTTTGATTGAAAATAAAATAAAATTATGCGACTTACGCTTTGCACAACGGTTAATGCTTTTCGGACGACGTGTCCGATGATCTGCGGATGCGACTGTCACCTTTGAAACACTCTTTGTCCTCACCCGAGACTGCCGTGTCTTATTACAACGCGGTCTCCAGCGTCAACCAAGGACAATTGATGTGACGTGCGTTGCGAGGCGACGTTGACTCGACGTACGTACGTCACGGCCTTTGTCAAAAATCACGTGATGACGCTGAAAACCCTGCGAATGGAAGAAAACACATTTAAAATGTGTATGTGTGCTCATTTTAAATTGAACAGCATTAATGCACTGTATCACGTGCACGCGCGCCTCTGTGTACGTGATTCTATATCATATCAATTAAATACACGTATTTAAATAACATTGATAAAATAATTATAATGGTAAGTGTACGAGAGCGCACGCTCGTAATAGACATATCATGAGTAAATGAAGCAAATTTCTCATTTTAATTTTCTTCCTCTCTTCTTATCGCACGTGAAAGGGCACACATGCGCACGTGATGGTGTATACGATATTAAATAAATAAATAAGAAAATAGATGTACACGCCATCAAGAGCGCAACCATAATATAATATCCCCTCCTATTTACATCTTGTACATATACGCGATAACGACATTTAATCTTCCGTCATTTAATTATTTCTTTATTTTTTACTATTATTATTTGATTTATTATTATTTATTATGTTTATGGTATGCCCCAAAGCCGACGGCACACCTTTACTAACGGAACCCTGTATCAAGTTCTCACGGAAGCACGGAACTTCGCAACTCACGGAGAACGTTCCCTTAAGAAATATTTCCGACAAATTTACAGCGGATGTAATATAAACTCCTCATAGCAGATCCGTTTCTAGGCACAAAACGCTTTGCATACCCGTAATTTGCCATTTTGATTGAAAATAAAATAAAATTATGCGACTTACGCTTTGCACAACGGTTAATGCTTTTCGGACGACGTGTCCGATGATCTGCGGATGCGCCTGTCACCTTTGAAACACTCTTTGTCCTCACCCGAGACTGCCGTGTCTTATTACAACGCGGTCTCCAGCGTCAACCAAGGACAATTGATGTGACGTGCGTTGCGAGGCGACGTTGACTCGACGAACGTACGTCACGGCCTTTGTCAAAAATCACGTGATGACGCTGAAAACCCTGCGAATGGAAGAAAACACATTAAAAAAGGTGTATGTGTGCGCATTTTAAATTGAAGAGCATTAATGCACAGTGTCACGTGCACGCGCGCCTCTGTGCACGTGATTCTATATCATATTAATTAAATACACATATTTAAATAACATTGATAAAATAATTATTATGGTAAGTGTACGAGAGCGCACGCTCGTAATAGACATATCATGAGTAAATGAAGCAAATTTCTCATTTTGTTTTTCTTCCTCTCTTCTTATCGCACGTGAAAGGGCATACATGCGCACGTGCTGATGTATAGGGCCTCCTCCTTGAGAAACCGCTGCGATAATCTCGTTACTTCCTGTAACATGTAAGTTTTCCTATTACATCCGTTTCATGGAATTCTCTGTGATATATATTCACTTTTAATAATCATTTCATGGGAACTATTTCTTTATGTATGTACTTCCGGATCGTGGTCAACCAGGTGAATTGGTCAGTTGAAATTCTTTCGGACTTTTTTTTTCCTTGATCTATAACACTGTATACATATATCACACAAATATGATTTAGAGTTTACCCGCTATTTCTATCCAATCTCGAAGTTTCAAATTCCTGGTCGATTTATTTTGTTGAGAGTTCGAGATTTCGCGAGACTTGTCTACTTTATTGAGAATCAACTGTTAAGAATTTACGGCGAACTTCGCAATTCAAATTATGCTCCACCGTATTCACGTGATAGTCATATTATGGTAGTGTTTACTACACCGATCTCTACACACGAAGCGTGCTTATTAAATCCACACTGGCGTATGTTGACGTCATTTGTAAACATTTAGTAAAGTGTTTATATACACATGAACATAAAGATGGGGAGCTTCGGAAATATTTAGGAAAAGTGATGATTACAAGCTCAATCCAAACGGACTCCTAAGGAAATAATAAAATGCTATTTGAAATAAATATTAATCTACAAGGATAGTTTGTTTGTTTGTTTGTTAGGTTTAACGTCCCATCGACAGCAGTTCAGTTGTTTAGAGACTATGTCTACTTGAGACAGATATAGTGCTGCCGCACTGTAGTATCATGCCGTATACAATTGGCATGTACCACATCTAGTCACATTATCCTGACACCAGTCATGCATCTACCCTTATTAAATTTATGCTGAGCGCCAAGCAAGGTACCTGTTATGTATATATTTCAACTAGCTGTCATCTAAGCATACACAGTTGCTATACTTTCATCCGTGGTTATAGGAATAACTACCAATGAAAATCGTTAGAATATTCATTCAGTACTGTCTTACGTCATCAACTCTAATTAGGTCAAAAGTGAGGTTAGACAGCTTAAGAAAAATATTGATAGGATGTAAGCAATAATTAAACACATAAATGAGGTTTTCCATGTAGGTACACAAACATGGTGTTTATGCAATGTTGCTGAAAAAATATGCAGCACAATATTAGTTCTATCATTATTCTTTGTAGACCCTTATTCATTCCTAAAGGTGAACATGTGTTTGTACCTACATGGAACTTGGACAAGCCATTGAGTTTGCTATTCCGGAGTAAATCTATTCAGAAATTTTGAATTGTCTTGAAGTTGAGTTTTTCTTTTATTCTGTTTCATTATTCAAGACTATTTTAAGCTACTTTCACTTAGCACCTCGCTGCTTAAACTTCAAAATCCGACAGAGTAAGAAAGTCTCCCAGGTCGCGTTCTCTCTCAACGACTGAATACCATTGCAGGTAGTAAAGGTTTTTATCGACATCAAAATCACTCTTACCCTACTAACAAAAAAACAAAAAAAACAAAACAAAAAAAAAAAAAGTGATGATTATTGCAATCTGCGCCCGTCCTGCATCCTGCAATTTTATCATTTTAAGGGCCGTGAGTCTTGTGTGTCAGGGACAATTTATATTAGACTGGTTATCAAATTCGGCCTTTAAACTGTGTCAGTACACATTTTAACAATGTTTGGCAAAGATAGGTTCACGTTTGTCAGTGTTAGACAGCAGACTATTTTTTGCAATTCAAGGGCCGTAACTCAAGAGTATCTGGGGAATTCTGGCAGTTTAGCGATTTAGGTCGAGCTATTGTGCCTATACACAAAGTGGCAACGTTTGGTAAAGATTGTTAGAGTTAGAGAGCGGACACTGTTATTTTTTTTTATCAAGGGGCGTAACTACTGAGGGCTTTGGATATTCTGGCTGGTTATCAAAACTGGCCGAGATATTGTGCCCATAGACATTGTAACGGTTTTCGTTTGTTAGCGAACGCCGCCAGCCCGTCTGTGATTCCATTGTACGTTCCGTCATCGACGGGATTATTAAAATCAACAAAAATAAACAAAGAAGCGTGGCATGACTGTCTATGATTACTTGCACGATGAATGTCTATGATTAATTTATATATATTTCATACACCTTATGAATATGTTACATACAAAAGTGGTTTGTCTGCTTTTCATTGCGTAACTTGGCACTTAAACTTTGTTCATTTTCACCATATGCTACATCACGCAGGACCCTTTTTTCGTGCTTTAGCGGATATAAATATAGTCCCACACAGAGATAAGATCGTATGAACAAACATGAAGGTCAGCTACAGATAACCTCGCCTGTCTGCCTAAAAATGAACGGTATGGGACACGAATTGTGAAAAATAATGTGAAGAAATGTGAGTCTTCGTGACTCTATCTTTATCTTGGACATCTATATGGGACAGAACGTGGCGGTCCTTGTTCCCTAAACAGTTATCATTATATTACGTAACTCTATTTCCAATATTTGGGTCACCATCCGAATTTAGCTCACATATTTTTTTCCAAATTTAAATGATATTCTCTTGGATGAAAATATATCATTGTAATAAAAAATACGTCCCCTTTGTCTATATCATTTTTTTAATATTTAGTCAAACATATATATGTGTATTTATTTGTTAACATTAAAACAAAGAGTGCAATTGTATCAATTTTGTTACTTTTAAAGTACCGTAACAGCTTTTCAAAGAGAACTTTGAGAGAAACTTTTATCTATATTTTGAAATAACTAAATATTAGGAACAAAAAAGAATGGCATTTTTTTCATTCAGGGAAGAATGACATTGAATTTACTTGTTTTGTTTTAAAGCAGCTCGTTCACAGATAATCAGTAGAAATTAAAGGAATAATGTTCTACTCTCCCTCTTTAATGTTGGTGAAGTCTTTGTTTCCTGACAAATAAACTAGGAAAGTGTAGATCACATTGCACGGGAAAATGCTATTTTCGTAAACGCAACTTCGACAAAATTGGTTAAATATAGAAAACGGTATCCCTGAAGCAGGCGTGTGCGGTACCACGTGACACGTTCCGTACCAGTTCATGGCAGT
>CM037792.1:17166614-17216614 GCA_021229015.1 Solen grandis | reverse complement strand
TTAACAGCCCTCGTTAGCGGAGAAATGTGTCGTGACGCCAATGACTGTAACCATGTGACCTGTGACGCAAAACATATGCTGGAATGTCACCGTGGACAGTGCACCTGCTCAGATCGTAAGTTTATGTCATCAGAAATTAACGGATAAGCCAGAGATGTAAATACCTAGATGTAGTTTCGTGGATAAGCGAATGATAAAAAAAGAAATATCTGTAAAGGTTAGCAGATCGAACTCTGCTAATGGATGAATTTCCCACATTTTAATAATTATCATAATTTTTAAGGGCATATGTTACAGTTTATCATCGCAATGTTTCGGACATGTTAAGTGTAACTTATTTCGGGTACTCAAAATTTTCGGAAATAAGTCAGCACAACTACGCTTACAGGATTGTTTCGCCAGTAAAGGATGTCTGTTTACATAATTCACATTTCCTTTTTCAAATAGTTAATTAATTTGAAATAAACTTATTATGTTTAACATATTTTAAACATTTATTTCTTGTCAACATTTGACAGTTACCTTAAAAACAGTTCAGCAGCTTCTAAAAGAAGTCGATGACCGTTGTTTTAAGCAAGCATCCAACAAAGAATATTTAAAAGAAAAGAAAAAAAAAACTCTTGAAGTACTTTCTGTAAACATTAGAAAATGTTGAAAATGAGGATATTTTTTCACCCCCTTTTCCAAAATTGCTGCGCTTTTTTCTCCCCATTTGTGTAAAAAGGAAGTACCTAATAATATCTAAACCACTCTTTCAGTTTAATTGGATTGCCATTTATAAAAAAATTACTATGCGTGTCTTCTATTTTTTATTTTTTTTATTTTTATTGTTTATTATTATTTTATTTATTTATTTATTGTTATTTATTTATTTATTTTAAATGAGAAATGTATATTTTAGCTATTTATCTAAAACGGTTACCATAGATATACAAACGTAGTCGGTGACCTATCATTTTCTTTTGCATTTCCTTATTCAAAGCATTTTTTTTTACATATTAGAAAATTATGTGAAAATCAAAAAATCTATTGAAGAAAAAAAAACTGTAACATACGCCCTTGAAAACAAATAATAATCTTTTTTCCCGTGCTTTGAAAAGATGTCTGTTAGTGCTTTACACCAACTGTGGCGGATCCAGGACGCGAGCCCCCTCTAAAATTCCCCGACCATATATAAATGTAGACATACAACCCCCCAAAAAACTCACAAGAATGCACTATTTTACAGCTTTGATTTAAAAGAAATCGCGCGGGAATTCCCCAAAAATTCCTAATCCAACCGGAAATACACCCTTATCACGGCCCTGGCAAAGCGGCAAGCCGCTGCATTGTTACTGCCTACATTTTTGTTTAGGAAAACTTGTTATTTTGTTTCAGCCGCCCAGCAATGTTCAGGCAGAGGTGACTGCAGTGGTGATTGCAGACGAGATTGGCACTGTGTTGATGGGGTGTGCAGATGTGGATTTGGTTTCTAGACTGGGAGCAGGAAATGCTTATATATTGTCATAAATCGCTTATAAATAAATAAAAAATATGATGTTTTTATAAATCCTGTCACGTGTGTGGTAGGAATTAGAAGCAAGATCCATACCTGTACCTTAACAAAGTATTGACAAACACACAAGAAAAGATATGCGTTTGCCTTCTGATAAATTAGTTTACATGTACATGTATTCATAAACACTGAAATGTATATTGCTCATATAATTATATATTTTGGCAGGACTATAACATCGTCGGAACCCTTGGAATATATTCCGTTAACACTATTGTATATAGTCAATCCTGTCTTAATCGGTCAGTCTAGAAAGGAAGAAAACGTGACCGCTTACCAGAGGTGGTCGCTTAATGCTAGTTTAGTAATATTGAAACTGCCTGCTAATTGCAAGTTGACCGCTTAATACAGGTTGCCGCCGCTAATACAGGTTCAACTGTGTATGTGTATGGAATATATACCATTGTTTCCGATGGTGGATACACTGCTACGTCTCAGTATAGTTACGTTATTATGTATGTTACATGTAGATTGGATTGAGCCAGTAATTATGAAAAGCACACGCGGCTATGCCAAAGAAAGTTCGCCTAAGTTTGGAGCTCTGTTAACTTGCACGTTTGGACTGTGCGTGACTAATGTGACACGGAACACCTATGAATACATATCATATGACTTCACCAGAA
This sequence comes from Solen grandis, assembly GCA_021229015.1. Taxonomy (NCBI): domain Eukaryota; kingdom Metazoa; phylum Mollusca; class Bivalvia; order Adapedonta; family Solenidae; genus Solen; species Solen grandis. The sequence continues at coordinate 17,214,436 of CM037792.1, read as the reverse complement.
AACAAACATGTATTTCTTAACGCCGTGAATACATTAATGCTGCAACGCTTTGATTAACTGTGCTATGGAGAATTTATTACGTGTTAGCAAAGAAAGTCTGATAAATGATAAAAGCTTTGATACCGACCAATCGTCAAAATTATATGACCAGCGAGGGCTAAACTTTATGCAAATACTGTAATAAAATGTACTTTTTAGAATTAAGAGTGCTGTAATCATAGACTTGATACGTTGGTATTTCCAAGCTAAATTGTAGGTACAGTCCCACTTTATAGTAATGTAAATAAATGCCTGCAAAAATAATGATACAGTATGCTTTACAGCAACATTGAATGAACCCCCATTCATTTGATTTCCGTATATCATTTATTATTTCGTTTTGTCATTTACATAAAAAATATGTCCTACGTGATAACTCTTGACTACTAATTATATCGGCCATTTTTTTTTTGTAACACATTTGCAAGAAATATACATCACATTAGATCAAGAGTAGAGACTAAAAATTTAAAAACCCATTTTGCAGTACAGAGAGAGAGAGAGAGAGAGCAATTGGTAGTGTATTTGAAAGAGAGAGAGAGAGAGAGAGAGAGAGAGAGCAGAATTGTATTTCATATATTTTTATGTACATGTAATGTATGTACATATCGGACGATGTGTACGTGATCGGCATTTATTGCGTTTTCTATCGGAATATTGGGCCAATATGGAAACATCATACATTGTACATGCTACTGTACGTTGTAGTATCCTGTGGCCTGTCTTATACACAAAGATGGTGAGAGAACTTGTTATGCCTGTTTTGAGCGTTTCAGATGATTTCGCGTTTACGCCCGTACTTTGTTGTTCAATCAAATGTTGTCTTGATAAGATATTAAGAATTTTAATATGATGCAATGTGAATGCCAGTGAATAATAAAAGGCAAGAACTGCTGATATTTTACTTCAATATTCTTGATAAGTGTGACATTGTAAAACATCGATTTTAGAAAAGAATAGGCTAATTTTTAAGGTAAAATTTCTAAAACTTAAAGACTGTTTAATCTTTAAGCAACACTGCTCTTCGTCATGCAATGATATCGGCGACATTTTCATGCTATACTTGGTTTATCTAGTAGTAAAATTGTTTGAAAATCCATTCATGCATAGCTATAAGCATGTTACGTAGTTTTATTTTAATGTAGTAATTTATTTTGAAATAACCATTGGTCCATGATTAAGCACATAAGCATACATGTTTGTGTAAAACGTAACATTGTTGTTTTTATAATTACATTTCACTTGTTGGTATTAGTACATGTACTAAATACTGGTGTTGCACGCAACACACGAGTCCCTACCGGTGAAGAACATAATTTATCCGTTTCCATAGCAACCAAACTTTGATCAGGAAAAAGACAACAATGAGACGTGCAGAATCTCCATACATCCATCTATTCAGATACCAAGTTTCATAATATTATCTTAAACGCTTTTTAAGTTATCGCGGCATCCAGATTTACGGACGGACGGACAGACGGAGGGCAATCTATAGTCCACCGGTGTAAACACTGGTAGGGGACTAATAATAATTTGTTGTGTATTTAACCACATTTCGAGTTCAGATGTACATTTCTAGATCTATATCACGAAACCTAGTCAATAATTATGCGCACCTGAAAAAGAAACCTGTGGTAAATACACAACAAAATACAGATAGACATGGATGATTTCGATGCTGACTCGATAATCGTAATTTCATCCGTACTCTTTTCTTGAAAGTCGGGCTCAACATTCTAAATAACTACTATACTCGACTCTCTAAATATATAAATGATACAAAATTTTTACATTCCTATTGTGACGAAAATATTTAGTAGAGTTTGCCCTATTGTCATAAATTCAAAATTGGTAGTGTTTACCCTAAGTTCCAGCTTCCGGTTAAACAATTGTTGGTTTCTGCTAATACTATTCAACGCAAGCTTTATCTGGTAAGTTTTTATAACTTTCTTTGAAATTAAGTTTATTATTTTTCGTGATTTGAATAGATTTTTATAAGCACGGCATATATAAGCACGGCGTCATATAGAAATAGAAAACACCCCTACGTTCATATGATACTATGGAAATGGTTTTGCCCGGGAGAGTCCATGATAATTTGGTCACGTGGTGTGCTACTACTATAAATACGGGGCGAACGCCGATTTTCGGGGAGTTGCTGGTTAACATTCAAAGTGTTCGTTTGTTAAAACATATAAGCACTTTGTAAATATAGGACTGGAATCACTTGGGGCTTTGTGTCCGTATACTTTCATGTAAGCACTGCTTTATTGGAAGGGGGCAAATCAGTACACGGGCAGCGGCTGAAACAGTTCTGGAGTCAGGCCCAGCTTATCGTTCGAAGCCTAGATTCTTGGATAGGGCTTGGTGTCTGCCAAGTCTTGAAAGCCCAGCTATCTCGCACTAGGCAGACAGTGGCTGCAACTCGGTGTTACGGGACTGGTCGTTCCAACGGTCAATATTGGGGTGCAAATTACGATACAGCCTTGTTTATATCTTTATTCAATATACGTTAACATTAATTTAACTTGATTCTTGTTAATCTTATTTAGATAGTAAATCAGATTTGTAACAATCATTGTTAATCAGTTGTGTATATATTTTCCAAATATTTTATTTCTAATCAGTTGGCTAGGCAGGCCTCAAGGAAAATTTATTGATACTATTTCCATCTCCTCAAATCCGCCGTTAAGACGTTACACGCTACACTTGCATTTTTTTTTTAATTCTCTTAAACCTCTTTTATCAATGTATTTTTTATCTACTGCCCCTATAACAGGAAATGTCATCAAGTAATATCTCAGATCCGTGTATATACAGTCATTTTGTTTTTAGTTTATCCTCATTTTTATGTCATCAACTTATTTTCAGTTGTAATATATTAGAAAATAATACGCACCATGTGAGCGCGTGCGCACGCGCTGCGACCTGTTTTCATACAGTATTTTTTCCTTCTTTCTATTCAGAAAGAAAGATGCGAGTCGTGTTAGAATATATCTTTAACATATTAAATCGTAATTTTAGTTTTGAATTAAAAATATTTAATGACAACATTAATCGGATTACTGTCAGTTTCTTTATCCGTTGAAGTTCCAATATGGTCCAACCATAAGTGTTTAAGCCTAATTACATAAAAAAGTTAGGATGAAATCAAATACATGGAAGATATTTACAGTGATTGGTCTTTTTTTTTTTTTTTTATCAGACAACCAAAATTGCGACGGCCCGAGCGATTGCACTGGGAATTGCAACCGGGACTGACTATGCGTTGACGACAAATGCCTCGATGTGCATATGGAATTCTTCAAGGGGTTGGCAAATAGATAAATATGTGACAAAACAATTAGAATAAATAAAATAATTTGATAGTATTTTTGTCCTTCGTTGAACTCTCACTATGTTTGGTCTGAAATCGTACAGTGAATCAATGACTGGTGACTCTCAGATTTGAGATACGTTGCGAATAAAAAAAAACTTCAAAAAAAGTCGGTTATGAAAATAGTTTGATCGTTTATTGGTTTTATCTATGGTGGTATATTTCTGCCAGCCACTTATCCACTTAGCTATGCCGAAACTTTTCTGAAAATTATCACATATTCAGTTAGTATCTGGCAAGCAGAAAACTTTCGTGTTATCCTCTTAGGTATCTTAACAGGACAAAACTGCCTGTTAGTGCCCACTACTGCCAGCCATATATTCACTTAAGATAACTTGAAATCTCGACTTTTTAAGTTAGTCAGTAAAATACTGTGGATAACAAGCAATTTTTCACATAATTATCTGAAAAAAAGCACAATATCCAGTTAACAAAAGTGAATATGTGCTTGGCAGTAATGGGCACCAACAGACAGTTTAGTCCTGTTAAGATACTTACGTGGATAACTTGAGAATTTTCTACTTGCCAGATAAAACGCAGCAAACGTGACATAATGTAATAGGCCGTAAAAGATCGTAACAAAATTTAGAGGTGGTCCGTAGTGGGACGGGGAGCATTTGTGATGTTTCGGACAACGATTGCTTTTCCTTTTTTCTATGGTAGCACGCATTCTGCATTGAACAACATTTCGGGGCTATAATTAAAATAAAACTGCTTTTTTCCTCCTTTTTACTACGCAGAGATATAGGTCTGATTTTTTTTTCACCTGGTAATGTTTATTCTTATGTATATTTAGTACCGTTTCATAATGGAAGTCAAAACCGAATTGAAATGTGCAAACCATTTATGCTGGAAATAACATGTTCAATAAACGGAAATAAAAAAGTAAATGTGCTATCATGTGAGTCGCAAATAATTAGGAAATATTTGAAACATTGAAAACTGCAATTTCATCATTTGTAATTGCCTATAAATATGCACATGCATGTTAGTGTATCGACTACCGCGCCAGTTATATGCAGCGCTGTGAAAAGTTAGGTCGCAGTTTCGTAACTAAATGGAGAATTTTTGGTAAAACTTATTCAACTGTCTTACAAAAGATTAATAAAAAGATAAAAAGTAATAAATAAAAGAAAGAAAGTAAAGCAAAGCACCTATCAATGTTTTTCCCGGGGGTTGCGAACTGGCCTAATGGAATTTTAAACTTTTTTTTCTTTATTTTAGGACATTGGCAATTGGTCAAAATCCCCATATTATATGCTTCAAAAATCTTCTTTCATTGGTAGTTGCATAATTACTATTTTTGTTTTCCTTAGCACATTGCAGTAATGAAGTATTGCATTCTTTTTGGGGGCTCTATTTAAAGAAAAAAAAATCTTTGGCTTTATTTGTACTGGATATTTTAATACATATAAATAGCCATCTATTTTTATGCGTTTCTTCTATTATATTTGTTTGCTTTTTTTTAAATCTAAATACATATATCAAATAAATTTTATTAACTGTAAGAAAGAGAGAAAGTGGACAATGTGTATTGAAACAACTTTTGTATTCATCCTTTTTTGTTACGACCCTGTTTACGCAAACGTCTTTATGCCATAGGAATTACGGTATCATTTGAAAATTTTAGGGTGCCTGGATAGCGTAGTGGTAACGCGCCTCGCTTCTCACCAATGCGTCCCGGGTTCGATTCCTGGTCACGTACGTGAGAGGGTACAGTGGTCGCCCGTCCAGACACGTGGGTTTTCTCCGGGCTCTCCGGTTTCCTCCCACAATAATGACCACATACGCCGCCATCAGAGCCATCGAGAGTGATTAATTTAAGTTGTGAAAACTTGTTTCGTAATCGATGTAAAATAGATAAAGTTTAAACTAATTTGAAAATTTGAATAAATGCCACTTTAGTACATATAAAACATGTTCTCTCAGCGCTTTAATTTATACCGTGGTTACGAACGTGCTAAAAAGTTGCCCGGCGCCCATGATTCATCCGTAGAAAACCTTGACAGAACGTAAGACACGTGTCAGATCTTAATCAGAACGTGAAAATCGTGAGGGAACCCATCAGAACGTGGCGGACCGGAAGACAACGTACTGGCATCCGTGGTAGACCGCGGGCCGCACCGTGGTGCGCCTTGTTGCCACCAGGGCTCAGTCCTTTTCCCCTCCACGTCTCGTCACGGATATACCGTGATAGACCATGAGAACACTTGGAGAGACTTGACACAACTTGTATTAAGAGATAAAAATGACTCAAGTTCCTACGTTTCGTGAAAACGGGACTGCCGTGGCCGCCGGGAACATACTGTAAACGTAACATATGAATTGAAAATGGTGACGTATTCTAAAACGGATACACATCTTTCCATTTACACCTTATCTGTGGCCTAAAACAGAACAGTTCATGTTGCATTAGTACACACGTGACGTACTAGTGAGAGATTGATCACGGTGACCACGATTGCTGTAGTATAAATTGACGAACTCTGTCATACAGAAATCAGAATTTACTCAAATTCGGACCTTTACACAAAATGAAAGTGACTCTGTTTATCGCAGTAGTTCTGGCTGTTGCGGGTAAGTCAATATATTTTCTAATTTATTTTTCTGTAGTATTTTGCTGCTGCTTCTGTTTCTGTTAAGTGATACATTAAATTTTGATTTTAATATAATTGACTGAAGACCATGCTGATTACTCGTCGATGATTATCTCAAAGAATATTGCATTTTATCATTCTAGAAAAAATGCCGTTTTATTTTTTGGTAACTTCAAGTTTATTTCTGATTTTATAATTTGATGCCGTATGTCACTACGTTTTGCTAAATTAATAGTTTAACTTGTCAAATGTAAACAAAGGCATTCACATTTTATTGTTATATTTTGATATATATCATAATTTATACTTGTTTATAAATTCTTACTACAGTCTGTAAATGAAATAAGAGTTTATACGCAAGTACGCATAAAGGTAATTGATTAATCATTAATCAGTCAGAAAGACGAGCTGATTAATCGACGATTTTTATGGACTGATTTATGGACATTCTGACAGTTTATATCTAAACATTTCGAGTATCCGAAATATGATACACTAACGATGAAACTAATGCTACGGTGGATGTATTCACTATCAAGCGGATGCAAGGTGACTGTATTTCGCAGCCTCGTTCGCATGGTTGGCATACGAGTTCATACTTCCTCGTAGTTAAGCAAAATAGCGAAATCTTTGATAAGTCTAATTAACTTTTCTTTTCAATTCAATCCCAACACAAAACAATAAATAGTGCAATCATGGCCTCATTTTTACATAAAAGGTAACAGGGGTAGAAAAAATAGCTTTATCCAGTTGTTTTTTTTTTCCATCTTTCTTGCAAATATTCTTTAATGTTTACTTGATTAAAACAATGAAAAAGTATAAATCAACGAGTTCATATTCGAATATACTGTGCTGTTTTTGTGGCAACTGTCTAATGCTTAACAAGAAAACAAAGTTCAAAATCTATTAAACTTACTTAATTCATTTAGAATTAATAAACTATTTGAAAAGAAAATGTTATAAATACAAGCAGACGTCATATCCTAGCGAAACAACCCCTTTAGCGTGATTGTGCTGACATTGTGACACTTTATATTCAAATATTTGGAGTATCCGAAATATGTTACACTTTACATGTCTGAAACATTGCGATGACAAACAGTAACATTCGCCATTAACTACTTTCTTTTTACAGCTCTCGTCAGCAGTGAGTCATGCCAAGACACCGGCGATTGTAATCACGTGACATGCATGAGCAATCACACTTTGGAATGTCATAATCATCAGTGCACGTGCTCAGACCGTACGTACACAATTCAGTGACCCATTGAACAGAGATAGGAAACGGCCCGAAATAACTTTTTTTCTCGTGATGCGATGTAAAACAACAAAAAACAAAACAAAGACAAAAACAAAACAAAAAAACAAACAACAACAAAAAAACAACAACAAAAAAACAGGTGAACGGGATTTGAACGAGATCTCGCTGGAACGCCTAACATCTTGCAGTTGCTTAAAAGAGAGGCGCTTTACAGTATCATTTGAGATATGCGATCTGAATGAGAGACCTACATCGGCAATATATTAAAGAGAAATCTCAGTATATTCATAATTGATTGTAATCTATACGTAATATCAAGATGGGGTGTTTGTTTGGCTCTCAGCATATAAGGGTAGTTCCAGGACTGCTTGGCGCTCAGCATATAAGGGTAGTTCCAGGACTGCTTGGCATTCAGCATATAAGGGTAGTTCCAGGACTGCTTGGAGCTCAGCATATAAGGGTAGTTCCAGGACTGCTTGGCATTCAGCATATAAGGGTAGTTCCAGGACTGCTTGGCATTCAGCATATAAGGGTAGTTCCAGGACTGCTTGGATTCAGCATATAAGGGTAGTTCCAGGACTGCTTGGCACTCAGCATATAAGGCTAGTTCCAGGACTGCTTGGCATTCAGCATATAAGGGTAGTTCCAGGACTGCTTGGCACTCAGCATATAAGGGTAGTTCCAGGACTGCTTGGCGCTCAGCATATAAGGGTACTTCCAGGACTGCTTGGCCCGGTGTCAGGAATCATGACATGTCTTCGGCGTGATACTGCTGTGTGGAAGCACTATATCTGTTTCAAGTAGTCATCGTCTCAAAATGATCGATAGAATGTCGGTGAGGCGTTAAACCCAACAAACAAACAAACAAGATGGAGTGCCTATACGTTTCTTCTTCAGTATTGTTCACAAATGCAAAAGAACACTGACTTATTTTAATAACGGATATTTTGACATTTAATAACAAATAGCATCAACAATAAGAGCCAAAATGTACTCGAATATATACAAGTATAAAATGTTTAAACCCTTGAATTCGTTGAAACCTCATTCTACGATGAAAAGAAAAAAAAGAAAACACCCATTTTAGAAGAGAGATGGTTTTAAACTATTTGGCCACTTTAAATACATGTACATGGCTTCATAACTTTTACGTTAAATTTATGTGACTTTTCAGCACAAAACATTGTGTTCAAACACAAGATATGAACATTTGAAATGTGTTAATTTTGTAAAACTTAAAAGTATTTACATCTTTTAACAACAGAACTCTTCCCCTTGTATAACGATATTGGCGAATAAAATATGTTTCTTGGTTTGTTTAAAGTAAAATAAGGTAAATTCACTCGTCTTTAGTTTCAAACATATTGCCTGGTTTTATTTTAGTATAAGAATTCGAAAAAAAATCCATTAACCTATAAATATTTCAAAACAATGTACTGAGCATATGAGCCAAAAGGTTTATGCAAAGTTTTAATGAGAACATGTCACTTGTAGACATTAGTATTTTAACATATCTTAAAGTTATAATCTATAGATATTTCTTTGACACCATTAATCCGATTACCGTTTTGTTACCTAATTCACCGATGTGTTCCCAAGTCTGGTCCAAACAAAATTTGATAAGAAAGCTTTGAAAGAAATCAACTGTGACTGTTCTTTTTTTTTTCAGACGGCCAAAGTTGCAGTGGTGCAAACGATTGCAATGGAAGTTGCAACCGGAGCTGGCATTGCGTTGACGGCAAATGTCGATGTGGGTATGGAATCCTTCCAGGAGTTGGCAAATAGATAAATTTAATATAAAAAAAAGAACAAATAAAATAATTTGATCGTATTTTTGTCCTTCATTGAACTCATCCTATTATTTACGGTCGAACGTGTGAGAGAGCCAATTTCCAGTGTAAAACTTACTGAAGTCGTTAAAGCTATCCGATACGTATTTTTCACCTGACGTGTTTTCGTTACCTGTCTGTTTATAAACAAGAAATTTCTTTAAAAAAAGATATTCGGCGTAGCTAAATAATTGTCATTTGTAACATGTAAAACAGATTAAAACTATTATAAAGTTGGAAACGTTAGCAAAAATGTTTATAAAAACCAAAATTATGGGAGGTATTGTGAGGACTATATACAAAACGGATTTAATTCACGAACTAAAAAAAAACTAATCTAACAACTTCCATTAAATATTATGCACTTGCTGATTTTTTTAAAGTAGAGACAACTCGTATATAACCAAGCGAAACCGAAATATCATAAATCGCATATATCCGATTATTTTAAGATCTGCAAATAAACTGCACAACTCCCAACAGTAGTTCCCTCCCTTTTACAAATTAGGGAAAATTGTGGTCTTAAAATAGACATACGCCTGCTTCTTATTTAGTTGTTTTAAATTATATTGCCAAAGCTATCCTAAATTGATAAGTAAGTGTTAAATCTTCAAAACTGTGTTACCTTTCATTTTTAAACTGAAAAAGAAACCTGTTATATCAAGTTCAAGTAGAAAGATATATACAACCTGAAACTCCCATTTTTAGTTGGAATATCCTAATTATCTTAGAAATAATTTTTACAAGCTAATAATAGCATTCCATTTACCCTGGCTTTATTTGCATACCAACATTTGATTGGTTTAAGAAGTAGGTCAAAATCAAGTTTATACAGCTACGCCGAAAAAGACCTGATACCATACAGTGTACCATTGACTGGTGAGGGTGCTGCCTTAGATGTTTGCGACCTTACCAATACAAAACTAGTCGGTTAAGCATACAGTTTGTTTGTTGGGTTTAACTTCCCACCGAAAGTATTTCACTCATATGGAGACAATGTCACTTTGTGACAGATATAATATAGCCACATAGAAGTAAACGTATCACGCTATAAACATGTAACATATCATATTATTCTGACACCGGGCCAACAAATCCTGAATCTACCCGTATATGTTGAGCGCCAAGAAATGAAGGTATACCAGCACCATGCTTTCACGACTTAGGTATGTCGCGGCCGGAAATTAAGAAAATAGTAGATAAATGCATTATTGATGTGGCAAGTATCAATTACAAATTTAAACACAATAATAGTCCAAATAGTCACAGATTAATGAAATTCCTTCCTAACCATGCATATGGCTTATGAGTCACAGAAAAATAACAGTTATCATTATTATCAATAGTTTCTTCGGTGTCCAAATGGCTTGTATGTGAATCGTAGTTATGAAATCGCTACAAAATCAGTACTTACTGAATAGTGTTAAATGTATCTAAATAAACATACATGAAGTTTGGTATACGTCTTAATTGGAAAAATATTTCAGCATTGTAACTGACTTTAAATGTATTGCATATTTCAATTTATAAACAGTATACATGATAATCAAGCATGATAATTAATAATATTATTATGATTATAATAATTATGTAAGACAAAACAATGGTAAAATTCTTAACATATTTTTTTCCCTTTCGAACTGCTATGTCAGACTTGGCGCTGAAAAATAAAAATGACTAAATGTACAAAAAAAACAAAAACATTTTTATTATGAAATATTTAAATTATGTATCAAAACTTGGCTAATTAATTCTATGCATATAAAAGAACAGGACTGAGAGGACAAAAACTTAATTATTTTTACATACTCATTGATAAAAATGTGTTTTAAACAATATTGATAATCATACTGAATCTTTTAAAGCGTATTGCTTGAACATATTGTAAGTACATCCATGGGACTTCCTTCAAATTCGCAGTATTTTATTGTAAGGTAAATATGTAGAAAGTATATTTATATAAGAATTTAATTACCAATAGGTGAAGCAAGTAACTAAGAATCAAAGAGTCATTTTATCTTGGTATATGAACCTGAAACACTTAAATACCTATACAAATTATGAAAATAAAACTAAACACTTTTTTTCTTTCTAAATCTTGTCTGAGTGATTCATAATTAATCAAAGAGTAAAAAATGGACCCTGGTGGGACTTGAACCCACAAACTTAAGTTGGCAGTAATTTTATTCTATTTATTGATACTCACCAGTTGAGGTAATTCATCAAAGTCCCGGAACCTTAAATAACAACTTTATATGCAAAATATTTACATCTCAACTGTATTTTTAACGATGTTCTAACACGCGGTTAAATGCATATAATCCGATGCACTACACTAGCCTAACACTTACGGCGTGGTTTGTTTTACTACGAGCTCTTTGTAATAATAAGTTATTTCTGGCTTCTCAATTCTTAAATTTCCGTCCCCGGTGGCCGAGTGGTAAGAGCGTCCGCCTCGGATGCGGGAGGTCGTGGATTCGATCCAAGGGCCGCGACATACCAAAGTCGTAAAAAATGGTACTGTTATATCTCACTTGCTTGGCGCCTTGCTTGCCTTGCACATGTCTACGGCGTTATACTGCAGTGTGGCAGCACTATATCTGTCTCAAGTAGACATCGTCTCCAAATGACTGAAATACTGTCGGTGGGGCGTTAAACCCAACAAACAAACAAACTGTTATATTAATTAGACACTGACTACTTTTAACAAATTGAATCGAACAGGTATTTGAAATGTCGGACTCACTGCTTGGATGGAAATAACAGGCAAACTCTAATATTAATGTAAACCAATTATAGTAAACCTTTCTGAGATTTAGCAGAGGATCTTATTAAATAACTCTAAATTGAATTTGGAGTTTTACTGTTTATCTAGAATGAGATTTAATTAAAGACTGAGAAGAGTGTGATCAATTTACAATATAGGTATAAAAAAAAGCTTATATAGAGGAATAATTCTTTCGAAGGAAAATTGATATATATATGCGTTGTTTTTTGGGGGTTTTTTCTACGTAATTCAGCTAGTCCATCAATTGCTTTTATGTCGGCGTGTATAAAACTTAAACAAAAACAAATAATAATGAAAAAAAGAGTACTAGTATATTTTTATCTACTTTAAATTTTCACAATACATGAATTGACTTGACTGAACTATTTGAGTTTACCGTCAGTATTTCAGTCATACAGCGGCGCCCAGCTAATTACAGGTGGAGGAAGATCCCGAATGCACAGAGGCATCCGGGTAGAACCACTGACCTGCCGCAAGTCACAATACATGGAATCAGATGATAAATCATTTACAACTGCGTTTAAGATGTAAATATAAGGATCGAATTTCACATTTTGATGATTCCTCGGGGATATGAACTACACTGGGGCTGTTCAAAATGTTCTGTGAAGTCATTCGGATTCCTCCACATCCTCCTATTTTTTTAACAGCCAAAATGTAGTTAATATCAAAATGTGCATAATAGAAGGACTTCGACGATCACTTTGAACAGCCCCAATATAGTTCATATCCCCATTGGATTAAAAATGTGCAGTTCTTTAATACGGTAAACTTTGGGTTTTTCTAGATATTCCATAATTATGATAAATAAGTGTGCTAAATATCGAAAATACGCCCGTCTAGTATATGAGAGAAAATGTGACAAAAGAATGAGAAAATATACCCAGGGGGCTGAAAACATATGTTATAGGTCAAAGAGTTATTGCATAACCTTAGTATGATATGCCTAGTTATAGAACACAGGACTGAGATTAGAATTTATTACAAGATCGGTTCATGTCTGTTAGAATTAGAGAGCAGATAATATATATATATATAAATTTGAAGTTTTAGATTCTGAGAGTTTTGCACCAAATTCTGGGTCGAATTCCACCAACATTTTTTAGTGCTAAGTAAAACTTAAATACTCAAGGGCGAATTTCTTTAATCGTGTTTTTTTTTAAATAAAAATACTCAAGTATTTCATTTCTTAACAATTATTGTTAGTTATTTAGGTAATAACTCATTTCAGCTAAGTCATATATTTGAATATTTCATCAAATAGTAATAGTGGAATGTGTATCTACCTATTTTGAGAATTCAAGAATTACTTATCGTTAAAAATTGTTTGTGGAATTCGAGCCTGGGCATTTAAAGGAAGGCTGTGAAATTTCAAGCCGAATCGACAAGTATTTCAGAAGTTTTAATTATGAGACACATAGAAATCACATCGAAAAAAAGCGAAAAAATATTTTGGTTCAGTATATAATTGAATCAATTAAATATTCAATATGATTTCAAACATGCAGCTATTCTTTCATTTAATATATATTTATTGATTCAATGTGTTTTCAGTATGCTCCGCCTTAGCCGACTGTGCTGGAGATACGTGCGATCGTTCATTGCGTTGACGGAAAGTGCGCATGCCAACACCACCACCACCCATAAAAAGATTCTGCAACGTGTCGGGTCATGGCTGGAACATTTCGACCAATCAAAATGCATATTTGAATAATGAGTTTAATTCCAAAAAAGAAAAGTTAAATCTTATAATCAAATAATAATAATGGAGAATATCCATGTGTGTGGTTTGTGAAGAAAAAAAAAAGTCATGCAACATCCATGCGGTATATTTAGATAAACACATCATGCGTGAACGAGTGGTTAACTACACCTTTGCACCTCGCCGCTCTTGGTTCGAGTCCTTGTCCCCTGTTCTCGAAGAATACTTAAATACGAATTCAGGCTTTTATTTTATGCTAACGGATGAAATACTGGGTTCTATCAGTAAGATATAGCATATATCAATCCACACTGTGGCTAATATAGATATGCCGGGACTATTTTCTGTTGTGAGATAATTTGGGTAATATGTAGTCTTGATGTATTTACTAATCAATGTACCAAATGAACTTGTGATTTATGTCTGACAGTGTTTAGTAAACACATACATCCAATTACTTTTCTCGTTACAATTATCCAATGTGGCAGACAAAATGTGTATTCAAAAGAGCATGAATTCACCCGCGTGTGAAAAGGAACGATTACACAAAGTAATTCCATTATTTCGTCATCATCATTTAGCATAAAATAAAAAGAAAATGTGTTTTTTTTTTTAGTGAACATGGAATATATCGAGAAGTGATACAATTTTTATATTTTCAGGAGCGCGCAACATTTTCATGATCTCGTTTAGTAAAATTTAATATTAAATGACAATTCATGTCAAATCACACACACACACACACACACACACTTAATTAAATGGTGTATGAGATATCAAACTAAGACAAACAGAGAGAGAGGGGGGGGGGGAGAAAAAAATAGAATTGTAGCGCAAATTATTCGGCTGAATAATTTACCTCCACATCAATGGAACAGTTTGGCAGTCAGCATTCGCTATATACGTACATGTATCGACTATGTCATAAGCAGGTAGGTATTTTGGAATGTATTCGTGTGAAACAAAATAATTGACAAAAATAATGTACATGTATTTTAAACAAAACCGTATTGCACGAATTCCACCGACAATGCTAGTGCTAAGTAAATCGGTTAGAAACGCATTCCATCCCTACTCTTTAATGAAATATCTAAGCGGGAGGTCGTGGGTTCGATCCCCGGCCGCGACATACTAAAGTCGTAAAAAATATACTGGTATTGCTCCCTTGCTTGGCGCTCAGCATATAAGGGTAGTTCAAGGACTGGTTGGCCCGGTGTCAGGATAATGTGACTGGGTGTGGTATCATGTCACATGTTTACGGCGTGATACTGCAGTGTGGCAGCACAATACCTGTCCCAAGAAGACATAGTCTCCAAATGACTGAAATACTGTCGGTGGGACGGAGACGTTAAACCCAACAAACAAACAAACATAATGAACAATTTAAAAATGTACAAAGCCATTCAGAATTGAGTTCTGGGACAAATAGAAACAGATAAAAGCTTAAGATGATAATTTACGAGTAGATTAGAACCTGAAAGTGTCACGCACTATAGTGCAAAATTTAAAAAAAATCGTGTAAAATAGCGATTATCATTTCTGTCAAGTTCTCTGGTATCCAAATGGTGCGGGGGATCGCATTTCAGGCAGTAAATGAATTGATTAGCACAATATATGTTAAGAAATGACATGTTAGGATAGTTTTCATTAGAGAAACAAAAATGCTGAAATTAGCCCCTAGAATGGAGTATTACTTAGCGCTAAGTATGACTGATGGAATAAGAACCTAAAGACTTAGGCGTAGTTTTTTCGGCTGTTAGGCCATTTATTTTCACCCTGACTTCCTGTGAAACACACAGCATTGAAGCAGAATAAAAAAAAAATAACTGTTGAAATTTTCTTCCCCTACGAACGATTTGTCCCGGATAGTAGGACACTGCACCTTTTTAAGGTAAACTGAAAGAGTAGAACGCTAAAAAATAGGAAACACATACATTTCGGAATTGATTGTTCGACCCTGACAGATCCTATATTCAACAAAAACGTAACATCCGGTTTCGTTTGTAGCCCGCGAAACGAAGTCAAATGCGCAGATGTTTCAAGGCTTAAGTGTTGGATCCGTGGTATTTCAAAGAGCTGCACTGACACAGGAATTACACAACTATTAAACCAACAACAAAATCTATTACATGTTAAACCATTCAGACACTAATCATCAAGCTGGTTACCACGGCCGAGTATCTTTTTTAAACCGCGGAAGTGAGGGTAAGATACTAATTAATTCACAGCTTAAGTCTTAACATATCATATCATTCGTGCAATGAAAGCTATGTACAGATAATATGCACACACGTTCGTATCAATTTGGAAAAAAGTTAAAACGTCAAAATGTTAAGCCAAAACAATGTATTCAAATTGAAGTATATGTATTTTGATTCCACATAAATATGCGATATTTTTTGTATGTAGTTGTAAAATGATTTCACATACTATGTATAGACGATATCGCACAGATGTATTTCATCACTATGTTCACATGCAACATATAATTTTGAAGCTTGGACGTAAAATGCACACATTGTGGTGCAAGCAGTCCATTATCACTGGTAAGAGTTATTCCAATTTCCATCTTTCCATCTCGACTAATGACAACAACTTCGTCTGACTGGTTGCCGCAGAAAAAAACATTTCCATCACCGTCTTCACAAACTGCGTTTGCGTGAGTTATCTGAATACCAGAGTCGATAGACATGAGTTTCCTTTGTCTATCTAAAATGGCAATCCCTTTCATTATATCAGCGACATATTTTTCCTCTCTATCTCTGCTTAGAGCAATCACATCTGCAAACGTGAAACTATTTTTACCTCTTTCGTCTAGAGACAAAGTGCGGATTTTGACACCGTCCAAATTGTACACAAACAGATTGGCACGGCCGTCTGTGACGTACAAGAAGCCATCTTGGAATGCAAGACTGAAACAACCTTGGCTAAATGTCAGTAATTTTGATTTTTGTGGCTTCTTCGAAACACGAAAGAACTGGACGGTGTTTTTCATTGTCGCCGCAGCCTCTTTTCCACTCACATAACAAACTGAATATGGTTCGTTGTCAAGTTCGCAGAATTCAATAGTCTTGTGCTTAAGATCAACCACTTTCAGCTTTGCATTAGCGAAATCAGCAACAACTAGCCTCCCATCCGTTAGTTGGCATATTCCCACAATCAGGCAAGTTTTTCTTTCTTTAGATGTACATTTACAATTGATTTAGAAGTGACTTTGTAAACATTCCCTGTTTCAGATGCAACGTCTTTCTTTTCTTCAACTTGGATGACGTTACCAAGTTTTTGTACCTTTTCAATACCCTTTACTTCTGGATCAAAGACAAAATCTATTTTTACACACCTTTCCTTTGACGAAAGCTCTTGAACAAAATCGTCAATTTAATTTAATTTCTTTTCCCCGTGTTTCGTTATAACAAATCGAGGTGATATCTTCAGTTCTTTTGAATTTTCAATTACTTCTTTCTGGCGCTTCAGAACCTTGAATTTGTTATCTATCAGTCTAATATCATCTATTAAATCATTCCTAATTTCGGTTGCTGTGTTCGCAATATCGTTTTCCGTGACTGCTGCAATTTCAGTCAACATGCCAGTAATACGTTGAATGCCCTCTTGCAGAGATGCTTTTGCTTCCTTTTCTGAATCGTAAAGTCCACGTAGGTCGCTGTTCCTGCATAGTTTCAGTTGCTTCAAATGTTTTATTGATGTCTGCAATCGGTCTTGAAATTTTAGCAAGATGGCAGTGATGTCAAATTTGTTTTCCAAATCTGGAATGTATTCTAATCTTGCACATGTTCTGAAAGAAAGAAATATTCAAAGTTAGAAAGCTTTGCTTTGTTTAACAACTAAATTAATATTTGAATGGAGGGTAAAAATCAGCAACATGTAGCACAAGATACTTTCTCCCCGGCAGGTATGTATATTCATTCTTTTGAAAGGTGGGGTGGATGTTGTTCAATCTTTTCAAAATATTACAGTGAAATCATTAACTTTCGCGGGACACTAATTTTTGTCGATTTCTTGGATGGTTTTATTATTTAATCCATGAAATTTAATGCCAACAAAAATTAATGATTTTACTGTATCATACTGCCTTAAAGTCGTAGATTTGAAAATTCCATATCAATACTATAATCACAGATTATTTAAAAACGAGCGTTTTACCCTGCCCAGCCGCTGGAAATAGAACTATAGCTATTTTATCTTGCAAATCCTGTTGACAGTCTCTTAGTGAATCGAGCGCTTGGATTGTTGTTGTTGTTGTTGTTGTTTTTTTAATTGTCCTAGATTTTATTAGCCAAGTGGCAGCTGTTCGGTTTAATTGAATGCGCCAAAAATAAAGTTCTCACATCACAATATAATTCTTTTTTTTTAATTAGTGAATTTTCTTTGATGGTTGCACTCAGTTACAAGGAACGCATTTCATAAGTATACAAATAACAAGATAAAATTTCAATCAAACCTTTTTATAGCGACCACCCATGGTTAAAATTCTCTGAACAAAATGGTCTTTGAATATATATTCAACATATATATAACAAATGTTTTTGTGACTTGTTTAAAAATAACATGTAATGGTTCAAGTATATATTAATTTCCTTCTCTTAAAATCTTTATGGAGCGGTATTTGAAAATAATAATTTTGAAAATAATAATAATATTTCTCGTATACGTATTTTAAGAATAAATGTCTGTCTCTAAACATGATTATCATACAAGGTATTCTTTTATATACATGTACATGAACATATATGCTATTAACCTTCTTTACTTTATCTGGAAGTGTCCAGATTGCGAAGTGGTTAACGTAACAAATACATCCAAGGTTTGATCATCGGTCGGTCGGGCTGTGTATGAGAAAAGAGATTTTGCTGACCGTTCGGATACACGTTTTTTTTTCTCAGGGTACGCTCGTCTCCATACACACCAAAGACAGCGCAAATGCGACAAAATGATAAAAAAAAATAAGAAATGTGGCCAATGGCATGCATAAAAACAATTAAACAAACGAATCGATTGATTGGTCAATTAATTGATTAATTAATATAACTCAGCATTGCCTGTGATTCAAAGCACGCAAGTGGACAGAGTACAACATCGTGTACACAACAGTACATACCATGTTTCGAACATGACTCAGTTAGCGAGTGTTTTTCCTCCTTTGGCGCTTTTGTTTGAATCTCTATTAAACCTCACTCGATTTATTCAAAACCACGTGATCGCAAAAGCCGGCAAAGCGACGGTGAAATTTACGACAGGGAACACAGTAAAATTCTTTGCAGTTTATACACACGAAGTCTGAAGCAACAAGTTTGTTAGATTTCAAACAGGAGGAGCAGGGATTTTCAATCAGTTCATCCGATCCCTCAAATTCGATCGAACTTCGGGTGGCCATCTTGTTTTATTTATGACAAATTACAAAAAGTTGTTTATTTAAGTTATACATATTAAAACTCCTTTTTTCAAAAATATAATCTTCGTTAATGAATACAGTTCAATTAATTTTACTGAAAGTGATCAATAAAATGAAGTTACACATGATTAAGCTATTTTTCCTCATATAACTCTGCAAGTCTCTATCCGCACGTGCCTGACAACGTCTTGGATATTACTTAAACACAATATCAACAATGTCTATCAATAAAATGTAGATTTCACATAATTCCGATCAACGAAACTCCAATATCACCAACACCGTTGCTCCTTCAACCAAGGTATTTGATATTGAAATAACCTCGGTGTCATTGTTACAGTTAAGACTTTCAGTATATATAACGACTTAATTGTCAATAGTTTTCTAGAGGAATAGTGCTTTTTTTGCGCTGAGCGTGTTTTTGATCAAAAAAAAAAGGGGGGGGGGAGCGGCAATTTCCGTTTATGATACAAACTTAAGTGGATTTACAATGTTGATATCACGTTCATCCATTGATTGTTGTTCATACATGTAACGTTTAAAAAAAACCGTAAGTATAAACCAGAAAAGCACCACCTACATCCACTTCATATACTCATGACGCTATATAGTTATTTTAGGGTCATTGCTCAAAATAAGGGCACTAGCCATGAAGGTTCGAACTAAGGCGGAAGAAGATGTTTAATTTTGAGATAAATTGATCAAATACAATACACTTTGTAATACACTTTGTTTGATTAGGTCACTGTGACCCATGACCAAACTGTAATACAAAATACAGAAACAAAATATGCCAATGGCGGCACAAAAAAAATCTGGGGGGGGGGGGGAGCGCAATATTTAAAAAATTGTAGGCAGTGACAATGCAAGCGGCTTGCCGCTTTGCCAGGGCCGTGATAAGGGTGTAGTTCCGGTTGGAAACTAGGGATCCTGGGGAATTCCCGTGAGATTTTTTTAATTTAAAGATGTGAAATAGTGCATTCTTGTGAGTTTTTTGGGGGTTGTATGTCTATATTTATATTTGGTCGGGGAATTTTAGAAGGGGCGTGCGCATGGTGCCTTGAATCCGCCACTGTACTTGGCGTTGATAATCTTGCGGATTGTTCAAACTGAGATAGGGGCTCTCTATTCCTTTATGTAAAACCCCGTATTGGGATTTACAACGTATAATTCAAAAGTAAACTACATTAATTTTTTTTATTTTAAATTTGAATCATTTTTATATTATGCTTACATAAACATAATATAACTATACACTATATTAAACAAATTAAACGCTCATTAAACAAATGGTTCAGTAATGACAAACGAATGTGTGCACTCTTTTTATGTGATTTTTCATCGACTTTTTCCAGAAAGCCTACACATTTGGTACCAAAACTAAAAAAAAAAAAAGAGAAAAAACTGATTTGATCAGTGGAAAAAAAAGAGAAAGCGAGAGAGAGAGAGAGAGAGAGAGAGAGAGAGATTGTGTGTAATAAAACATGGTATGTTATACTCGTATATCATCATTATTATCATTCTACAAAAATGAATGGTTATTTATAAAGAATAGTAAAGAACATACACCACGCACTTTTGCAGAAATAGGAAATCAAATTTTATGGGGTAATAGATTCATTAAATATAAAAGAAAGCCAATTTTAGATAAAAACTGGATAAATTCGGGAATTTTATTTGTAAATGTTAAATGTTAAATTGATTGATAAAAGAAACTGGATTTCGGAGTGCGAGTTATTAAAACGATCGATACCGAACAGTTGGCTAAGAGAAATAATATTACCCTCATCAGTTCACGCGCAGGTAAAAACGGCTTTAAAAATCCTTATAGAAAATAAAAATATATATAAAATTTCTAACAAAGATATTATCAGATTATTAAATGCTAATCAAAAATAGCAATTATTCATTCATATCGAGAAAGATATTTTAACGAAAAACTAGATTGGTCTGTATATTATAGTTACATAAACTAGCTGCATAATAATAGGTTTAAAGAATTCAAATATAAATTAATCAATAAAATATTTCCGTCCAAAGAACTAAGATATGTATGAAAAATCTCATTACCAAATTGTTATCTTTGTAATGTCAAGGAATCTTTCTCTCATATTTTTAACGAGTGTCCAGCTACAAATGCATTTTGTAATTATTTTTTAACCTTTTGTAATAGAATTGGTATTATTGTTAATCTTTGTTCAATGAAATATGTAGTGTTGGGGTATAAATCTTCATATGAACAGTACTTCTTATATGAATCTTTGATGAGTTAAAAAAAAAAGTGAAAAAAATGTAAAGAATCTTGAACATGAAACACTTTTATTCTGTATGCTGTAAGGTCATCTAGGGATGTTTCCCCGACCCCTGTTGACCTATTACAGGGACATTAAACGGAGATACCCACATAGGGGCCTCAAAAATGTCTTTTGTTGTTAGTCTGGTAAATCAATTAAGTTATTTGGTATGGATAGATGTCTATGAAAACCATTTATTTTATGCTGGATTTTTGAACAATCTCAAAATAAAATAATAAAAAATTCAAATAAAACAGAAATAGATGTAACAGGAACGGACGACACCGTTCACCCAGAGTGGGGTGATATGGCACAACACAAGTCCTCGCTTCACTTAATACTTTTATTTTACTTTTATTTTATAAAAAAAATGAATAAAGCAAAACAACAGGTACATTTAAGCATCACAATTTGGAGTGGCCTCCAACGGTAGCCAGTGCATCGGCCGACACCGTCAACCGTATGATGCCAAATGGATGCTTTGAAACCAAATTAATTACAAAGAAATATACATAGTTATGCATAGTTTTATATAAGAATGTACTTGAAGCCACTCCTTATCGATGAGAATTATAAGCTGCATAAAACTGAGAAGTGGAATAGTGAATGCAAGGAACAAAATGGCGTACTCAAATCGAATCTGCCCAGTCTAGCATCTGATCTGTTTATCTCTCTGCGACGAACAGAGAGGGAACCAGTTTTTCTATAACGTCAGCGGAGCGGGAGTAAAAAGTTGCTTTCTTACTCGAAAGTATAATATCGCCGCCGTGGGCCGGCGATAATAAAACAAAACTTCATAATAAAATAAAACAAAATATTAGCGAATTGAAATGGTAATTTCACTGTTTCAAACAGTGAATATTAACCATTTTTACAATTTTCACTGTTTTGTAACGGGACTAATTTAAGATACTATAGTAATATTTCAAGAAATTTCAATATTGATTTCTACATCGAAATAGAATTTCCTCAAAAAAATATTTGAAAGAAATTTTGACTGCACGATTTCTTTTTGTTCATTTATTGGACAACTTTTAGACCAAATAACGATCAGTGCGAATTTGGGAATTTGGAGCTCTCAACGGGATAAAATTTAAAATGAACTCTTCGTAACATTGTGTAAAGCCTCGCAGAAATGCATTAATTTTTTTTTTTTTTTTTTTTTTTAAATAAAAAGAGAAACTGAAAGTTTCAGTGGTATATTATTTTTAATTCATTTCGTGCACCACGAGTGAAAATATTGATTATACTCCTCGGTGAATTAAAAATGGCGATCCACTTAAACCATCACTTTTCAGTTCTTGTGTTAAATTTTATCATTTTATAGCAAAAATATGACGCAGGCTGAATCTTTGTATGTATGTATGTATGTATGTATGTATGTATGTTATAGCTAGAATGTTAATTCCAGGTCAAATCGTGTAATGAAAATAGGGCCATGCCAATCCAGATGAAAGATGGGTGAAACACAATCGTATGTACAGTGAAGAAAATAATTTAGTAGAGTTTACAACATTTCAAAGTTGGTAAGAGTTTACCAAATATTTCTATTTCTGGTTTTCGTTCTCAGTATTGACGTTTTCCTTGTCTACTCGGGCTTGCACGTTACAGTACCACCATATGTATATACAGTGTACCTGTATTTAAAAGACTTACTATAAATGACATAGACGACTTTTGATAACCTATATTTATGACACAGCCCGTTCGATTTCGTTAATCGGTATATGTACTAGCATTCCATATCAGCAAATTGTTCCTTAATAGACATTTGACTCCGAAATGAGACGTTACCTACGTAAATCAACGAGCATTCCCGAGAACATAATCTACGTGCTGGTGTATAATTTCGTACATTTTCACATTTTCGTACAATGGGAAATATACATACGCTTGACTTGACTACTTGGGTTTACCGTCGCTTCGACAGTATTTCAGTTATATAGCGACGCCAAGCTAATAACAGGTGGAGGAAGACCCCGAATGTACGGAGGCATCCGGGTAGAACCACCGACCTACCGCAAGCCAGCTTGAAGGACATACGCTTGAAAGTTTTCCCTAGTCACTGTTTGGTAAATTGAAATCAGCGAAATATACCGGGCATTTTCGATCCTCTGGTGAAATGGTCTATTGATAAAATTAATGGTACATCCAGTGATGGAAACTGCACCTACAAACATTCGATTTATTGCATGATTGGAATTTGAATTATTTGACATTTGACGCGGCTTTAATGCACGTTAACTCTTGACATTATTAATATTTTTGTACAATTTATGACTTGATGACTGTTAACTGAACTTTGAATGGCATTGAAACAATGTATTTTTTCTTTGCCATGCAGACAGCGTAGATCCTGAAGTTCACATTTGTATGAGAAAACAGTGGAGGTTCTGATCAGACAGCTTACAGCTTATTCGCGTTTTTTTTTTTTTTTTTTTTTTTTTTTAATATTTTGCTTCGACATATGCAAGTATCCCTCAAACTAACAATCGACGCTTTTGAATGACAACTGCCTAAAAGATTCTTCTTCTTTCTTTTATTGTAATGGTCTTACGGTCAAGGATTAACCACGTGTGGATCCTCTTTTGTGCTGAAGAGACAGCATCGGAAGAGACAGTAGTTGGATTCAAGGGAGTCCGGGTGCGGTACCCTTATTCAATTTGCGAATAAAACCCTTGGTTCTTTTACGAGCCCGATGTATAGCACCGAAACACAAGTTCCCGAGTAGAAACAGAACTGAGTACATGTAATCCGAGTTCCCATAGCAACTCCATTTTGCCAAGTGCAAGGCAAGGGTGCATCTGGTACCCATTTTATATGTCTTTGGTTTAATGCGGTCACTGGATTAAATTCACCGGCTAGGATTCGGACCCCAGACCTCCCAAACGCAAAGCGGACACTCTACATGTACCACTGAACTATTGCGCTAGTTATCGTATTTCATAAAAAAAAATCTTCAATAAACTTTACAGTAATGTATAAGGAACGCTCAATATATAAGCAGAGTTCAAAGACTAAGTGGCCCAGTATAAGGATAAAATGTGACTGCAGGGTGTTCAATCATGCCAATTGTCTCCGGCGTGTTGTCGCAGTATAGCAGCTCTATATATGTCTCATGTAGATAAATTGTTTCCATTTGAATCAAATACTGTCAGGGCGGAGGAGGGGGGAGAGAGAAAGAGAGAGAGAGAAACCAACCAAATGAACAAAAAATAAAAAAAATAGAACAACATAGAAAGAGTAGCTGATTTTATGCAGAAATAAATTTAACTATTTCAAGTAAGGCAGCTGTAGATTAAGCCATTGCACAGAAAACTAACAGATGTTTCATTCATTCTTTGGAAACTAACTTGAGATGAAATAAAAGAAGACAATGTTCCCCAACACTGTATTTCTTAATGTGCGACATCTTATCTGTGTATTACATTGCGATATTTCGTTTTTGGCCAGCACATGACATAAAATACCAAGAATGAACTTCGTTATCACGATTGTGCCAGTATAAAAGACGAGAGCCGCCAGGTCTCAACCACATTCGGACTTAAAGGACACAATGAAACTTACTCTTTTCATCGCTGTCGTGCTGGGGGTCGCTGGTAAGAATTCACTTTTAACATGTTACTATGACTGTTGTTGTATATAACAAAAAGAATTTAGTCGCTAATTTTAATATCCTTCTATCATTTTTTATAACATTTAGATTGTGCTGTTGTCTTTGTCTTTTGTTTTAATTGTTTTATTGGATTTGTAAAACGATAATAAACCCGATATGTTTTTTCTTGAGAAAAAGCAGTTTAACATTTTATCTTTATATAGAACCAACAGTTATATGATTAAAGCACATTTGAAAATAAGAAATGGAGATATTTTTAATTTCAAAAATTAAATACCATTGCATCATCTGAAGATTCTAGATTGACCATTGTAAAATATTCAATTCAAATATGTGATGTGAAAAAAAATGCAGTTCCGATAATATTTTTATGGGAATTATGTATATTGTCTTTCAACTCAAAAAGAGTTTAAACTTTTTATTTGTACGACGATCAGTCGTTTATGAAATTTGTCTCGTTGGAACTGCACATGACCTTTGTCTGACCTTTAATATAAATCGGAGTATCCGAAAAATAAAGATATGTCCAGACAACCCTTTCCACAAAATCAACGTTTTTTTTATTTTCTTATCCTAAGGGCAAACAATATTTTAAAACTGTGTGTATTTCATTTGTAAGCATGTCTGTGTAATGAGTATAATATGAAAATTATCTGTAAGGTAAATGTGGAAAATATCAAAAACCAAGGATTACTTCAAACCCTGTATAAATTGTTTATAAATCTCGTAAATGATGATAATACAGAAGAAACTTTGATTCCCTGATTTACAAAAGTTATCAATTTCCTTAGACTCAAATGTGGAGTCAGTTTGTGTTGCATTTTTACAAGGTTAAAATATTCCCTTCAACGGATATAGAAAATAACCCTGATCTATAGAAAAAAACTGATCTATAAGAAATAACCCTGATCTGCAGGGTTCAAACACTGAAAGCATTGCCATATAACGAAAAATCTCTATTTCAATGAAGTTATTTATGCAGAAAAACGATAATTCCTGATATGTAAAAGATAAAGCCTCGAAGCGAGCGCAGCACTTTTTTTTATGTTTGTCTTAATTTGCTCTGGTCCAATAAGACATGCATACGACTTCGCGTCCCTTGAGATGAATTTCATGACATTTAAAATTAAAAGATAACTAATTCATGAACTATCAGTTATTGCCATGATTTTGTTTTGTGACAAGAAAATAAAATGACATTCCAGTCAGATTAGTTAACATTCTTTTTCTTACAGCTCTCGTTAGCAGTGAGGGTTGCGGTGACACAGGTGATTGCAATCACGTGACTTGCGACGCTAATCATAATTTAGGATGTGAACATCACCAGTGCACGTGTATAGACCGTACGTATATAAATTATTCAGTTGTCAAGGTGTTCACATTCATGGGCCTGTTTCACTAAACTTCATACCAGCAATTTGATCTTAGACGTAAGAATGTTTTCTTTTATGATGTGTGTACGTTCTTATTTGCACAATGAAACACCAAGACATGTGATCCATTTCATTGCATAATACACATATTTCATATTATTTTATAAATAAGTAACAAGAAATATACTGTATAAAGGCTCAGTCCCACTGGTCATTTTTTGAATCGGGAGGGTACTCCCGATGAAAACTGATGAGCATCGGGAAGCATTGGAACAGGTTCGGGGAAGCTTCGGGAGCGTCGCGAGCCATGTGAAGCCATTGGGAGGCCTCAGGAGAACTGCGAAAACATTCAATGCTCAATTTGTCATAAGCTCTTAATCTTTCTTGGATGGTTCGCAAGTACTCAACAATGCATCCCTTAATCTACGGAAATATTTCCCTGATGATGTTTCAAATTTGGTGTAGCTCCGGAGCACCGTCGTCGATTATCTGAGAAGATACTCCCTGAGTTTTCCCGAACATCGGGAGCCATCCCCGATGATCCAAGGCTTTGTTCGGGGGACATTACTAGACGATTTGTGGCAATAGTCGAATCATCAGCAGCTGAATAAACGGACCATCCGCGATGCCTAATAAGTGCCATATCTCACGTGACTGCCCGACGTGAGAAAATGTGTCTATTTTCATATCGACAATGATTTTTTCCCGAGTGGGGCCTATGCATAACATCTGTAAATTTACATAATTATACGAAATTCTTTACGTACAAAGTTTCGTGAAACAGGGCCCTTGTTCTACTATATTGTGAAACACAATAATATTGCTCGATTACGGAAATCGTAACATTGAACAAAACTATACAACCATTGGTCGCATGGCTTGATTTTCAGTTACAACACACTGTAAAGAAGCAATAGAAAAAGGCATTTTTCATTGAAATTCAAATTCAGAACTTTCGAAAAAGAAGATTTTTTTTTGTATTTCCTTACACTAAATATTCTTCTTTATAAAAGTATAGCTAATTTGCTGTGACATGGGTCTTCCTTAAGGCTCTGTGACTACAATGCATGATATCGAGAATCACAAACTTACTAATGTAATAAGAAATAATGGTGAAAGAAACAAGAGGGCAAATATAACCCTGAATCTCTCACCTTAGTAAGATTGCTGTTTTAGTCATGATTAAAAAAAATGTGGCATCCAAACTGTTTGCAATGTTTTTTTTCTAACAATTCACTAAGTGACCTAGATTTTGATCCTACCTAAATTTGCACCATCTGGGATTTCATGCAGACAACATTCTTATCAAGATTTGTGAAGACTAGGACAAACATTTGTCCAAAAGTTTTTTTTCTTTTATTTGACTTGGTGACCTACTTTCCGACCCCACGTGACTCAGTTTTGAACTCATCCTTTATTTCAAGTAGACAAACATTCTGAGCAAAGTCCATGAGGATTGAGCCAAATATGTGACATCTACAGTGTTCATAAGCTCTTTCTAAGACTTGACATGGTGACCTACATTTTGACCCCACATGACCCAGGGTTTAATGAAGGCAAAAGTTCTGACCAATTTACATGAAGGTTAGGCTTAAATTGTGGCCTCTACAGTGTCCATAAGGTTTTTCTAAGATTTGCCCTTGTGACCTACTTTTGGACTCAAAGTGACCCTTTTTCGAACTCATGCAAGATTTCATATAGGCCTTTTTTTTCCCCAAAATTGGTTGGTTGAATGACGTCATTTTTAAACTATAGTCGAACCCACATGTTTCCGTAGGTCTCTGTGGATGCAATATGGCGGATGATGGCGGGTAAGAGGAATTGACATATTGTTTTATCGTCTTCTTGTGTCGCTATTGAGTTGCAATAATGATTTCCAGTATTGAAAGATAAATTGAGGCTAACTTTTAGATATCTAACGATGTTTTGTATAAAAAGATTAACTGTCTATCAATTAATTCACGTTAATAATAGTATTTGGAACATACCCGAGCTTCTTCGTACCAAAGAAAATACATTTTCCCTTGGAAATTTTAAAGTACACCTATGTTTGTGAAAAATAGGTTTTTTTTAAAAATTGGAAGTAAAAAACGACAATTAAGCTGATTTTGTGAAGAAAGAAATGTAAACAATGATATAATTTTTTGTCCAAAACGGTAAACTGGTACAAAGACTGCAATGTTGAGAAAAAAAAAAATGACGACTCATTTCTCAGCTGCTATGAAACGTTGACCATAGAGCGTTTTGGCGACAATAGAAACTACACATGCGTAGAGGCCAACAAGTGACTAGACTATAGTCAGCGCTCGAACTCACTCATAGACAAACTTTCAGACCAAAGTCCATGAAGATTGAACGAAATATGTGGCCTCTATAGTGTTCACAAAATTACTTTAGATTTACCCTGTTGACCTACATTTTGACCCCATGTGACCCAGTTTTGAACTCATCTGAGATGGCATGTAAACAAACATTCTGATCAAGTTTGATTGCGCCAAAAATGTAGCTTCTAGAGTGTCAAACTTTTACTAAGATTTGGCCTGGTGACCTTATTTTTGCCCTATTTTCGGGTACTCCAAATTTTCTGATATATGCTACATGTATAACAACGCTTAAAGGGATGTTTCCTCTGTAAAGGACGTCTGTATGTATTCATCGTAAGTTTTTTTTTCAAATAGTTTATTAATTCGAAATGAATAAAGTATGTACAACATATGTTTTTACTTTGTTTCCTTGTTTAGCATTATACAGTTACCTTAGAAAATTCATTAGAGTTCCAGAACTTTAATGGCGTAATGTTTTGTTGTGTTTCAGCCGCACAGTCTTGTTCGACCGAAAGCGACTGCGGTGGTAACTGCCGTCATAATCAATGGCACTGTGTTGACGGTGGTTGCAGATGTGGACTGTTTGGTGGGTTCAATCCCGGAAACATCGGAAAATGATTATTTATTGTAAGAATTCTTCAACAATAAAGTTTATGCGTTCCCATTTTTTTTTTTTTTTTTTTTTGTGTGTTTTGTTTTTTGTTTTATATTGTTTGCTCAGGCTTATCGTCCCACCAACAATATTTCAGTCACATGAGGTCTTTGTGTCAATATCAGACTTATGACGCGCTGCCTCATTGCCATGTTTTGCTGTAACAAGTAACATAGTACAACAGCAAGTTCCATTATCCTGTCCTGGAACTTTTTTATGCTGAGCGCCATATAATTTTTCACGACAATGATATATATCGTCTAAAATATAACCAATGATCTTGGTGAGATTGTTAATGCAGGTCACAATGTTGTAGAGGGGGTGAGACGCTATGAAACATTTCAGTGTAATACAATATTTTCAAAGTATCATAACAACGACAGCATAGTAAGGTGATAATACGTATACGAACCATCTTCTGTCAATAAAAGACATATCATCATATTCATTTCTTGTGATTTCTAGGTAAGGCATATGAGCATAATAAATTTCATATATAAAAGGAAATGAAAATTTATTTATAATTTGTTATCAACATAAAAAGGTTTGTATAATTATGGTCAGGTCAGAGGGAAATGTGGGGCTGAGATTTTCACTGCTGAAAACTGGGAAAGTGCAACACGATTTTTTAATCATTTGTCCCACAATCAGTATATCAGTTATTGTTGAGACTAAGTCAACTTGAGACCAGGTTCTGACAGATAAAGTGCTGGTACACGGCCAATATCATGTCGTACACATGTGGATTGATACTATACTCAGTCAATTGATCGTTTAGATTCAATAAATGTCTTTAAAATAACGAAGTGCTAGCCAAGTGTCCCTCGATTGAAAGAAGTATTAAAACGTAATAGGCAGTAGATGGCATTTAGTGTGAAATAATAGTCATCATCAAAACCCATCACTGACGGTTTTGAATCTCAACAGCATGAAAGATGCATTGTGCTTTGTTGCAAATTAAATCTGAAACGTAATGTGCAATACTGTTACACAACAGTATAAAGAACAATTAACACATTAGGACTGCCTTAGGACTACTCGGTGTTAGGATAATGTGACTGGGTATTGTATAATATATATTGTCTATGGTGTGACACGGCAGCGTGCTAGCTTTATTCCTGTCTCAAGGAGAGAAAAAACTTCCAAATGACTAAAATACTGATATGCCGATTCACATCCCACCCACTTTGTTTACATGGCGTCATACAGTTCATCTTTTTCACCAATTCGTAGGTTATCATATCAAAAGTAAATAGTTAACGATGTAAAAATAAAGTACCGTAAGTGATATTAACAATGATTTATTGTTCATATGTTTTTAAATATGTATATTTCGTTCCTAAATTCACTTCGTAAACACAAGCATGGTTTTACCGCCATCTTGTATGATCATTTCATTCTTAGAAACGCTTTCCGGGAAACTCCACCTGCATTTTATGACGTCATGTAAACAAACGTTACCTAACAGTATATAAGGCCCGAATTTTGAAATCAGAAGAAGAAGGAGAAAGAGGAGAGGTTGAGAATTGATATAAGAGAGAAAATAGATAGAAAAGGAGGAGGGAAAATTGATAGAGTTAAAAAGATACAGAAGGTCAAATTATGAAGGTATATTTTTAGAATCTATTTTTAGCGATGCTAAAAACAGCAGTTTATTTTTACAAGTTTTAGCCTACCAAAATTTCCTTCCAGGGCATTTCTAAATGATGAAGTATGAAGTGAAAGCCGTTTTTCAGCATTTGCATATGGATGAGATAACCTTAGAGTACGAAAATGACAAACTGTAGGTGGTTGAACATTTCTCTCCAAATCAAAACTTTCTAATATGTTTTTTTTTTCTTTAAGTCATGGTAGCACAGGAAATGAAGCAAGAAATTCAAGGACTTTAATAGGGCTAAGTTCAATTTAGGCTGATATCGGGTTTTCTTAATCGGGACAACACGAAGCCGTAATTTAAACCTGCACGCACCTGCTAGACTGACTAAAAATGGTCGATAAAATGGCGTATGAATGGCGCACATCACGTGATATCACGTAATGGCCGTTAAAATGGCGGTTTCTGCTATCACGTCACTTCCGATTGGATCCCGTCTCATCGTAGGTATCATGAGGCAAATCAGATACTAAGCGGGATAACATCTCCGCAGGAAGGGAATCTGAAACTGTCAAGTTGAAATGTATGACTATAGATGTTCCTTCCCATTGGAATGAACAATAAACACGGGTTGACCTTATGTAAATAAAAAGTATTATTAACAGATCCGTCTTAATTTTTGTACTGCCCAGCACAACAATACTGTCAGGGCAAGCAAACTCACTCTAGAAAGTGTATCTGCTATTCTGAAAAAAAAAAAAAAGAAAAAAAAAAACATAATAAAGAAGCTATATCAAGTAAGGCAGAAAGTTAGCATCCGTTTCATACCACGAAATAAATGTGCTCCAAAAATGCATGTCATAATGTGTGATACACCTTATCTGTGAAGTACAATGCGGCATTTCGCTTTTGGCCAGCATATGACGTAAAATACCAAGGATGAACTTCGTTATCACGATTGTGCCAGTATAAAAGACGAGAGCCGCCAGGTCTCAACCACATTCGGACTTAAAGGACACAATGAAACTTACTCTTTTCATCGCTGTCGTGCTGGGGGTCGCTGGTAAGAATTCATTTTTAACATGTTACTATGACTGTTGTTGTTGTTGTAAATAACAAGAATAATTTACTGGATAATTTTCAAAATCCTTCATTTTGTTACATTTAGATAATGTTGTTGTTGGTCTTCTCTTGTTTTAATTGTTTTATTAGATCTGAAAACACTATAATTAACTTGCTATGTAGTATTTTGAGGAAGGCAACTGAACAATGTATACTCGGATATTTATGTAATCTCAGTACTATAATACCGTCAGTTATAGGATTAATGCAGACTCAAAAATCCAATATCACTGCATCACTATGAAGATTCTAGGTATAAAATATTCAATTAAATATTAAATTTGAAAGAAATGCAGTTACGATAATATTTTATGTATACGACCTTTCAACTTAAAAAGAGTTTAAACTTTTTTGTACAACGACCCGTCTCTTATGAAAATTTTATCGTTGGAACTGCATTGGGCTTTGTCTAATTTTTAATGTAAGCGTGCATCGCAATACACGGGAAGAAAAATGAACAAGGATTAAAATACGGCGGACGAGTTAAGGATCAAACCCAGGTTTCAGTGGTGAAAATCAAGTTTGTTGACCACTATGTTATCAAGATAACAATTTCCACGAAATTAACATGCTGTTTATTTATTTTCTTATACTAAGGGCAAACAATTTTATTACAGCATTGATTTGTTGTTGTTGTTGTTGTTGTTGTTGTAATGGGGTTTACCGTCGCTGCGACAGTATTTCAATCATATAGCGACCGGGATTCGAACCCACAGCGGTAAGGGGCTGAGAGATTTGTGGTCTACTACTGTAACCGCTCGGCCACGGCGGCCCCACAATCTTGATTGTAAGCATGTCTATGGTACATAAAAGTATAATATGAAACTTCTATGTGTTGCAAAAAAACCCACAAGAATTTCGTTTATTAATCTCGTAAATGGAAACAATGATGATGATATATCAATAATTTACAAAATTCTGAGCCTCGAACTGTACCTAGTCAAATGGCGTTGTATTTTTACATCCCTACAATAGAACTCTATTGGTAATGACCTAGTTTCACTGGATTCAAACACAGAAAACAGTGTTGCCATAGAACGAACAATCTCAATTTCTTTGAAGTGATATATGCCGATAAACGACAACGGGCAAAGCTTTAAAGTGAGCGCAGCGTTTTTAATGCTTTTCTTGACTTGGCCTGCGTCCATTAAGACTTGGTTAACGTTTAAACTTAAACTAAAACTAATACATGAATTATAAATTATCTTCTGACAAGAAAATAAAATGACAGTCCAATCAGATTAACTAACATTCTTTATCTTACAGCTCTCGTTAGCAGTGAGGGTTGCAGCAACGGAAACGATTGTAATCACGTGGCTTGTGACTCTCATCATGTTTTATCCTGTGTACGTAAACTATGCACGTGTACAGACCGTAAGTATACACATTTTTCAGTTGTAAGGGTGACCCGTTTCACTTAACTTCCTACCAGCAAATCTAATCAGTTGTAAGAATGCTTTCCTTCATAATGTCTGTAAGTATCAGTTATCGCTTATATCTTAAATTTTATGGAATTCATCGCAAGCGACGTGAAGCTAATTTGAGTTAACAAAACATGATATAATCATTCACCGCCGCAGCAAGCATCGCCGATATTTGTCTCTGGTCACGTAGGCACCATATTTTCTCCATACATGTATCAAGACCTCACGGTTCATTTTAAGCTATATATTTTTTTAAATTTTGAACGAAATGCCAGCATTTCATTGGACGATTAAGTCGGACAAACTGTAAGTTTTTATATTAAGACATGTGACCCATTTCTTTGTATATAACAGTTTGTCCGACTTAATCGTCCAATGAAATGCTTGTTTTTCGTTAAAATATTGAAAAAAATATATTGCGTAAAATGAACCGTAAGGTCTTGATGTGGACAAAATATAATTTCATGGTGCCTACGTGACTGAAGCGAATTATAGGAGGAGCTAGTTGCAGTGGCTACCGCGTAACGTCATATAATGAAAGCTACAAATATAAATGTACTCAGCGATACTGACTCTGAACCGTACTATACGCATCATGTTAAACTGTCAATCAAACGGGAACCGGGTTCATAATGCGATGTCAAAGGCAACACTGTATGGCATACGTGACAAACTGTAAATATGTTACCTTTTATATTTAAAATTTTATGGATTTATCGCAGCGCTCCGCTTCGCGTCGCTTGCGATAAATTCAATAAAATTTAAAATATAAACAATAACTAATACATACTTATGGAATATAATGATGTAGTAGCTTTTTGTGGCTTTGTATTTTGCTACGAGCAGCGTGGGAAAAATGATATGATGTCAATTTTTCCTACTGCAACAATACTGCAACACAATTTTCCTTTTATTATATACCTATATATAAATTTTCATGACAAAAGAAGAAACTTTACACAGGTTTTAATGCGTTTATCAAGTTTTCTCAATAAAATTAAGTCACGAAAGTCGAAAGTGACGTCACGATATTGTATTTGTCACTGACATAGTAATATAAATACGGAATTTTAATCCACTGAGTTGTATTTGGGACTCGTGTTTTGCATGTATTTGAGCCAGAAAATCTATAGATATAGATCTATTATAAACCTAAAAATATACCGAAAGTATAATAAAATAGACAAACAGTGGTAAAGTTTTACCGTCTTATATTTACGTTATGATATTTTATTTTATATTCAACCGCTATATCTAACTTGGTTCCGAATAACAAAAAGTACAAAAATAAAATTTAAAAAATTATATCATAACATGTGTAGATTTGTATCAATGTACATTATGCTGAACCAGGGCTTATAGGAAGAAACACATATTTTATATCTTTCCCCTTTTCATATACTCATAGTTACAATGTTTTTAAATGTTTATAAACATATATATTGAATCTTTAAAAGCGCACTGTCTGCAAACAAAATGCAACAATCGTTGGATTTCCTTCAATGTTTGCAGAATTATATTGTTGAATAAATATGTAAAATGTATAAACTTTAAATCTAATAATCATTAAATGAAACAAGTACCTAAGTGTTTACTTTGGTACATGACTCTAATACACTTTAATACCAATACAAGTATTAGCATTTCAAAAACTGCAAAAAATCGCCGTTAGCCAAGTGAACAGAAAGTTATACTGTGACGTAAAGGGAATTGAAGAAAGTTAAAAGATAAAATAAATATTCATGTGAAATAGGAAGCTTAATTTATAATTGCTGTACATACATTTATCAGGTGTTGATCACTTTTAGCATGGATATAAGCGACATAAGTTTGATATTTCTCTTTTATGCACCTAGCTTTAATCTTGTTTCGAACATAATTATGCATAGTTTTATTGAAGAATGTACTTGAAGCTATGAAGCTATTCCTTGTCGATGAGAATTATAAGCTGTGTAAAATTGAGAAGTGGAACAGGGAATGCAAGGAAAAAGGGGCGTACTCCAATCGGATCTGCCCAATTCTGCGACTACCAATCCTAGCAACAGTGACTTCCGGTAGCCTATAAACCAATCCAGATTTCCCAGCGTTCAAAGCAGTTTTTCAAGAGCTTGTACCCGGCATTATCTAAACTTGTTATCTTTCTGCGACCGACTGTGAAGGAACCTGTTTTTCTATTACATCAGCGGTGCGGGAGTAAAAAGTTGCATTCTTGCTCGATAGTATAATATTCTGCTTTGGGTCGGCGATAATTACACTAAACACTTTCTTCTCACTAATTTACTTATCTTATGTTAGAGATTACGAACTAGTGACAATGAAAAAATTGATCCTACTTTGAATTGGGAAACCGGACAGCCGCGAGAAAAACCATGTTAGGGATGTTCTCAGTTTGACGGAATGAACCCGGGACGCATTGGCGAGAAGCGAGGCGCGTTACCACTACGCTATCCAGGCACCCAAAATTAATTCTCACTAATTCTGATCTTAGTGATAGAGATCTACTGACTGAGTGAAAGAGAGAAAAATGACCCTACTTGAATTCGAACCCACAGCCGTCAGTTTCAAAGCATAACCTATTTAGGGATGTTCGTCAGTTTGAGGTAATGCATTAGAGTCCAGAACCTCATGGGCGTGTGCTGCAGTTTGCCATCGCACTGTTTCGGACACGAAAAACTGATTTCCGGTACTCCAAATTGTTCGGATATAAACTGTCACAACTACGCTTAAAGTGATGTTTTGTCTTTTGTATTCATCACATTTCCTTTTTAAAATAGTTTATTACTTCGAAATGAATAATTCACATTATTTAAACACATTTTTTTTTTTTACTTTTTTTGCCTTGTTAAGCATTATACAGTTACCATAGACAAATCATTATGTTCCAGAACCTTAATGACGTAATGTTTTGTTGTGTTTCAGCCGAACAGTCTTGTTCGAACGCAGGTGACTGCGGTGGAACTTGCCGCCATAATTCTTGGCACTGTGTTGACGGGTTCTGCAGATGTGGACAGTTTGGAGGGTTCAATCCGGGAGGCAACCAACAATGATTATTTGATACTGGAAGTTCCTTATAGATATAATAAAGTTTCGTAATAAGGCCCCTTTTAAGTTCGTTTTGAATTTGTGTATGGGTGTCATTGGCAAAAGAATCATAGACAGGAAAACAAGGTTTCACTTAACGCTGAACATTTGCAAATGTTAAAAAAGTTTCGTCCAATAGACTATTTCACCAGAGGATCGGCAATTCCCGGTATAATTCGTTGATTGAAATTAATCAATCAGTGACTGGGGAAAAATCTCAAATGTATGTTTATTTCCGATTGAGCAATGTGTGGAATAATACACCAGTACACTTAGTATTACAATTAAGTTAAACCTCTTATGCGAACGCTTCTCGTGCACACATGGTCTTATTTCACTGGTTGACATACTTACTTTCCCTGCACTGCGAAGGTATTCGTTAGTTAATGTAATCTGTCGATCATTAAATTGTGATCATGATCCATCAAGTGATCATGGGAATTTTATGGTAAATACAGGCATTTATAGACTTGGAGCAAAAGAGCCTGTAACTCCAAGTCAATGGAAGCTTGCATCTGCACTGAATTCTTTTAAGCATTTGAAGGACCATGATTATAATTTAATATTGGATGGTGAATTACCTTGACATATTATGTTATAATTTAAAGTTGATTTGAAACTTTCTAAGACATATATCACCTATAGTTAAATCATTTAATTGTAAATCAAAAACACATTCATAATCTCATTTAATTTATATCGCAACGCTTTGTTTCCTCAATAAGACAGCCTTGGGCAGAAAAAAAAATCTATATTAAAAATATCTGATATGAAAATAGGCAAAAGGTAGAGGACAAATGCTTTTCTGTCACACTTTAGGTTATTCGGTCTAAAATGTTCAATATAGGAACACAAAGAAACTGCGTAATCAACATTTCTTTCAAATATTTCTTAAAAAAATAGTAATCAATTGGAATATCGTGAAAAAATACGACAGTGTCTTTTAAAATCAACATTTACAAAAGAGTGAAAAATATAAAAATGATGATATTCGATGTTTGAAGCTGTGAAAATTACCATTTTTCATCCACTAATATTTCCCTTCAATCTAACGAAAAGCATTAAATAATACTTAAATAACGTATCTATCAACCGCTCTCGTTAGCACTGAGGAATGCAGAGATACGAACGGTTGAGATCACGTGATTTGTAAAAACGGTTACCCTCAGCAGTTTGTCCATCACCAATACACGTGCAAACCTCTTGCCTTTCTGGTTGACGTCCCACCGACAATATTTTAGCCATTTTGGAGACTATATCGATCAACGTGTGACAGATTGGAAACGCGTTTTTACAACTGATACTAACCACTTTCGCCGGTTCTGAGTTGGACCAGTACTACTAATTTCAATGTTACAACTTTTATTTTATTTTAAAATTTCGAAAAATTGAATATACAACGCCTCCGTTTTAGGAAGCATAAGATGACAATTTCAAAACTTACTTTTTCAGACAGTCAGTCGTGTAGCAGTCAAGGTGACTGTAGCGGGTCTTGCTCACCTAGCTAACACTATGTTGATGACGGCTGTAGCATTGTAAAATAAATGTAAGCTCAAGAAAGTGCAGTCTGATTATAATCTGCACTGTTAGCTCTCCAGTCAATAAATGTTAAATAATCACCACCATAAACAACTAATGGTACAGGCCAAAATGAAGAAAGGACAAGTCCATTTAAGAAATTTAGCATGGTAAGGGTTAATATTTAACTTTGTCTTTTGATACGACATAGATACAAATATTTGGAGAAATTGCATAAATTTAGCATATTATCCTTTGATAAAAGTTTAACGTACGTTAAACTCCTTTTAAAGCTTGGTGTAAAAAGTTCATTAGATAAGTGCTATTTAATCACGTGAAAAGTCATTGATAAAAATGTTGCTTTCAAAAACTATATTATTATTTTGATTTTTGAAATATTTTCATTTAGCGCTTTCACTCAAGCAAAGTGTATTTTGAGGTTTATGGGAGGAAAGAGAGACTATTTCAACTTATACAAAGCAGATTCTAATAAAAATAATACTGCTTCTGCGGTATATTTATTAAAATATAAAAATTGTCTTTATTTTGACTTTTTTTTTTATCTAAATACTAAATTAAAAGAATCTGAAATCGAGGATTTTTGATAATATGATACAATAATAATGTGATAAGAAAACTAAGCGGTTGAGTAATATGTACAAAGTGCCGAAATTAGGAATGTTAGTTTAAGAAAGAGAACTTTACCTCTCAAATATTAGAACATTGTATCTATAAGGAATATCTAATATATTTTGAACAACACATGGGTCATGAAATGATTCTCAATTATTTAAACTTAATGCACTGGATACGAAAACAATACCCTAATGTAATACATGAGGGTTGTCCCAAAAGTCCGTTTCATTTCGATTCATCTTGCCCAAAGATTAAACAGTAACACAGACATTGATAATTATTATTAACCCTTTCCCTCATATAGACTCATTTTGACGCACTCAATAGGTACCACATAAAGCCTGATCTGCAGAAAGCCAAACTCAAACATTACCAAATTTAATTGTAAAATCCTCATTACCAGACCACTGAAGAGCAGTTACTCGTAGGCTGATCTGGTTTTATGCTGTTCGCATGGTCTTTTCATGGTGTCCTCTATGAGGGAAAGGGTTAAACATTATATCAATTTTAAATGATGACCCTTTGAATTATCTTACGATATTACACTGGTTATTAAGGTTTGAAACAACACTCAAATAATAAAATCCATAATAAAACCTTCATCTTCACACTTTAATTAGGTAAAGATGTAGTATACATATGGCTACTTCACACATCAAAGAAACATTAAAAATGTGGCCATATTCATGTCCAGTTCACGGAAATGTCCAAGGTCAACATTGAAATAGTTTCATCTGGCAACTAAGCATCGTCCTTTGACACACTTGCATCGCTGTCAGCTTCCTTTCATTATGAAAAATAATCAATATACCTTACTGAACATTTATTTATAATAAATCATTTACAAAGTAAACGTTGTAACCCACGATAATTGTACAGGAATAAAAATGTATGTCTTAGTTTGTCTTATTTCCTTTATAGAAATTACGATTTTTTTAACATTTGATTTAAGATTAGTGTATTTGGTAACAATGGTTAAATTACTTATTTAATGAGTTATTACGATAAAAGGAAACACGTCGATTGTTATTAAATCTAGTTCCATTAAACACACACACGGCGCACACATAATAATACATCTTTTGCATATCACTATATAACGATTACACTTTATCTTCATAATCTAGAAAACACTTTATTATTTTAGAAAATAATGGGAAGACATAACCTAAATTATCTTTACTATACAATTCATTCTTAATTATAATTGACACAATGCATTTTTATCAATAGTAGTACAAGAAAAAGAAGTTTAAATGGTTTTACTATGGTAAAAGTCGTAATTGCAGTAAGTATTGTTGTAAAGTAATATCAGCCGAATCAGGAGTTGTTATTGATGAAGTAGTAGTACATTTGTATCTGTTGGAGAAATAGTAACAAACGTAGCAGTAGTAGTTACCGTGCATGATTTTGGATAACCCTTGACGAGTTCAAAAGTCAACTCTTCGCCTGCTATGGGTATGTACGAACTTACCCCTGAGTAGAAATAAAAGCAATCTTATGAAAATACCAATAACAATTAGAATATAACAACAAGAGCCTGAAAAATAAACATCAAAAAACATGAATCCGTGTTTAGATTTCGCGTCTTGGGCCAAAATTATAAGCCTACTGAATCATAGAATAGAATAAATACACGTGTTGCTTCTAAAAAAATCAGTAGTATAATTAATATCCCATACACCAACACTATCATTCGGTTACTATTACGACACTATATTACAATCGCACGTTTCGGACTTAACTGATATAACACATGATTCTACTTTACAATATCACTTAACGCGATGCTTTCATGCATAAAGTATATCTCTAACTTCCTTTCTGGTCTCCAGTATGCGGATTCCAAATAACTGAACATAACTCCAGGGTTGGACGTACGAGCGCCATGTAGGCCTTGGTCTTGGAGTCTTCGTTACTGACTCTGAAATTTCTACGAAGAAATCCATGAGCACTCTTCCTCTTCTTGGTAACCATGTCAATGTGGGTATGCCATGTCAGATTCTGCGTTATGTGCATTCCTGGGTACTTGGTGCACTCCCCAGGATCCAAGATGTGGCCTTTAAGGGTGCATGTGGAATCCATATACCTCTTTCGATGGACACGTAGGATGGTGCATGTTTCGGTGTGAAAGGACATACCCCATTTATTCTCCAATTTCGACAGGCTAAATAGATCTCGTCGCAGACGAAAAGAGCCAGATTCAGAACTGATCTCCCAATCGTCTGCAAAGAACCTAGAACTGGATTTTACGTGCAGTGGTAAATCATTGATGAAAGCAAGAAAAAAGGCCGGGTCAATGATGTATCGTTCGATAAGGTGTACGAATATAACAAAACAATGTTCTATTTAACTTTTAATGAACATGCTTATACGTCGTGCTCACCTTCACACAGGAGAGTCACTTTTTGCTATTGACACGGCAAACGTGTAACTATAAAACGTATTACGTCACATCCCTCTTTTTATAACCAAAAAATATTTACAAACATATCTAAATGACTAGTTGATTAATTCAAATTGTCCTTACATGAATTCACTTTAAAGGACTTATACACTGTTCTAAAGAAGTATCTTAACTGAATAGACTTCAAATTATACTGTATTATATTACTGTCTTAAAATGCTTATTACTTCCAAATTAGCCACAAAATAGTTTTCATCTTGAACACACTTAAAGTGAATGAACTGAAAGGAAATACACAAAAATAAAACATATATTAATAAACATATATATCAACAAATTTAAAACTGAACTTCTCAATCTCCCTTTCCTCACAGCAGCACAGTTATGTATGGAATTCTTTCAAATAGGCTGGCTTCTTGATAGTTCTTCCTCGTGCTGTTTTGTAGTCTGTTCCATGTTTGTGGCAGCTGTTCTTGCTTTCTCTGGGCTCTGTCTTATCTTGCCTAAACGCTTTCATTTGATCACTCTTAGAACTTACACTTTCTGCTTTATTTTCTACACCACTCTGCTTCTGTGCTCTAGG
Organism: Solen grandis; assembly: GCA_021229015.1. Classification (NCBI taxonomy): domain Eukaryota; kingdom Metazoa; phylum Mollusca; class Bivalvia; order Adapedonta; family Solenidae; genus Solen; species Solen grandis. The sequence continues at coordinate 17,172,810 of CM037792.1, read as the reverse complement.
TGACTTCATTTCACCTACACACTGAGCACTAGGTGATTTCATTTCACCTTTACCTAACAAACACGATTCACTAGATTGATTAACCAATCGCGACTCACTTGGATTCTGTTCTATGGGTGTTTCTATTGGTTCCTCACAGAATGGTTCACTTGTTGCTCTAAGATGTATCCGATTCCTTCTGTAGCTCATACCATCTTCGGTTTGTATTCTGTATGACCGAATACCCTCCTCAGCTTCAACTTTAGCCTTCCGCCACGGTTGATGTTTTGCTGTCGGATACACTCTAACGATGTCACCCTGTTTCAGCGGTTTCATGTCTTTGGCATTCTTGTTATAATATTTTGCCTGTTTCTGCTTGTTTAAGGACAGTTTCTGGTGGTGGTTATCTTTGTTTATAATTTCAGGCATTAATAGTTTCTTTGCCATAGGAAGAAGTGTTCTTGTGCGTCTTCCAAACATAACTTGTGCTGGAGAGAGTCCAACTCCCTCAGTAGGAGTATTTCGATAGTCTAACAGCGCAAGATGTGCATCCTTCTCTGAATGCTTAGCTTTCTTCATCAGTCTCTTGGCTGTTTTTACTGCATTCTCAACTTTTCCATTAGACCGTGGATATATTGGTGAACTTGTAACATGCTGGAACTCATAAGCTTTCGTGAACTGTTTGAATTCCTTTCCAAAAAAAAGGCGGTCCATTGTCGGAAACAACTTTATCTGGAATTCCGTATCTTGCCATATGTTTTTTCAGCTTTGGAATTACCCCTTTTGCAGACTTGCTTTCCAGTTTGTCTACTTCAATGAAGTTTGATAGGTAATCTACTGTTACCAAGTAGTCTCGTCCATCACATTCACATAAATCTACCCCTATCACTTCCCATGGGCGGGACGGAATCTCATGACTATGTAGTGTCTCTTTCTGTTGATTAGTTGAAAGTTCTTTACATGTATCACATGTCTGGATGTACTGCTCTATATCATTGTTCATATTTGGCCAGTATACAGCCTCTCTGGCTCTTCTTAGACACCCTTGGATGCCTATGTGACTAGAATGAAGTCTGTCCATGATAGATACTTTCAACTGTCCCGGTATGATCACTCTATCACCTTTGAACAGTAGACCATCCTGCACGTTATTTCCTCTCTAAATGGAAAATAGCACTTTCAGTTGTCTCCAACATCTTCGCACTTCGCAGGCCACCCTGCCATGACCATTTTCTGCAACCTTTAAAGCTGTTCATCTTCAGATGTAGCATTTCTAATTTCCTTCACTCTGTCTTCTGAGACCGGAAGCATTTGAACCATGTTGACATGTTCCACTTCTTTCTCTGTATAGGATCTGTTCTCTTCATTTGGCAGATAAGCTCTGCTTAGCCCATCGGCTATCAATACTTGTATTCCTGGCTTGTAGACTAACGTCAGATCAAACTTTTGCAGTCTAAGAAGCATTCTCTGTAACCTCTTAGGAGCACTTGTGAGAGACTTCTTGTGGATAATTTCAAGTGGCTTGTGATCTGTCTCTACTGTGACATGTCTGCCATAGACATAATGTTCATTCTTTTCAACCCCAAACACAATGGCAAGCAGCTCTTTCTCAATCTGTGCATAGTTTTTCTCTGCTGCAGTAAGTGCACGAGACGCATATGATATGGGGTGCCCATCTTGCATCAAACATGCACCCAGTCCACTTTCTGATGCATCACATTGAAGCACGGTTTTCTTCCTCTCATCAAAGTACCTCAATACTGGAACTGTGGTTAGCACCGACTGTATCTCTCTAACGCAGTCTTCATGCTTCTGTTCCCATACAAATTCATTTTCTTTCTTTATCAGCTGTCTTAGGGGCTCAGTGACAGTTGATAATCCCGGAGCAAACTTTTGTACATAGTTTACCATGCCAAGGAGCCGTTGTACCCCTTTCTTGTCCGTAGGCGGTGGCATGCTCTTTATTGCCTCAACCTTTGATTTGTCTATTTTGAGACCCCCTTGGCCTATCACATGGCCCATAAATGAAACTTCTGTCTTCTTGAACTTCACTTTGTCTTTATTTAGCTTGATGTTCTTCTTTCTGCATCTCTCAAACAGATTTCTCAACTTTTGGTCATGATCTGCCTCAGCTTCTTCTTGGGTCTTTCCACAACCCCAGACTAGAATATCATCATGCAGTGCTTTTGTTCCTTCTAGACCCTCTAATGCCTCATCAAGTCTTCTCTGAAACTCTTCGGGAGCTGGTGATATTCCAAATGGCATGCGCAGCCACCTGTATCTTCCCCATGGAGTACCAAATGTTGTGAGGTAACTGGATTCATTATCTAACTGCACTTGCCAAAATCCGTTCTTTGCATCAACAACCGTAAATATTTTGGCTTCTGTAAGTTCTGGCAGGATTTCTTCTATGGTTGGTATCGGATAGTTATTTCTTTTCAAGTTCTTGTTAAGCGGTTTCGGATCAATGCAAAGCCTAACTTTGTTTGAGCTTTTCATGACTACCACCATGCTCGAGATCCAGTCAGTTGGTTCTTGTACTGCTTCAACTATTCCTAGTTTCTCCAGTCTCTCTAATTCTGCTCTTAGTTTTGGCTTCACTGCAATAGGAACTCTTCTTACAGGTTGTTGCACTGGTTTGGCATCTTTGACAAGTTCCAAGTGGAGCTTTCCTGGAAGCTTGCCTTCACCCACAAAGATATCATTAAACTCATTAATGATGGTCTCTTGCTCTGGCATTTCAATAGCCATTATATATTCTCTGTTGACTGTGATGAGATTCATCCTTTGTATTGCTTGAGAGCCTAACAGTGTTTGTGCTGGACCTTTGACCACTACAAATTCTAACTCATAGGTTGTTTTGTTCTTCATGTTCATAACTTTAAAGACTTTCTTTCCAAGTACTTTTGTCTCACTTTTATTATACATCTTAAGTGTGATGTTGCATTTGTTTAGTCCTGTCAGAAATGGATCATCATAGATCTTCATGTAGGCTGTATCTGACATGATGTTCACAGTCGACCCACAATCTAACTGACACTTGAACTGTTCTTTTTCAATTATCATTCGCGCAAACAGTTTCTTTGGATACTCTTGTGAGTCTACCATTTGGATTTCTTCTACTACCAAAACATCACCATCTTCACTGTCACTAGTTTCTACCTCATAGTTGACTGCATGTACACCTTTTTTCTTGAATTTCTGTTTTGTTTTTTGTCTTTGGGCTTTCTTTGGTTTGTTTCTACATTTTACTGCAAAATGGTTACTTTCACCACACTTGCTGCATTTTTTACCCCATGCAGGACAGGCTTCTTTCCTTGCCTCATGTTTTTTTTTCCACAATACCAACACTCTCTTGTTGGCTTAGAAGCAGTTGCAGTCGCTACTTCTTCTTGATTAATCAATTTCATCTGTATCTCTGTTTTCTCATTGGCTCTACATATGTCTATGCATTTACTGAGATCCAGTTTCTTCTCCTGCAGGAGTTTTTTCCTTGTCCTGTTGTCCCTTATGCCCATTACAATCCTATCTCTTATCAAGATCTTTATAATTACATGTTTTGACTAATGTTCGTAAGATCGATACATATGCATCAATTGTCTCATTTGGTTCCTGAGTTCTACAGTTGAATGTGTATCTCTCGTACGTCTCATTCGTTTCACCGATGCAGTAATTCTCAAAAGCCTTTATGACCTTATTACAGTCTTTCCGATCATCGACTGACAACGTGAACGAATCAAACAGTTCAATTGCATCGGGGCCCATGCATGTCAACAATGTAGCAACTCGTAATGTTGCATCCTTCTCAGACAAACCTGTTGCGATCTCGTAGTTTGTCCAGACGCGATTGAATTTCTTCCAATTTTCGGCCAGATTTCCTTTCCGAAGTTCTAACTTCGCCGGAAACGGAATGTTGGATGCTTGTGCCGCCATCCTATTACTTCTGACACCATGTATCGTTCGATAAGGTGTACGAATATAACAAAACAATGTTCTATTTAACTTTTAATGAACATGCTTATACGTCATGCTCACCTTCACACAGGAGAGTCACTTTTTGCTATTGACACGGCAAACGTGTAACTATAAAACGTATTACGTCACAAATGACACTGCCCTGTGGGACGTCGCTAGTGACAGGCTCGAATGTAGCGCCATCAAAGATGACATGCTGGGTTTTATTTGAAAGAAAGGCTTGGATCCAGGTCAAATCCCGTAGTGGTTGAACTTTGATAGTAGTCGATTGTGTTGAACCTTGTCGAATTGGCAATGGCAATATCACTTGGTGCCATAGATCTCCTGCAGCATCCATTCTGTCAGCAGTGTCTACAAAGTCAACAACCAGCCTCCTCCAACCTTGAGCCTTATAGAGACTGAGCACTTCATGCAATGGAGACGTTGGTTTGTCCATGGCGAGCAATGGAGAAGTCACCAGGTAAGTACTCTACTCTTATTATTACATCTGCTGTTTCATACCATCATCTTATTCTACTTTCAACGACTACTACTGCTACAACTATTTATTATCATCATCTTCCTCTACTTTTACTACTACTAACAATTACATATCATTATTTGCTCATCTGATTTTCTAAGAAAAAAGCTAAGAAATGAGCTTAAATTTTCATTAATCTTGCATCGTTGGCCTTGGCCCCTCCAATATAATTAAGTTAAATAAGTAAACTCTTAATTGAATTTAATGCAAATGTTGGATCTTTTACAACTTGAAAATATGTCAGTTTTGCATGAAAATAATAACAAAGACAATCGTCTTAGTATCCATTCCATGTATTGGCTTTAAATTTGATAGAAATCTTCTTGGCTCGCAAATCTTCAGAGATCAGATAGAACTTCATTTTGATATTGGTTTGGCTTGTGGGTACTACCCTAAGATTTGGACACACCCCAACCTTTTTGATATTCTAAGTTACTATATTTTACACCTCTTACCATATTTCAATTAAAGAAGCATTGTTGACAGGTAAATCAAACAGAGGATAAACTATTTATTCCACCCAAAGGAATGTTTTGCTTTTGGAACACAGCACTAGGGACTATTAAAATTTGAGTGTCTAACTTCATGGGACAAGATTATTTTATTAGGAATGTCAAAAAACAAAACAAACGATAAGCCTTTACTTTTATTACAGCTATTCTGTCACATATTATCATTTTACTCTTCTCCTACATTTTACAACTTCTACTACTACTAATACTACTACAACTCTTCATTATCATCTTCTTCCTCTACTTTTACTACTACTACTGCTGTTACATATCATATCATTATTCTTTCTACTACTACTACTACTACTACTACTACTACTCTTTTCGTTGTCATAATCGTCATCTTCCTTTTATTACATTTACGTTTACAACACACGTGGCCGAGAGGGTAAAATCGCTGACTTTAACACTCACTCAGCCCCTCACCGCGTGGGTTCGAATCCCAGTATGGTCATTCGGATTTTCATGTAAGGAAGCCTTCCAGCTGTAGGTCGGTGGTTCTACCCGGATGCCTCCAGGCATTCGGGGTCTTCCTCCACCTGTAATTAGCTGGACGTCGCTATATGACTGAAATACTGTCGAAGCGACGGTAAACTCAAATAGTCAAGTCAAGTCTATTCATTATAACCATCATTTTCTATTCGCTTATTACCACTACTGCTGTCTTTTTTTTTTTTTTATTGCAAATTCTACTATTTTTTTTCCATATTTATTATTTTTTATCATTCCTCTACTTTCTAATACATTGTATTACTGCTTCAGCTATTCATTTTCACCATCTCCCTCTTCTTTTCCTACATTCTACTTCTACTGTATTTTTTTCTTCCTCTACGTTTTACCCCTTTTATTTTTTTTTATTTCCTATATATTAGTATTGTTATTTTCTGGAGCATTACTAAAATGTATTAGGTATTGACTTAAAACTTAAAATATACATATAATAAGATGGTGTATAGGAGAAGAGAAGTATCAAGAACCATAACTACCTTGTCCCATTTTTTGGCATTAATTACTAGAAAATAAATTATTATTATTAATAACTATGAAAAATATACTTGGATACTATGATTATGTTGAAAATGAAAATGAGAACCAATCTGCAGACCATGATATGGATTCAATGATACAATCAAGGCACTGGAATAGTTGACTGACTGTCCTTTGAAAGCTTTTCTTTACAATCACAGAATGTTGCAATAAGGGACCATGC
>CM037792.1:17116514-17166514 GCA_021229015.1 Solen grandis | reverse complement strand
AGAATTTTCAGTGGTTTAGTAAATGTATTCAAAACCTGAAAATAATGTCTCGATTGCAAATATTGTCATAATTATCGCGAAGCTACGTTAAATCAAGGTATTCACATCTCTGTAATTATAAATACAATCACCAATTCTTAAATGTATATATCTGTAACACGGCCTGAGTAGTTTTCTATAGAAAAGTATCAATTATGTTTAATCTGGATACCGCACACAGTTTCCACGCTCATGCAAAAACTGATGAAAAACCATGCAGTTATCCAGATAACCGCACAGTAATGGCGGACACTCAGTTTAACAATGGCGACACGACCTTCGGGTGGTCTTAAGTATCACTGAGTGAGCGGAAGCAAAATCCTAATGAACCCTTTCCTCCACTTGCCTTTTTCTTTTTTAACGTTATTTCTACAAGTTGACGAAAAATAAAAAAATAAACGCATAAAAGTGAGGTAGAAATTGGCAGTGTAGCCGTACGACGTGGTGCATAAGGATATCATATCAAGCTGCCACAAGTATCATATTTTGCCTCGATTCGAAAGAGAAAAAAAAATGTTTTCCTTCATCAAATTTTATGGGATAAAGCGCATGCGAAGCGTAAAAACGTGCTCTATACATATGTGTTAATGATTCTTTTGTCAGTGGTACAAGATTTCAAAACATTCGGAGTTTGCTGACACGAAAAGCACATCACTAGTGATGTTTTCCCAAATGCTTGAAACTGGTATGGTCGCACTGAATAAGAGACAATGTTAATAATAAGATGACAAGTTAACTTGTGATAAAATATATTTTTCGCACTGTCGTTCACATCAATGGTCAAACGCGAAATCTTACAACTTTAACAGATTGTAAGCACCAGCTGAGTACGTCCTTCTTTATTCAAAGGTACTTGTCTATCTGTAGGGAAGGCACCGAAATGTTAGGGTTTGTTTAGAAAGAGTTATTTGATTGGTTAAGAGGATACTTTCCTTCACAGATTGGTCATTTTCACGGGTTTCTCTTTGATACCCAAAGCGCTCAACATTTTGGATCATCTGCATGAAAAAGTCACGAAACCGTAGTCCGCCCCCTTTCTACATTTTGACCTTGTTACAAATCATACAAGTAACTCGTGATCTTGATTAACCCGCCCACATACTTTCGTGAGCATGCACGCACTCAAGTATGGTGGTCAGGTTAATCAAGCTCACCTCGCGAAGCCATGCAATATATATTACTTGAATAGTCATGACATTTTGATGAAAAAAGTAAACATCACATCATATTTACAGAAAACGTCGTATTTGCATTATGATACCGTTCAGTATTCCTCCTTTCTAAGCAAAATGCGCATGTGCCAGTCAGTAGTTCGATTTAGGTCTTATTTCCGAAAAGGTTATTTTACTGTATGTAACAAAAAAAAAAAAATGAAAAAAAAAAAAAACGATAACGTGGTTATTTTCAGTCATATCCTCATCCAGTACATAGATTTTAATAATAGTTAACAACTTGGTATGTTCTAAAATGCAATCCGGACTACAACAATTTGATATTACTGTATGTAACGGATTCTTTATTAATATACCGGTATGATATCGGTAAGATAGCTTTACAGAATATAAGATTTAGAGCCCAGCCGACTTCTCCATAGTATTTCGAGATTTATATTTAGACGATATTTGCGTATCTTGCTAATGAGTTGCTTAGATGATTTTTGACAATTAAAGATAATGTGTGGCATATTTATATATCTTGATCAATGTTTCACGTAAATCCATTAACTATATATTAAATGACTCCCCTTTTACAATAGGGATTGAACGTTGGACTCAATAAAAATGTACCCAAATAATAGGCCATCAAAACACGAATATAGGTGCATTCTAAATTAGTGGATAAATAATGAACAAATACTTCATTATCTAGTGGGATAAACGCCGACTGAACATATTCTGCACAGTATTTGACATTTTTCTTTTTTCATATTGAAAGAAGAAAAAAATCTGTTTTACCTAACATTAAGCAATGAATCTGCAAAAAAGGAACAGCTGTATAAACTGCGGGCGATAGTTAGTCTTTCCCAGCGTTATACTATACATGCACAAAGGTTTACATGTGACTAAGCTCTAGATAACGCTCGAACATGGCCTAGGCTATCACTGAGTGTCAGTTACAAAGTCGTTTGATAATTTTGATTTTCGTTATGTTCATACAACTTTGTTTCATTCTTTCGACTTTTTTGGAATATATGTTACACGCTATATTTATTTTACAACGTTTCAACTTACAAGTTTCTGTCAAAATAAGTAGAGATAAACGTCAGACCGAAAAAGATCATTAAAAAGTAACAATTTTATCAAAATATGATTTAATCATTGCTACCAAAGAAAGTGATTGAGCTTCCTTCCTAAATGAATAAGTATTCCTTACCGAATATAGCTAAGCACACAGCGATGCAGAGTGTCACTTTCATTTTAAGGATATTAAGATAGTTTTAGTAGATTTGAATTGACTCGGTATGCAAAGATTCCCCCTTTTATACAGGCAGTGGTCGTGCTAACCTATTTCGCAAATGACCAGTTATGTCCATGTTGGTAATTCAAATGATCATTTGCTCGAATGACCTTGTATTAATGTTATGTCATAGAATGATAACAAATTACGTGTGTTTAAAAGTACAGGAGAGAGAATATTTAAACATTTCTGCAGACAATACGAGACCGACGCAAGTCTTCTACTCTCTTTAGAAATGTTTAAATAGACACCATCCTTCTTACACGTCTCTCTACATTTGTTAAATAGATCGGACTATTTTGTACATGATGATATCATAACGATTTCATAACAACGATTCACATACACGACTTTTGGACATTAAAGAATCTAATAATATTAATGATAATAAATGTACATACATGTTTCTTTTTTTGTTGTTCTTTTTTTCTGTGACTCATTAGCCAAATCTAATACATATGTGAGTAATTTGAAAATTGTGCTTGTATATGTTTTAATTATCTTGCAGTGCCACTTAAATACAGTCGAACCCAGGTTACACCACCACCTCTCATTCAAATACCCGGCATAATTCGAAATACTTCGTTGGTCCCGATCATTCTCCTTCTTATTTCTATACAAAAATATCTGGGTTATTCAAATTTGTGCCATTCGAATACCTGGCCTCATCCAAAAAGATTTTTTGACCCGTGCCAATCAATTCGTATGGTTTCCGAAGTCGCTGACGAGCAATAATTACCCGCGGCATTTCGAAAACAAACAATGGAAAGGCGCGAACGTCAATTAGTTACCGAAATGGATGGAGACGGCCGCTTACAGTTTGCATAAGTTGTTAATTGATTGGATTTTTTGTCCAGTTCAACCATAAAGATTGTGATGATTGTAGTCTTTCTGATACGCTGGTAAAGGAAAATTTAAACAAGTGTAACAAGCAGACTACGATTACATCGTTTTTCGAGACAACGTTGACGTAACGTTCATACATGTAGTTTCTTGTGGTTTAGTCAGACATGATGAATGTTCATATATGTATTGAAGTAAGCATATATGCAGAAAAAAGATGAACGTTGGTAAATTAAATATTAATTATCCATTGTTTTTTTTCCAGACGGCGTTGATATTGGGCACACGTTGTCGCTTGTGATTTAGTCAGACCTGATAAATGTACATGTATGTATGTATCTTTGTTATTGACGTATGCATTGATTATCATTGTATCGAAATCATTTGTGCATAAGAAGATGGAAGTTGTAAAATAAAAGTTAATTATCAATAGTCGTTTTCATATACATTACTTAATTATATTTTAAAAAGTGTACATTATGTATGTCGTTATTTACATGAAAAAAGTGGGTGGGATGGGCTTTTGCTCCAACGATCGACGTGATTTGGGTTATTCGAATACATGCCTTACTCGAAAAAAACGCCGATCCCCGGGTTTCGAATAGCCTTGGTTCGACTGTAATGTATTCAACTACTAGTTTTCGCGTAATCCCCGGCCGTAAAAATGGTATTATTATAGCTTTCTTTCTTGGCGTTCAGCATATTAAGGTAGTTCCAGTACTGATTGGCCCTGTGTCAGGATAATGTGACTTGGTGTGGTACCATGCGTGATACTACACTATAGAGAGTCTCCAAATGACTTAAATACTGTCGATGGGTCGTTAACCCAGATAAACGATCAAACAACCGAAGTAAAACCGGCTAGTTAGACGCCGCAGTCGTCTTATACTGGAGAACTACTCTCGCTGGTTTGCATATTTTCCACGGCAAGTTTAACTGTAGATCTCCGCGCTTTGTGCGGATCCATGCAATGCGATTTTGCACTAACAAAAACGAGTTGAATATGTTACACAGACGTGTAAATCATTATCGTAACCGCTTATAATGTATTATTGTTTGTTAAAATGTTTTCTTTTACTATTATTTTGCACTAAAAACATATATTTTAAGCGTGAACAAAGTATCCGTGTCATTTCTTAATCAGAGCAGCATTCCATTTTACATACACGAAGATCTACTCCCGTAAAAAGGGTAAGTAGCGCTCCGTGTGTATGTAATTGACCTGAAAATAGTCCACACGTAATTTTGCATTATGGCGAGTTAGATTCATCCCAGATAATTTCTTATCTTTGAAATCGAAAGGCAAACATTCTAGTATCTTAAATAATCAAATACCTTGTCAATTTTTACACATGCACAACGACAGATAGAATGTATACATCAGGTTCGCTAGTACAGAAGAAAGAGAATGACCTACTTAGGTATGCAACTTTATGAATGAAAGGTTCATGACCCTAACTCCGGATTATTATGTAATAAACAATGAGCGAGTAGCAACAGCGCGTGGAGTTTTGTCGTTATATGACTGCTTCAATAACTTCTGAAACGCTGGGTTTAGAATTACAGCTATTTCATGTTAATCTTGTCACCGTCTCTCAGCACATAATGCGCTTTAATTTTTATTCGCAACGACGCACACATCTGAGTGTCACACTCTACGATAACAGGTCTTTAAACTGACAAATAAGTAAAACACATCAGGTGAAAAAAGTATCGGGCAACTATAATTAATGACCTCAAAAAGTATTACACTTACTATACATAGCGAGAGTGCAATGAAGGACATAAATCACTTTATTGATTCTTATTGTTTTGTCACAATTGTATCTATTTGCCAACTCCTGGAAGGATTCCATTACCACATCGGCATTTGCCGTCAATGCAATGCCAGTTCCGGTTCCAATTTCCACTGCAATCGTTTGCACCGCTGCAGCCTTGGTTGTCTGAAGAAAAAAATAAGAACAGTCACTGCAAATATCTTCCATATATTTGATTTCCTCCTAATAAGGTTTATTGATTTTGAATCGACCATAGCAATGAAACCTTGACGGATAAATAGACTGAAACATAATCCGGTAAATGATTTCAAGGAAATCTTTATCAACAATAACTAAAATTACGATTTAAGCTAAAAAATTTACATTAACTTTTATTCTAATATGCTCAGTACAATTTTAAATTCCTACGAGAGGTGTTCAATTTATTATGAAACAGTTTTAAACACAGCTTAATTTTTTACTCGTTTCCGTTTTATTTGCAACAGATGCTCAATCTGGGATCCAGGGCAATAGTAAATCACTCTGCACCAGTTTTCTAAAGTCCAGATTTTGCACAACTGCTCAAGTTTGTTTCATTCGTCTTTTAAGATCCTTTTTAAGGCCATTCATTCTTGCGTTATTGTAGCCTACGTTTCAGAATGCCCCGAATACCAAAGTACATGAGAGCTGCATCTGGGCTTTTTGGCGCCCATTCAGCTGGAGCTATGTATATTTTGACTTTGAGTTGATTGAGAAAATCAATAGTCATTAAAGCAGGGTGAGTGGAAGCCGAGTCTTGATGAAACACCAAACCAATTTTTCTTGCAGTAAAAATACGTGGAACATCTTTTCAGAACCTTGTCTATGTAATTCTTTGCATTGGCTTTCACCCCTTTATTGATAAAATCAAAGATGGCTTGCCATAGATACTACCCCCCCCCCCCAAAAAAAAAATAAATAAATAAATAAATAAATAAACCCAGGTGCAAATACATTTAGTTTTAAGAACTTCAGTTTGTCTATGTCTGTTTCATTAGAACGAACACGACCTCGACCATAGCTACCACTCATATAGAACATAGCCTCGTCAGTGGTGACTATGTTTTCCCATTTTCCACAGTTAAGGCGGGGATATAAACGCCATGACGTCGTTTCAAAATCTGGGCCTCACTAAGCCCATGAACACGGAATATTCTTGAGTTTGGCTTTTGGTATGTTTGCTTTAATTATGTTATCAGTGACTAGAGACACTCAATACTTAGCTGTCATTTATCTTTGTGTAGGCGGATTCACCAATTTAATCATATTACGGATTAGTAGTAGCTGCTATACGACGTTTGGTAAAAGTTCCACTTTTACCTGTTTTGCGTGCGTTGTTACTAATTACACGTTTACTATGCTGAATGCGATGCACAGTAACAACAGAAACATTATGTCCCAACTGTTTTACTTGTTTCACAATGTTTCTGTAAAACAATTTTTGCTTCAAAAGCCCTAAAATAATGCCCTCAACTAAATAATTTATTTTGGTCTAACCATATTAAATTTTGAGCTCAACTGTGTTTAGTGTATATATGATACACTACTTTACATGTATTAATCACTTTGGATGAGGTTTTGTAAGCTGAAAAATATTATAGGTTTGTTTGTTTGTTGGGTTTCACGTCCCACCGACATTTCAGTCATTTGGAGACGATGTCTACTTGAGACAGATATAGTGCTGCCACACTGCAGTATCACGCCGCAGACATGTGGCAAGATACCACACCCAGTCACATTATCTTGACACCGGGTCAACCAGTCCTGGAACTACCCTTATATGCTGAGCGCCAAGCAAAGGAGCTATAACAGTACCATTTTTTACAACTTTGGTATGTCGCGGCATTTGGAGCGAATCCACGACCTTCCGCATCTGAGGCGGACGCTCTAACCACTCGGCCACCGGGGACGGTAATTTAACAGTTGAGAAGCCAGAAAGAACTTATTATTACTAAGAGCTCGTAGTAAAACAAACCATGCCGTATGTGTTATGGAACACGCGGTAGGGTAGTGTAGTTCATCGGATAATAGGCAATAACCGCGTGTTTGAACATCGTTAAAATACAGTTGAGATGTAAATATCTTGCGTATAAAAAATTGTTATTTAAGGTTCCGGGACTCTGATGAATTACCCCAACTGATGAGTATCGATAAATAGACTAAAATTATTTCCAACTGATGAGTATCAATAAATAGAATAAAATTACTGCCAACCGATGAGTATCAATAAATAGAATAAAATTACTGCCAACTGATGAGTATCAATAAATAGACTAAAATTACTGCCAACTGATGAGTATCAATAAATAGACTAAAATTACTGCCAACCGATGAGTATCAATAAATAGAATAAAATTACTGCCAACTGATGAGTATCAATAGATAGAATAAAATTACTGCCAACTGATGAGTATCAATAAATAGACTAAAATTACTGCCAACTGATGAGTATCAATAGATAGAATAAAATTACTGCCAACTGATGAGTATCAATAGATAGACTAAAATTACTGCCAACTGATGAGTATCAATAAATAGACTAAAATTACTGCCAACTGATGAGTATCAATAGATAGACTAAAATTACTGCCAACTGATGAGTATCAATAGATAGACTAAAATTACTGCCAACTGATGAGTATCAATAGATAGACTAAAATTACTGCCAACTGATGAGTATCAATAGATAGACTAAAATTACTGCCAACTGATGAGTATCAATAAATAGACTAAAATTACTGCCAACTGATGAGTATCAATAAATAGACTAAAATTACTGCCAACTGATGAGTATCAATAGATAGACTAAAATTACTGCCAACTGATGAGTATCAATAAATAGACTAAAACTACTGCCAACTGATGAGTATCAATAGATAGACTAAAATTACTGCCAACTGATGAGTATCAATAGATAGACTAAAATTACTGCCAACTGATGAGTATCAATAAATAGACTAAAACTACTGCCAACTGATGAGTATCAATAGATAGACTAAAATTACTGCCAACTGATGAGTATCAATAGATAGACTAAAATTACTGCCAACTGATGACTATCAATAGATAGACTAAAATTACTGCCAACTGATGAGTATCAATAGATAGACTAAAATTACTGCCAACTGATGAGTATCAATAAATAGACTAAAATTACTGCCAACTGATGAGTATCAATAGATAGACTAAAATTACTGCCAACTGATGAGTATCAATAAATAGACTAAAACTACTGCCAACTGATGAGTATCAATAAATAGACTAAAACTACTGCCAACTGATGAGTATCAATAGATAGAATAAAATTACTGCCAACTGATGAGTATCAATAGATAGACTAAAATTACTGCCAACTGATGAGTATCAATAGATAGAATAAAATTACTGCCAACTTAAGTTTGTGGGTTCAAGTCCCACTAGGGTCCATTTTTTACTCTTTGAATAATTATGAATCACTCAGACAAGATTTAGAAAGAAAAAACCTGTTTAGTTTTATTTCATAATTTTTATAGGTATTTAAGTGTTTTAGGTTCATATACCAAGATAAAATGACTCTTTGATTCTTAGTAACTTGCTTCACCTATTGATAATTAAGTTCTAATATAAATATATTTTCTACATATTTCCCTTAAAAATAAAATACTGCGAATTTGAAGTCCCATGGATGTACTTACAATATGTTCAAGCAATACGCTTTAAAAGATTCAGTATGATTATCAATATTGTTTAAAACACATTTTAATCAATGAGTATATAAAAATTATTAAGTTTTTTTTTTCTTTTAATAATTTTTTTTTTGGAACAAAATATGTTAAGAATTTTACCATTGTTTTGTCTTACATAATTATTATTATCATATTATTATTATTATTATTATTAATATCATGCTTGATTATGATGTATAGTGTATATAAATTGAAATATGCAATACATTTAAATTCAATTACAATGCTGAAATATTTTTCCAATTAAGACGTATACCAAACCTCATGTATGTTTATTTAGATACATTTAACACTATTCAGTAAGTACTGATTTTGTAACGATTTCATAACTACGATTCACATACAAGCCATTTGGACACTGAAGGAACTATTGATAATAATGATAAATGTTATTTTCCTGTGACTCATAAGCCATATGCAAGATTGGGAAGGAATCTCATTCATCTGTGACTATTTGGACTATTATTGTGTTTATATTTGTTATTGATACTTGCCACATCAATAATGCATTTATCTAATATGCTTAATTATTTGCTTAATTTCCGGCCGCGACATATCTAAGTTGTGAAAGCATAGTGCTGGTATGCCTTCATTTCTTGGCGCTCAACATATACGGGATTTTTTGGCCCGGTGTCAGGATAATGTGACATGTTACATGTTTATAGCGTGATACGTTTACTTCAATGTGGCTATACTATGTCTGTCACAAAGTGACATTGTCTCCAAATGAGTGAAATACTTTCGGTGGGAAGTTAAACCCAACAAACAAACTGTATGCTTAACCGACTAGTGTTGTATTGGCAATGTCGCAAACATCTCAGGCAGCACCCCCACCAGTCACTAGTACACTGTACGGTATCAGGTCTTTTTCGGCGTAGCTGAATTAAATTGATTTTGACCTACTTCTTAAAGCAATCAAATGTTGGTATGCAAATAAAACCAGGGTAAATGGAATGCTATTATTGCTTGTAAAATTTATTTTTAGGATATTTAGGATAATCCAACTTAAAATGGGAGTTTCAGGTTGTATATATCTTTCTACTTGAACTTGATATAACAGGTTTCTCTTTTTCAGTTTAAACATGAAAGGTAACACAGTTATGAAGGATTTAACACTTACTTATCAATTAATTTAAAACAAATAAATAAGAAGCAGGCGTATGTCTATTTTTAGACCACAATTTGTAAAAGTGGACTCGGCCTTCGGGGAATGTAACTACTGCCGGGAGTTGTGCAGTTTATTTGCAGATTTTAAAATAATCGGATATACGCGATTTATGATATTTCGGTTTCGCTTGGTTATATACGAGTTGTCTCTACTTTTAAAAAAATCAGCAAGTGCATAATATTTAATGGAAGTTGGTAGATTAGTTTTTTTTTAGTTTGTAAATTAAATCCGTTTTGTATATAGTCCTCACAATACCGCCCATAATCTTGGTATTTATAAACATTTTTGCTAACGTTTCCAACGTTTTAATAGTTTTAATCTGTTTTACATGTTACAATTTACAATTATTTAGCTACGCCGAATATTATTTTTAAAAGAATTTTCTTGTTTATAAACAGACAGGTAAAGAAAACACGTCAGGTGAAAAATACGTATCGGATAGCTTTAACGACTTCAGTAAGTTTTACACTGGACATTGGCTCTCTTACACGTTCAACCGTAAACAATAGGATGAGTTCAACGAAGGACAAAAATACGATCAGATTATTTTATTTATTTTGTTTTATCACAAATTTATCTATTTGCCAACTCCTGGAAGGATTCCATACCCACATCGACATTTTCCGTCAACGCAGTGCCAGCTCCGGTTGCAGTTTCCACCGCAATCGTTTGGACCATTGCAGTTTTGGCCGTCTGAAAAAAATAAGAACAGTCACATTTGATTTCTTTCAAAGCTTTCATAACAAATTTTGTTTGGCCAGATCATGACTTGGGAACACATCGGTGAATTAGGAAACAAAAGGGCAATCACATTAATGGTGTCAAAGAAATATATATAAATTATAACTTGAATTACGATCCAATATATTTTAAGATATGTTAAAATACTAATGTCTACAAGTGACATGTTCTCATTAAAACTTAGCATAAACCTTTTTGCTCATATGCTCAATACATTGTTTCGAAATATTTATAGGTTAATGCATTTTTTTTCGAAATTCTTATACTAGAATAAAACCAGGTAATATGTTTGAAACTAAAGACGTAAAGACGAGTATATTTAACTTATTTTACTTTAAACAAACCAAGAAACATAAAATTATCGCCAATATCGTTATACAAAAATGGGGAAGAGTTCTGTTGTTAAAAAATGTAAGTACTTTTAAGTTTTACAAAATTAAGGAACTTGAAGATCAATTCTATTAACACATTTCAAATGTTCATATTTTATGTTTGAACACAATTTTTGTGCTGAAAAGTCACATAAATTTGACGTAAAAATTCTGAAGCCATGGACTTGCATTTAAAGTGACCAAACAGTTTAAAACCATTTCTCTTCTAAAATGGGTGTTTTCCTTTGATCGTAGAATGAGGTTTCAACGAATTTAAGAGTTTAACACATTTTATACTTGTATATATTCGAGTACATTTTGGCTCTTATTGATGATGCTATTTGTTATTAAATATCAAAATATCCGTTATTTAAATAAGTCAGTGTTCGTTTGCATTTGTGAACAATACTGAAGAAGAAACCTATAGACACTCCATCTTGTTTGTTTGTTGGGTTTAACGTCTCACCGACATTCTATCAGTCATTTGGAGACGATGAATACTTGATACAGATATAGTGCTTCCACACTGCAGTATCACGCCGTAGACACGTCATAATTCCTGACACAGAGCAAGGCAGTCCTGGTACTACCCTTATATGCCGAGCGCCAAGCAGTCCTGGAACTACCCTTATATGCTGAGTGCCAAGCAGTCCTGGAACTACCCTTATATGCTGAATGCCAAGCAGTCCTGGAACTACCTTTATATGCTGAATGCCAAGCAGTCCTGGAACTACCTTTATATGCTGAGCGCCAAGCAGTCCTGGAACTACCCTTATATGTTTGAGCGCCAAGCAGTCCTGGAATTACCCTTATATGCTGAATGCCAAGCAGTCCTGGAACTACCCTTATATGCTGAGTGCCAAGCAGTCCTGGAACTACCCTTATATGCTGAGTGCCAAGCAGTCCTGGAACTACCCTTATATGCTGAATGCCAAGCAGTCCTGGAACTACCCTTATATGCTGAATGCCAAGCAGTCCTGGAACTACCCTTATATGCTTGAGCGCCAAGCAGTCCTGGAACTACCCTGATATGCTGAGCGCCAAGCAGTCCTGGAACTACCCTTATATGCTGAAAGCCAAGCAGTCCTGGAACTACCCTTATATGCTGAGTGCCAAGCAGTCCTGGAACTACCCTTATATGCTGAGCGCCAAGCAGTCCTGGAACTACCCTTATATGCTGAGAGCCAAACAAACAACCCATCTTGATATTACGTATAGATTACAATCAATTATGAATATACTGAGATTTCTCTTTAATA
Organism: Solen grandis; assembly: GCA_021229015.1. NCBI lineage: Eukaryota > Metazoa > Mollusca > Bivalvia > Adapedonta > Solenidae > Solen > Solen grandis. Next base: position 17,154,115 of record CM037792.1, on the reverse strand, counting down.
TATTGCCGATGTAGGTCTCTCATTCAGATCGCATATCTCTAATGATACCGTAAAGCGCCTCTCTTTTAAGCAACTGCAAGATGTTAGGCGTTTCAGCGAGATCTTGTTCAAATCCCGTTCACCTGTTTTTTGTTGTTGTTTTTTTGTTTGTTAGTTTGTTGTTATTTTTTTGTTTTTGTTTTTTTGGTTTTTGTTGTTTTACATCGCATCACGAGAAAAAAAGTTACTTCGGGCCGTTTCATATCTCTGTTCAATGGGTCACTGAATTGTGTACGTACGGTCTGAGCACGTGCACTGTCCACGATGACATTCCAAAGTGTGATTGCTCATGCACGTCACATGATTACAATCGCCGGTGTCTTGGCATGACTCACTGCTGACGAGAGCTGTAAAAAGAAAGCAGTTAAGGGCGAATGTTACTGTTTGTCATCGCAATGGTTCAGACATGTAAAGTGTAACATATTTCGGATACTCCAAATATTTGATTATAAAGTGTCACAATGTCAGCACAATCACGCTAAAAGGGTTGTTTCGCTATGATATGACGTCTGCTTGTATTTATAACATTTTCTTTTCAAATAGTTTATTAATTCTAAATGAATTAAGTAAGTTTAATAGATTTTGAACTATGTTTTCTTGTTAAGCATTAGACAGTTGCCTCAAAAACAGCACAGTATATTCGAATATGAACTCGTTGATTTATACTTTTTCATTGTTTTAATCAAGTAACCATTAAAGAATATTTGCAAGAAAGATGAAAAAACTGGATAAAGCTATTTTTTCTCCCCCTGTTACCTTTTATGTAAAAATGAGGCCATGATTGCACTATTTATTGTTTTTGTGTTGGGATTGAATTGAAAAGAAAAGTTAATTAGACTTTCACTATTTTGCTTAACTGCGAGGAAGTATGAACTCGTATGCCAACCATGCGAACGAGGCTGCGAAATACTGTCACCTTGCATCCGCTTGACAGTGAATACATCCACCGTAGCATGAGTTTCATCGTTAGTGTATCATATTTCGGATACTCGAAATGTTTAGATATAAACTGTCAGAATGTCCATAAATCAGTCCATAAAAATCGTCGATTAATCAGCTCGTCTTTCTGGCTGATTAATGATTAATCAATTACTTTTATGCGTACTTGCGTGTAAACTCTTATTTCATATAAAGACTGTAGTAAGAATTTATAAACAAGTATAAATTATGATATATATCAAAATATAACAATAAAATGTGAATGCCTTTGTTTACATTTGACAAGTTAAACTATTAATTTAGCAAAACGTAGTGACACACGGCATCAAATTATAAAATCAGAAATAAACTTGAAGTTACCAAAAAAAAAAATACGCTATTTTTTCCAGAATGATAAAATACAATATTCTTTGAGATAATCATCGACGAGTAATCAGCATGGTCTTCAGTCAGTTATATTTAAATCAAATTTTAATGTATCACTTAACAGAAACGGAAGCAACAGCAAAATACCATAGAAAAATAAATTAGAAAATATATTGACTTACCCGCAACAGCCAGAACTACTGCGATAAACAGAGTCACTTTCATTTTGTGTAAAGGTCCGAATTTGAGTAAATTCTGATTTCTGTATGACAGAGTTCGTCAATTTATACTACAGCAATCGTGGTCACCGTGATCAATCTCTCACTAGTACGTCACGTGTGTACTAATGCAACATGAACTGTTCTGTTTTAGGCCACAGATAAGGTGTAAATGGAAAGATGTGTATCCGTTTTAGAATACGTCACCATTTTCAATTCATATGTTACGTTTACAGTATGTTCCCGGCGGCCACGGCAGCCCCGTTTTCACGAAACGTAGGAACTTGAGTCATTTTTATCTCTTAATACAAGTTGTGTCAAGTCTCTCCAAGTGTTCTCATGGTCTATCACGGTATATCCGTGACGAACCGTTGAGGGGAAAAGGACTGAGCCCTGGTGGCAACAAGGCGCATCACGGTGCGGCCCGCGGTCTACCACGGATGCCAGTACGTTGCCTCCCGGTCCGCCACGTTCTGATGGGTTCCCTCACGCTTTTCACGTTCTGATTAAGATCGGACACGTGTCTTACGTTCTGTCAAGGTTTTCTACGGATGAATCATGGGCGCCGGGCAACTTTTTAGCACGTTCGTAACCACGGTATAAATTAAAGCGCTGAGAGAACATGTTTTATATGTACTAAAGTGGCATTTATTCAAATTTTCAAATTAGTTTAAACTTTATCTATTTTACATCGATTACGAAACAAGTTTTCACAACTTAAATTAATCACTCTCGATGGCTCTGATGGCGGCGTATGTGGTCATTATTGTGGGAGGAAACCGGAGAGCCCGGAGAAAACCCACGTGTCTGGACGGGCGACCACTGTACCCTCTCACGTACGTGACCAGGAATCGAACCCGGGACGCATTGGTGAGAAGCGAGGCGCGTTACCACTACGCTATCCAGGCACCCTAAAATTTTCAAATGATACCGTAATTCCTATGGCATAAAGACGTTTGCGTAAACATGGTCGTAACAAAAAAGGATGAATACAAAAGTTGTTTCAATACACATTGTCCACTTTCTCTCTTTCTTACAGTTAATAAAATTTATTTGATATATGTATTTAGATTTAAAAAAAAGCAAACAAATATAATAGAAGAAACGCATAAAAATAGATGGCTATGTATATGTATTAAGATATCCAGTACAAATAAAGCCAAAGATTTTTTTTCTTTAAATAGAGCCCCCAAAAAGAATGCAATACTTCATTACTGCAATGTGCTAAGGAAAACAAAAATAGTAATTATGCAACTACCAATGAAAGAAGATTTTTGAAGCATATAATATGGGGATTTTGACCAATTGCCAATGTCCTAAAATAAAGAAAAAAAAGTTTAAAATTCCATTAGGCCAGTTCGCCACCCCCGGGAAAAACATTGATAGGTGCTTTGCTTTACTTTCTTTCTTTTATTTATTACTTTTTATCTTTTTATTAATCTTTTGTAAGACAGTTGAATAATTTTTACCAAAATTTCTCCATTTAGTTACGAAACTGCGACCTAACTTTGCACAGCACTGCATATAACTGGCGCGGTAGTCGATACACTAACATGCATGTGCATGTTTATAGGCAATTACAAATTATGAAATTGCAGTTTTCAATGTTTCAAATATTTCCTAATTATTTGCGACTCACATGATAGCACATTTACTTTTTTATTTCCGTTTATTGAACATGTTATTTCCAGCATAAATGGTTTGCACATTTCAATTCGGTTTTGACTTCCATTATGAAACGGTACTAAATATACATAAGAATAAACATTACCAGGTGAAAAAAAAATCAGGCCTATATCTCTGCGTAGTAAAAAGGAGGAAAAAAGCAGTTTTATTTAAATTATAGCCCCGAAATGTTGTTCAATGCAGAATGCGTGCTACCATAGAAAAAAGGAAAAGCAATCGTTGTCCGAAACATCACGAATGCTCCCCGTCCCACTACGGACCACCTCTAAATTTTGTTATGATCTTTTACGGCCTATTACATTATGTCACGTTTGCTGCGTTTTATCTGGCAAGTAGAAAATTCTCAAGTTATCCACGTAAGTATCTTAACAGGACTAAACTGTCTGTTGGTGCCCATTACTGCCAAGCACATATTCACTTTTGTTAACTGGATATTGTGCTTTTTTTTCAGATAATTATGTGAAAAATTGCTTGTTATCCACATACTTTTACTGACTAACTTAAAAAAGTCGAGATTTCAAGTTATCTTAAGTGAATATATGGCTGGCAGTAGTGGACACTAACAGGCAGTTTTGTCCTGTTTAGATACCTAAGAGGATAACACGAAAGTTTTCTGCTTGCCAGATACTAACTTAATATGTGATAATTTTTCAGAAAAGTTTATATAGCTAAGTGGATAAGTGGCTGGCAGAAATATACCACCATAGATAAAACCAATAAACGATCAAACTATTTTCATAACCGACTTTTTTTAAAGTTTTTTTTATTCGCAACGTATCTCAAATCTGAGAGTCACCAGTCATTGATTCACTGTACGATTTCAGACCAAACATAGTGAGAGTTCAACGAAGGACAAAAATACGATCAAATTATTTTATTTATTCTAATTGTTTTGTCACAAATTTATCTATTTGCCAACCCCTTGAAGAATTCCATATGCACATCGAGGCATTTGTCGTCAACGCATAGTCAGTCCCGGTTGCAAATCCCAGTGCAATCGCTCGGGCCGCCGCAATTTTGGTTGTCTGATAAAAAAAAGAAAGACCAATCACTGTAAATATCTTCCATGCATTTGATTTCATCCCAACTTTTTTTTTGTAATTAGGCTTAAACACTTATGGTTGGATCATATTGGAACTTCAACGGAAAAAGAAACTGACAGTAATCCGATTAATGTTGTCATTAAATATTTTTAATTTAAAACTAAAATTACGATTTAATATGTTAAAGATATATTCTAACACGACTCGCATCTTTCTTTCTGAATAGAAAGAAGGAAAAAATACTGTATGAAAACAGGTTGCAGCGCGTGCGCACGCGCTAACATGGTGCGTATTATTTTCTAATATATTACAACTGAAAATAAGTTGATGACATAAAAATGAGGATAAACTAAAAACAAAATGACTGTATATACACGGATCTGAGATATTACTTGATGAACATTTGCCTAGTTATAGGGGACAGTAGATAAAAAATACATTGATAAAAGAGGTTTAAGAGAATTTAAAAAAAATGCAAGTGTAGCGTGTAACGTCTTAACGGCGGATTTGAGGAGATGGAAATAGTATCAATAAATTTTCCTTGAGGCCTGCCTAGCCAACTGATTAGAAATAAAATATTTGGAAAATATATACACAACTGATTAACAATGATTGTTACAAATCTGATTTACTATCTAAATAAGATTAACAAGAATCAAGTTAAATTAATGTTAACGTATATTGAATAAAGATATAAACAAGGCTGTATCGTAATTTGCACCCCAATATTGACCGTTGGAACGACCAGTCCCGTAACACCGAGTTGCAGCCACTGTCTGCCTAGTGCGAGATAGCTGGGCTTTCAAGACTAGGCAGACACCAAGCCCTATCTAAGAATCTAGGCTTCGAACGATAAGCTGGGCCTGACTCCAGGACTGTTTCAGCCGCTGCCCGTGTACTGATTTGCCCCCTTCCAATAAAGCAGTGCTTACATGAAAGTATACGGACACAAAGCCCCAAGTGATTCCAGTCCTATATTTACAAAATGCTTATATGTTTTAACAAACGAACACTTTGAATGTTAACCAGCAACTCCCCGAAAATCGGCGTTCGCCCCGTATTTATAGTAGTAGCTCACCACGTGACCAAATTATCATGGACTCTCCCGGGCAAAACCATTTCCATAGTATCATAAGAACGTAGGGGTGTTTTCTATTTCTATATGACGCCGTGCTTATATATGCGTAAAAATCTATTCAAATCACGAAAAATAATAAACTTAATTTCAAAGAAAGTTATAAAAACTTACCAGATAAAGCTTGCGTTGAATAGTATTAGCAGAAAACAACAATTGTTTAACCGGAAGCTGGAACTTAGGGTAAACACTACCAATTTTGAATTTATGACAATAGGGCAAACTCTACTAAATATTTTTGTCACACAAGGAATGTAAAAATTTTGTATCATTTATATATTTAGAGAGTCGAGTATAGTAGTTATTTAGAATGTTGAGCCCGACTTTCAAGAAAAGAGTACGGATGAAATTACGATTATCGAGTCAGCATCGAAATCATCCATGTCTATCTGTATTTTGTTGTGTATTTACCACAGGTTTCTTTTTCAGGTGCGCATAATTATTTGACTAGGGTTTCGTGATATAGATCTAGAAATGTACATCTGAACTCGAAACTGTGGTTAAATACACAACAAATTATTATTAGTCCCCTACCAGTGTTTACACCGGTGGGACTATAGATTGCCCTCCGTCTATCCGTCCGTCCGTCTATCCGTCCGGAAATCTGGATGCCGCGATAACTTAAAAAGCGTTTAAGATAATATTATGAAACTTGGTATCTGAATAGATGGATGTATGGAGATTCTGCACGTCTCATTGTTGTCTTTTTCCTTGGATCAAAGTTCTGGTTGCTATGGAAACGGATAAATTATGTTCTTCACCGGTAGGGGACTCGTGTGTTGCGTGCAACACCAGTATTTAGTACTAATACCAACAAGTGAAATGTTATTATAAAAACAAAAATATTACGTTTTACACAAACATGTATGCTTATGTGCTGAATCATGGACCAATGGTTATTTTAAAATAATTACTACATTAAAATAAAACTACGTACATGCTTATAGCTATGCATGAATGGATTTTCAAACAATTTTACTACTAGATAAACCAAGTATAGCATGAAAATGTCGCCGATATCATTGCATGACGAAGAGCAGTGTTGCTTAAAGATTAAACGATCTTTAAGTTTTAGAAATGGAAATTTCAAATCGTGTGTTTGAGCTGAGAAATGAGACAAAATCACACGAATTTAACGTAAAATTACCATAGCCATGTACTTTAAGTGGGCAAGTAGTTTGGAGGCCTATTCTTTTCTAAATCGATGTTTTACAATGTCACACTTATCAAGAATATTGAAGTAAAATATCAGCAGTTCTTGCCTTTTATTATTCACTGGCATTCACATTGCATCATATTAAAATTCTTAATATCTTATCAAGACAACATTTGATTGAACAACAAAGTACGGGCGTAAACGCGAACTCATCTGAAGCGCTCTAAACAGGCATAACAAGTTCTCTCACCATCTTTGTGTATAAGACAGGCCACAGGATACTACAACGTACAGAGGTATGTACAATGTATGATGTTTCCATATTGGCCCAATATTCCGATAGAAATTGCCAATAAATGCCGATCACGTACACATCGTCCGATATGTACATATATTACATGTACATAACATATATGAAATACAATTCTGCTCTCTCTCTCTCTCTCTCTCTCTCTCTTTCAATTACACTACTAATTGCTTCTCTCTCTCTCTCTCTCTCTCTCTCTCTCTGTACTGCAAAATTGGTTTTTAAATTTTTAGTCTGTACTCTTGATCTAATGTGATGTATATTTCTTGCAAATGTGTTACAAAAAAAAATAAAAAATGGCCGATATAATTAGTAGTCAGAGTTATCACGTTGGACATATTTTTTATGTAAATGAAAAAACGAAATAATAAATGATATACGGAAATCAAATGAATGGGGGTTCATTCAATGTTGCTGTAAAGCATACTGTATCATTATTTTTGCAGGCATTTATTTACATTACTATAAAGTGGGACTGTACCTACAATTTAGCTTGGAAATACCAACATATCAAGTCTATGATGTACAGCACTCTTAATTCTAAAAAGTACATTTTATTACAGTATTTGCATAAAGTTTAGCCCTCGCTGGTCATATATTTTTGACGATTGGTCGGTATCAGAGCTTTTATCATTTATCAGACTTTCTTTGCTAACACGTAATAAATTCTCCATAACACAGTTAATCAAAGCCTTGCAGCATTAATGTATTCACGGCGTTGAGAAATACATGTTTGTTTTCTGGTGAAGTCATATGATATGTATTCATAGGTGTCCCGTGTCACATTAGTCTCGCACAGTCAAAACGTGTAAGTTAATAGAGCTCCAAACTAAGGCGAACTTTCTTTGGCATAGCCACGTGTGCTTTTCATAATTACTGGCTCAATCCAATCTACATGTAACATACATAATAACGTAACTATACTAAGACGTAGCAGTGTATCCATCATCGGAAACAATGGTATATATTCCATACACATACACAGTTGAACCTGTATTAGCGGCGGCAACCTGTATTAAGCGGTCATCTTGTAATTAACAGGCAGTTTCAATATTGCTAAACTAGCATTAAGCGACCACCTCTGGTAAGCGGTCACGTTTTCTTCTTTTCTAGACTGACCGATTAAGACAGGATTGACCATATACGTCATATATACAATAGTGTTAACGGAATATAATCCGTGGGTTCCGACGATGTTATAGTCCTGCCAAAATATATAATTATATGAGCAATATACATTTCAGTGTTTATAAATACATGTACATGTAAAGTAATTTATCAGAGGGCAAACGCATATCTTTTCTTGTGTATTTGTCAATACTTTGTTAAAGTACAGCTATGGATATTGCTTCTAATTCCTACCACACATATGACAGGATTTATAAAAACATCATATTTTTTATGAAGAAACTTAACTTTATTTATGAGCGATTTATGACAATATATAAGCATTTCCTGCCCCCAGTCTAGAAACCAAATCCACATCTGCACACCCCATCAACACAGTGCCAATCTCGTCTGCAATCACCACTGCAGTCACCTCTGCCTGAACATTGCTGGGCGGCTGAAACAAAATAACAAGTTTTCCTAAACAATAATGTAGGCAGTAACAATGCAGCGGCTTGCCGCTTTGCCAGGGCCGTAATAAGGGTGTAGTTCCGGTTGGAATAGGAATCTTGGGGAATTCCCGCGCGATTTCTTTTAATTCAAAGCTGTAAAATAATGCATTCTTGTGAGTTTTTTGGGGGGTTGTATGTCTACGTTTATATATGGTCGGGGAATTTTAGAGGGGGCTCGCGCCCTGAATCCGCCACAGTTGGTGTAAAGCACTAACAGACATCTTTTCAAAGCACGGGAAAAAAGATTATTATTTGTTTTCAAGGGCGTATGTTACATTTTTTTTCTTCAATAGATTTTTTGATTTTCACATAATTTTCTAATATGTAAAAAAAAATGCTTTGAATAAGGAAATGCAAAAGAAAATGATAGGTCACCGACTACGTTTGTATATCTATGGTAACCGTTTTAGATAAATAGCTAAAATATATATTTCTCATTTAAAATAAATAAATAAATAACAATAACTAACTAAATAAAATAATAATAAACAATAAAAAAAAAACAAATAGAAGACACGCATAGTAATTATTTTTATAAATGGTAATCCAATTAAACTGAAAGAGTGGTTTAGATATTATTAGGTACTTCCTTTTTACACAAATGGGGAGAAAAAAGCGCAGTAATTTTGGAAAAGGGGGTGAAAAATATCCTCATTTTCAACATTTTCTAATGTTTACAGAAAATACTTCAAGAGGTTTTTTTTTCTTTTCTTTTAAATATTCTTTGTTGGAACTTGCTTAAAACAACGGTCATCGACTTCTTTTAGAAGCTACGGAACTGTTTTTAAGGTAACTGTCAAATGTTGAACAAGAAAAAAAATGTTTAAAATATGTTAAACATAATAAGTTTATTTCAAATTAATTAACTATTTGAAAAGGAAATGTGAATTATGCAAACAGACATCCTTTACTGGCGAAACAATCCTGTAAGCGTAGTTGTGCTGACTTATTTCCGAAAATTTTGAGTACCCGAAATAAGTTACACTTAACATGTCCGAAACATTGCGATGATAAACTGTAACATATGCCCTTAAAATTATGATAATTATTAAAATGTGGGAAATTATCCATTAGCAGAGTTCGATCTGCTAGCCTTTACAGATATTTCTTTTTTTTATCATTCGCTTATCCACGAAACTACATCTAGGTATTTACATCTCTGGCTTATCCGTTAATTTCTGATGACATAAACTTACGATCTGAGCAGGTGCACTGTCCACGGTGACATTCCAGCATATGTTTTGCGTCACAGGTCACATGGTTACAGTCATTGGCGTCACGACACATTTCTCCGCTAACGAGGGCTGTTAAAGAAATTTCAGTGGTTTGGCAAATGTATTCAAAACCTGAAAATAATGTCTCGCTTGCAAATATTGTCATAATTATCGCGAAGCTAGGTTAAATCAAGGTATTCACATCTCTGTAATTATAAATACAATCACCAATTCTTAATGTATATATCTGTAACACGGCCTGAGTAGTTTTCTATAGAAAAGTATCAATTATGTTTAATCTGGATACCGCACACACTTTAATGGGCGGAGTTTCCACGCTCATGCAAAAACTGATGAAAAACCATGCAGTTATCCAGATAACCGCACAGTAATGGCGGACACTCAGTTTAACAATGGCGACACGACCTTCAGGTGGTCCTAAGAATCACTGAGTGAGCGGAAGCAAAATCCTAATGAACCCTTTCCTCCACTTGCCTTTTTCTTTTTTAACGTTATTTCTACAAGTAGACAAAAAATAAATAAATAAATGCATAAAAGTGAGGTAGAAATTGGCAGTGTAGCCGTACGACGTGGTGCATAAGGATATTATATCAAGCTGCCACAAGAATCATATTTTGCCTCGATTCGAAAGAGAAAAAAAAAAGTTTTCCTTCATCAAATTTTATGGGATAAAGCACATGCGAAGCGTAAAAACGTGCTCTATACATATGTGTTAATGATTCTTTTGTCAGTGGTACAAGATTTCAAAACATTCGGAGTTTGCTGACACGAAAAGCACATCACTAGTGATGTTTTCCCAAATGCTTGAAACTGGTATGGTCACACTGAATAAGAGACAATGTTAATAATAAGATGACAAGTTAACTTGTGATAAAAAATATTTTTCGCACTGTCGTTCACACCAATGGTCAAACGCGAAATCTTACAACTTTAACAGATTGTAAGCACCAGCTGAGTACGTCCTTCTTTATTCAAAGGTACATGTACTTGTCTATCTGTAGGGAAGGCACCGAAATGTTAGGGTTTGTTTAGAAAGAGTTATTTGATTGGTTAAGAGGAAACTTTCCTTCACAGATTGGTCATTTTCACGGGGTTTCTCTTTGCCCAAAAGCGCTCAACATTTTGGATCATCTGCATGAAAAAGTCACGAAACCGTAGTCCGCCCTCTTTCTACATTTTGACCTTTTTACAAATCATACAAGTAACTCGTGATCTTGATTAACCCGCCCACATACTTTCGTGAGCATGCACGCACTCAAGTATGGTGGTCAGGTTAATCAAGCTCACCTCGCGAAGCCATGCAATATATATTACTTGAATAGTCATGACATTTTGATGAAAAAAGTAAACATCACATCATATTTACGAAAACGTCGTATTTGCATTATGATACCGTTCAGTATTCCTCCTTTCTAAGCAAAATGCGCATGTGCCAGTCAGTAGTTCGATTTAGGTCTTATTTCCGAAAAGGTTATTTATGTATTAATTAGGTTTTATGATTTAAATAAAACATCTAAATCAGGGAAAATGAAAAAAAAAAAAAAAACGATCACGTGGTTATTTTCAGTCATATCCTCATCCAGTACATTTTAATAATAGCTAATACTTGGTATGTTCTAAAATGCAATCCGGTCTACAACAATTTGATATTACTGTATGTAACGGATTCTTTATTAATATACCGGTATGATATCGGTAAGATAGCTTTACCGAATATAAGATTTAGAGCCCAGCCGACTTCTCCATAGTATTTCGAGGACATTTCCTGCGAGGAGCAACGTTTTAAAGCTCAAGGAAATGAGCAATCGGAATAACTCGATCATCTACATTAGTCTTCACCATAAAGGTATACTTTAGACAGCCTTTGCAAAACGTGACGTAATCATTTATTATTTCAGTATATTATATGGAATATTGTACTGTTTCCATCTAATAAATTTATTGCAGTCCAATAATAATATCTGGTCCTGCAGAGTTAAATTTGTGTTTCTAGGGTTTCGTCTATTACATTAATAAAGGAAATCAGGATTTATTCCAGTTCCTCATGCTTATTTTGTGATGTAAAATATTATAACACTGAGAAAATGTTTTAAGTGTGAGAAACGCCTCAGACTGTCCAATATTTAAATGAGACATATTGGACAGTTTCCGGTATGCAATACCGTAAGTATACGGGAATAGAATGGCTGAACAAAATTCTGACAGCCACCAAAATTACAGCGTCGGAAACCCACGAGCACTCATTCTGTTAATTATTACAATCATCCGCGCCACCATTCGCAGCCCCAATAGGTAGTGAGGATTTATCTGGTACTTATTGTAGTGCAGCGTGACGTAATCACAGTGAGCGGTGTGCTACTGTCTTACAGATTTTAAATCTTCAATTGAAGAATACTATTTTGTGTAAGCAGCATTTTGATTGGTCGACTTAATTTTTTGAATATCATTATAACAACAAATTGCTAGCCAGGTATCCCACGACTGACAGATGTAAAAGGCAGTCGTGGGTATCCGCCGCTGCCAAAATGGAAGTCCTTAGTAAAGGAGAATGATCAAAACATAGAAAAGACATCAACACCCATACACGTGGTTTCCTATGATATATTTGATTGTGTAAGGCGTTTATTATACTTAAAACATGTTCCTTTTGCATTGATATTTGAAATCACAAAAAAAGCCACGAGGAATTGGAGACATTCATGCTTTACTTTATTTGAGTAATCGACACTACTCAAGAAACACTCTACGTGGTTGCTTTATGTAAACAAGCGTGTCTAATGTCGGTGTAATGCTGTCACTCTCTTCTACTGCTAAATGTAAATGTGAAGAAAACGCCTATTTTGTCGTTTTTGCCTCAGTAATATTTACGACGTTCCGAGCGATTCAGGGGCGAGTTGCACACACAATGTGTTCCATGAAGTTGTATAGTCTGGTTCTTGGTTGGATTACCTTCCCCATACTCTATGTTTTCTGTAATCTTGGGGACGGCCGGCAACCAGACTACAAAACACCTTGAAACTTTTTGTGTAAGCAACTCGCCTCTGAGTGCGATCGACTATAGTAGTGCCTTGTTCGATCACTTCCTATAGTGAAAATATTTAAGCCATTCACCGCTAAATATCGGTGTACTTCGACTATGATGGCGTCATTTTTCAACCATAGTTCGACCCACGCTTTTTTCTCTGGTCTAAGTGGATGCAATATGTCGGATGATGGCTGAAAAGTTTACTTGACTTGATAAAATAAATATTTGCGTATCTTGCTAATGAGTTGCTTAGATGTTTTTCGACAATTAAAGATAATGTGTGGCATATTTATATATCTTGATCAATGTTTCACGTAAATCCAGTAACTATATATTAAATGACTCCCCTTTTACAATAGAGATTGAACGTTGGACTCAATAAAAATGTACCCAAATAATAGGCCAAAACGAATATAGGTGCACTTCAAATTAGTGGAAATAATGAACAAATACTTCTTATTCTAGGGATAAACCGCCGACTGAACATATTCTGCACAGTATTTGACATATTTGTTTTTTCTCATTGAAAGAAGAAAAAAATCTGTTTTTACCTCAACATTAAGCAATGAATCTGAAAAAAAGGGAACAGCTGTATAAACTGCGAGCGATAGTTAGTCTTTCCCAGCGTTATACTATACATGCACAAAGGTTTACATGTGACTAAGCTCTAGATAACGCTCGAACATGGCCTAGGTTATCACTGAGTGTCAGTTACAAAGCCGTTTGACAATTTTGATTTTCGTTATGTTCATACAACTTTGTTTCATTCTTTCGACTTTTCTGGGAATAATTGTTGCACGCTATATTTATTTTACAACGTTTCAACTTACAAGTTTCTGTCAAAATAAGTAGAGATAAACGTCAGACCAGAAAAGATCATTAAAAAGTAACAATTTTATCAAAATATGAGATTTATCATGAATCATTGCTACCAAAGAAAGTGATTGAGCTTCCTTCCTAAATGAATAAGTATTCCTTACCGAATATAGCTAAGCAAACAGCGATGCAGAGTGTCGCTTTCATTTTAAGGATATTAAGTTAGTTTTAGTAGATTTGAATTGACTCGGTATGCAAAGATTCCCCCTTTTATACAGGCAGTGGTCGTGCTAACCTATTTCGCAAATGACCAGTTATGTCCATGTTGGTAATTCAAATGATCATTTGCTCGAATGACCTTGTATTAATGTTATGTCATAGAATGATAACAAATTACGTTTGTTTAAAAGTACAGGAGAGAGAATATTTAAACATTTCTGCAGAAAATATATACGAGACCGACGCAAGAGTAGTCTTCTACTCTCTTTAGAAATGTTTAAATAGACACCATCCTACATACACGTCTCTCTACATTTGTTAAATAGATCGGACTATTTTGTACATGATGATATCATAACGATATCATAACAACGATTCACATACACGACTTTTGGACATTAAAGAATCTAATAATATCAATGATAATAAATGTACATACATGTTTCTTTTTTTTTGTTTTTTGTTTTTTTGTTCTTTTTGTTCTTTTTTTCTGTGACTCATTAGCCAAATGTAATTCATATGTGAGTAATTTGAAAATTGTGCTTGTATATGTTTTAATTATCTTGCAAAGTGCCACTTAAATACAGTCGAACCCCGGTTACACCACCACCTCTTATTCAAATACCCGGCATCATTCGAAATACTTCGTTGGTCCCGATCATTCTCCTTCTTATTTCTATATAAAATTATCTGGGTTATTCAAATTTGTGCCGTTCGAATACCTGGCCTCATCCGAAAAGATTTTTTGACCCGTGCCAATCAATTCGTATGGTTTTCGCACAACCTTATCCGAAGTCGCAGACGAGCATTAATTACCCGCGACATTTCGAAAACAAACAATGGAAAGGCGCGAACGTCAATTAGTTACCGAAATGGATTGAGACGGCCGCTTACAGTTTGCATAAGTTGTTAATTGATTGGATTTTTTGTCCAGTTCAACCATAAAGATTGTGATGATTGTAGTCTTTCTGATACGCTGGTAAAGGAAAATTTAAACAAGTGTAACAAGCAGACCACGATTACATCGTTTTTCGAGACAACGTTGACGTAACGTTCATACATGAAGTTTCTTGTGGTTTAGTCAGACATGATGAATGTTCATATATGTATTGAAGTAAGCATATATGCAGAAAAAAAATGAACGTTGGTAAATTAAATATTAATTATCCATTGTTTTTTTTCCAGACGGCGTTGATATTGGGCACACGTTGTCGCTTGTGATTTAGTCAGACCTGATAAATGTACATGTATGTATGTATCTTTGTTATTGACGTATGCATTGATTATCATTGTATCGAAATCATTTGTGCATAAGAAGATGGAAGTTGTAAAATAAAAGTTAATTATCTATAGTCGTTTTCATATACATTACTTAATTATATTTTAAAAAGTGTACATTATGTATGTCGTTATTTACATGAAAAAAGTGGGTGGGATGGGCTTTTGCTCCAACGATCGACGTGATTTGGGTTATTCGAATACATGCCTTACTCGGAATAAAACGCCGATCCCCGGGATTTCGAATAGCCTTGGTTCGACTGTAATGTATTCAACTACTAGTTTTCGCGTAATCCCCGGCCGTAAAAATGGTATTATTATGGCTTTCATTCTTGGCGTTCAGCATATTAAGGTAGTTCCAGTACTGATTGGCCCTGTGTCAGGATAATGTGACTTGATGTGGTACCATGCGTGATACTACACTATAGAGAGTCTCCAAATGACTTAAATACTGTCGATGGGTCGTTAACCCAGATAAACGATCAAACAACCGAAGTAAAACCGGCTAGTTAGACGCCACAGTCGTCTTATACTGGAGAACTACTCCAGGTCTCGCTGATTTGCATATTTTCCACGGCAAGTTTAACTGTAGCTCTCCGCGCTTTGTGCGGATCCATGCAGTGCGATTCTGCACTAACAAATACGAGTTGAATATGTTACACAGACGTGTAAATCATTATCGTAACCGCTTATAATGTATTATTGTTTGTTAAAATGTTTTCTTTTACTATTATTTTGCACTAAAAACATATATTTTAAGCGTGAACAAAGTATCCGTGTCATTTCTTAATCAGATCAGCATTCCATTTTACATACACGAAGATCTACTCCCGTAAAAAGGGTAAGTAGCGCTCCGTATGTATGTAATTGACCTAAAAATAGTCCACACGTAATTTTGCATTATGGCGAGTTAGGTTCCTCCCAGATAATTTCTTATCTTTGAAATCGAAAGGCAAACATTCTAGTATCTTAAATAATCAAATACCTTGTCAATTTTTACACATGCACAACGACAGATAGAATGTATACATCAGGTTCGCTAGTACAGAAGAAAGAGAATGACCTACTTAGGTATGCAACTTTATGAATGAAAGGTTCATGACCCTAACTCCGGATTATTATGTAAAAAACAATGAGCGAGTAGCAACAGCGCGTGGAGTTTTGTCGTTATATGACTGCTTCAATAACTTCTGAAACGCTGGGTTTAGAATTACAGTTATTTCATGTTAATCTTGTCACCGTCTCTCAGCACATAATGCGCTTTAATTTTTATTCGCAACGACGCACACATCTGAGTGTCACACTCTACGATAACAGGTCTTTAAACTGACAAATAAGTAAAACACGTCAGGTGAAAAAAGTATCGGGCAACTATAATGAATGGCCTCAAAAAGTATTACACTTACTATACATAGTGAGAGTGCAATGAAGGACATAAATCACTTTATTGATTATTATTGTTTTGTCACAATTGTATCTATTTGCCAACTCCTGGAAGGATTCCATTGCCACATCGGCATTTGCCGTCAATGCAATGCCAGTTCCGGTTCCAATTTCCACTGCAATCGTTTGCACCGCTGCAGTCTTGGTTGTCTGAAGAAAAAAATAGAACAGTCACTGCAAATATCTTCCATATATTTGATTTCCTCCTAATAAGGTTTATTGATTTTGAATCGACCATAGCAATGGAACCTTGACGGATAAATAGACTGAAACGTAATCCGGTTAATGATTTCAAGGAAATCTTTATCAACAATAACTAAAATTACGATTTAAGATGTTTAAGATACTAGTATATTGAAATACCATTATTAACAAGTGATATATTCTCAAAAAATCTTTACATTAACTTTTATTCTAATATGCTCAGTACAATTTTAAATTCCTACGAGAGGTGTTCAATTTATTATAAAACAGTTTTAAACACAGCTAAATTTTTTGCTCACTTCCGTTTTATTTGCAACAGATGCTCAATCTGGGATCCAGGGCAATAGTAAATCACTCTGCACCAGTTTTCTAAAGTCCAGATTTTGCACAACTGCTCAAGTTTGTTTCATTCGTCTTTAAGATCCTTTTTAAGGCCATTCATTCTTGCGTTATTGTAGCCTACGTTTCAGAATGCCCCGAATACCAAAGTACATGAGAGCTGCATCTGGGCTTTTTGGCGCCCATTCTGCTGGAGCTATATATATTTTGACTTTGAGTTTCTTGAGAAAATCAATAGTCATTAAAGCAGGGTGAGTAGAAGCCGAGTCTTGATGAAACACCATACCAATTTTTCTTGCAGTAAAAATTCGTGGAACATCTTTTTAGAACCTTGTCTATGTAATACTTTGCATTAGCTTTCATCCCCTTTATTGATAAAATCAAAGATGGCTTGCCATAGAAACTAACCCCCCCCCCCAAAAAAAAAAAAAAAAAAAAATAAATAAATAAATAAATAAAAAATAAAAAATAAAAAAAAAAAATAAAAAAAAAAAATAAATAAACCCAGGTGCAAATACATTTAGTTTTACGAGCTTCAGTTTGTCTATGTCTGTTTCGTTAGAACGAACACGACCTCGACCATAGCTACCACTCATATAGAACATAGCCTCGTCAGTGGTGACTATGTTTTCCCATTTTCCACAGTTAAGGCGGGGATTTAAACGCCATGACCGAGCACGTCGTTTCAAAATCTGGGCCTCACTAAGCCCATGAACACGGAATTTTCTTGAGTTTGGCTTTTGGAATGTTTGCTTTAATTATGTAATCAGTGACTAGAGACACTCAATACTTAGCTGTCATTTATCTTTGTGTAGGCGGATTCACCAATTTAATCATATTACGGATTAGTAGTAGCTGCTATACGACGTTTGGTAAAAGTTCCACTTTTACCTGTTTTGCGTCTTGTTACAATTCACTTTACATGTGAATGCGATGCACAGTAACAACAGAAACATTATGTCACATCTGTTTTACTTGTTTCACAATGTTTCTGTAAAACAATTTTTGCTTCAAAAGCCCTAAAATAATGCCCTCAACTAAATAATTTATTTTGGTCTAACCATATTAAATTTTGAGCTCAACTGTGTTTAGTGTATATATGATACACTACTTTACATGTATTAATCACTTTGGATGAGGTTTTGTAAGCTGAAAAATATTATAGGTTTGTTTGTTTGTTGGGTTTCACGTCCCACCGACATTTCAGTCATTTGGAGACGATGTCTACTTGAGACAGATATAGTACTGCCACACTGCAGTATCACGCCGCAGACATGTGGCATGATACCACACCCAGTCACATTATCTTGACACCGGGTCAACCAGTCCTGGAACTACCCTTATATGCTGAGCGCCAAGCAAAGGAGCTATAACAGTACCATTTTTTACAATTTTGGTATGTCGCGGCACTTGGAGCGAATCCACGACCTTCCGCACCTGAGGCGGACGCTCTAACCACTTGGCCACCGGGGACGGTAATTTAACAGTTGAGAAGCCAGAAAGAACTTATTATTACAAAGAGCTCGTAGTAAAACAAACCATGCCGTATGTGTTATGGAACACGTGGTAGGGTAGTGTAGTTCATCGGATAATAGGCAATAACCGCGTGTTTGAACATCGTTAAAATACAGTTGAGATGTAAATATCTTGCGTATAAAAAATTGTTATTAAAAAAAGATAAAATTACTCCAACTGATGAGTATCAATAAATAGATAAAATTACTCCAACTGATGAGTATCAATAAATAGACTAAAATTACTTCCAACCGATGAGTATCAATAAATAGAATAAAATTACTTCCAACTGATGAGTATCAATAAATAGAATAAAATTACTTCCAACTGATGAGTATCAATAAATAGAATAAAATTACTTCCAACTGATGAGTATCAATAAATAGAATAAAATTACTGCCAACTGATGAGTATCAATAAATAGACTAAAATTACTGCCAACTGATGAGTATCAATAAATAGACTAAAATTACTGCCAACTGATGAGTATCAATAAATAGACTAAAATTACTCCATAGACTAAAATTACTGCCAACTGATGAGTATCAATAAATAGACTAAAATTACTTCCAACTGATGAGTATCAATAAATAGACTAAAATTACTGCCAACTGATGAGTATCAATAAATAGACTAAAATTACTGCCAACTGATGAGTATCAATAAATAGACTAAAATTACTTCCAACTGATGAGTATCAATAAATAGACTAAAATTACTGCCATGTTCAAAATAGACTAATACTCAACGATGAGTATAATAATAGATAAAATTACTGCCAACTGATGAGTATCAATAAATAGACTAAAATACTGCCAACTGATGAGTATCAATAATAGACTAAAATTACTGCCAACTGATGAGTATCAATAAATAGATTAAAATTACTGCCAACTGATGAGTATCAATAAATAGACTAAAATTACTGCCAACTGATGAGTATCAATAAATAGACTAAAATTACTGCCAACTGATGAGTATCAATAAATAGACTAAAATTACTGCCAACTGATGAGTATCAATAAATAGACTAAAATTACTGCCAACTGATGAGTATCAATAAATAGACTAAAAGTACTGCCAACCGATGAGTATCAATAAATAGACTAAAAGTACTGCCAACCGATGAGTATCAATAAATAGACTAAAATTACTTCCAACTGATGAGTATCAATAAATAGACTAAAATTACTTCCAACTGATGAGTATCAATAAATAGACTAAAATTACTGCCAACTGATGAGTATCAATAAATAGAATAAAATTACTGCCAACTGATGAGTATCAATAAATAGACTAAAATTACTTCCAACTGATGAGTATCAATAAATAGAATAAAATTACTTCCAACTGATGAGTATCAATAAAAGACTAAAGTACTGCCAACCGATGAGTATCAATAAATAGACTAAAATTACTGCCAACTGATGAGTATCAATAAATAGAATAAAACTACTGCCAACTGATGAGTATCAATAAATAGACTAAAATTACTTCCAACTGATGAGTATCAATAAATAGACTAAAATTACTTCCAACTGATGAGTATCAATAAATAGACTAAAATTACTTCCAACTGATGAGTATCAATAAATAGACTAAAATTACTTCCAACTGATGAGTATCAATAAATAGAATAAAATTACTGCCAACTGATGAGTATCAATAAATAGACTAAAATTACTTCCAACTGATGAGTATCAATAAATAGACTAAAATTACTGCCAACTGATGAGTATCAATAAATAGAATAAAATTACTTCCAACTGATGAGTATCAATAAATAGACTAAAATTACTTCCAACTGATGAGTATCAATAAATAGACTAAAATTACTTCCAACTGATGAGTATCAATAAATAGACTAAAATTACTTCCAACTGATGAGTATCATAAATAGACTAAAATTACTTCCAACTGATGAGTATCGATAAATAGACTAAAATTACTTCCAACTGATGAGTATCAATAAATAGACTAAAATTACTTCCAACTGATGAGTATCGATAAATAGACTAAAATTACTTCCAACTGATGAGTATCGATAAATAGACTAAAAGTACTGCCAACTGATGAGTATCAATAAATAGAATAAAATTACTGCCAACCGATGAGTATCAATAAATAGACTAAAATTACTGCCAACTGATGAGTATCAATAAATAGACTAAAATTACTGCCAACTGATGAGTATCGATAAATAGACTAAAATTACTGCCAACTGATGAGTATCAATAAATAGAATAAAATTACTGCCAACCGATGAGTATCAATAAATAGACTAAAAGTACTGCCAACTTATGAGTATCAATAAATAGATAAAGCCAACTGATGAGTATCGATAAATAGACTAAAATTACTGCCAACTGATGAGTATCAATAAATAGACTAAAACTACTGCCAACCGATGAGTATCAATAAATAGAATAAAACTACTGCCAACTGATGAGTATCAATAAATAGACTAAAACTACTGCCAACTGATGAGTATCAATAAATAGACTAAAATTACTGCCAACTGATGAGTATCGATAAATAGACTAAAACTGCTGCCAGCTGATGAGTATCAATAGATAGAATAAAATTGCTGCCAACTGATGAGTATCGATAAATAGAATAAAACTACTGCCAACTGATGAGTATCAATAAATAGACTAAAACTACTGCCAACTGATGAGTATCAATAGATAGAATAAAATTACTGCAACTGGGGTTCAAGTCCCACTAGGGTCCATTTTTTACTCTTTGAATAATTATGAATCACTCAGACAAGATTTAGAAAGAAAAAATGTGTTTAGTTTTATTTCATAATTTTTATAGGTATTTAAGTGTTTTAGGTTCATATACCAAGATAAAATGACTCTTTGATTCTAAGTAACTTGCTTCACCTATTGATAATTAAGTTCTAATATAAATATACTTTCTACATATTTCCCTTAAGATAAAATACTGCGAATTTGAAGTCCCATGGATGTACTTACAATATGTTCAAGCAATATGCTTTAAAAGATTCAGTATGATTATCAATATTGTTTAAAACACATTTTAATCAATGAGTATGTAAAAATTATTAAGTTTTTGTCCTCTCAGTCCTGTTCTTTTATATGCATAAAATTAATTAGCCATGTTTTTGATACATAATTTAAATATTTCATAATAAAAATGTTTTTTGTACATTTAGTCATTTTTATTTTTCAGCGCCAAGTTTGACATAGCAGTTCGAAAGGAACAAAATATGTTAAATTTTACCATTGTTTTGTCTTACATAATTATTATTATCATATTATTATTATTATTATTATTAATATCATGCTTGATTATGATGTATAGTGTATATAAATTGAAATATGCAATACATTTAAATTCAATTACAATGCTGAAATATTTTTCCAATTAAGACGTATACCAAACCTCATGTATGTTTATTTAGATACATTTAACACTATTCAGTAAGTACTGATTTTGTAACGATTTCATAACTACGATTCACATACAAGCCATTTGGACACTGAAGGAACTATTGATAATAATGATAAATGTTATTTTCCTGTGACTCATAAGCCATATGCAAGATTGGGAAGGAATCTCATTCATCTGTGACTATTTGGACTATTACTGTGTTTATATGTGTTATTGATACTTGCCACATCAATAATGCATTTATTTAATATGCTTAATTATTTGCTTAATTTCCGGCCGCGACATATCTAAGTTGTGAAAGCATAGTGTTGGTATGCCTTCATTTCTTGGCGCTCAACATATACGGGTAGATTCAGGATTTGTTGGCCCGGTGTCAGGATAATGTGACATGTTACATGTTTATAGCGTGATACGTTTACTTCAATGTGGCTATACTATGTCTGTCACAAAGTGTCTCCAAATGAGTGAAATAATTTCGGTGGGAAGTTAAACCCAACAAACAAACTGTATGCTTAACCGACTAGTGTTGTATTGGCAAGGTCGCAAACATCTCAGGCAGCACCCCCACTAGTGACTAGTACACTGTACGGTATCAGGTCTTTTTCGGCGTAGCTGTATTAAATTGATTTTGACCTACTTCTTAAACCAATCAAATGTTGGTATGCAAATAAAACCAGGGTAAATGGAATGCTATTATTGGCTTGTAAAATTTATTTTTAGGATATTTAGGATAATCCAACTTAAAATGGGAGTTTCAGGTTGTATATATCTTTCTACTTGAACTTGATATAACAGGTTTCTTTTTCGGTTTAAACATGAAAGGTAACACAGTTATGAAGATTTAACACTTACTTATCAATTTAGGATAGCTTTGGCAATATAATTTAAAACAACTAAATAAGAAGCAGGCGTATGTCTATTTTTAGACCACAATTAGTAAAAGTGGACTCGGCCTTCAGGGAATGTAACTACTGCCGGGAGTTGTGCAGTTTATTTGCAGATCTTAAAATAATCGGATATACGCGATTTATGATATTTCGGTTTCGCTTGGTTATATACGAGTTGTCTCTACTTTTAAAAAAATCAGCAAGTGCATAATATTTAATGGAAGTTGGTAGATTAGTTTTTTTTAGTTTGTAAATTAAATCCGTTTTGTATATAGTCCTCACAATACCGCCCATAATCTTGGTATTTATAAACATTTTTGCTAACGTTTCCAACGTTTTAATAGTTTTAATCTGTTTTACATGTTACAATTTACAATTATTTAGCTACGCCGAATATCATTTTTTAAAAGAATTTTCCTGTTTATAAACAGACAGGTAAAGAAAACACGTCAGGTGAAAAATACGTATCGGATAGCTTTAACGACTTCAGTAAGTTTTACACTGGACATTGGCTCTCTCACACGTTCAACCGTAAACAATAGGATGAGTTCAACGAAGGACAAAAATACGATCAGATTATTTTATTTATTTTGTTTTATCACAAATTTATCTATTTGCCAACTCCTGGAACGATTCCATACCCACATCGACATTTTCCGTCAATGCAATGCCAGCTCCGGTTGCAGTTTCCACCGCAATCGTTTGGACCATTGCAGTTTTGGCCGTCTGAAAAAAATAAGATCAGTCACATTTGATTTCTTTCAAAGCTTTCATAAGAAATTTTGTTTGGCCAGATCATGACTTGGGAACACATCGGTGAATTAGGAAACAAAAGGGCAATCACATTAATGGTGTCAAAGAAATATATATAAATTATAACTTGAATTACGATCCAATATATTTTAAGATATGTTAAAATACTAATGTCTACAAGTGACATGTTCTCATAACTTAGCATAAACCTTTTTGCTCATATGCTCAATACATTGTTTCGAAATATTTATAGGTTAATGCATTTTTTTTCGAAATTCTTATACTAGAATAAAACCAGGTAATATATTTGAAACTAAAGACGAGTAAATTTAACTTATTTTACTTTAAACAAACCAAGAAACATAAAATTATCGCCAATATCGTTATACAAAAATGGGGAAGAGTTCTGTTGTTAAAAAATGTAAGTACTTTTAAGTTTTACAAAATTAAGGAACTTGAATATCAATTCTATTAACACATTTCAAATGTTCATATTTTATATTTGAACACAATTTTTGTGCTGAAAAGTCACATAATTTTGACGTAAAAATTCTGAAGCCATGGACTTGCATTTAAAGTGACCAAACAGTTTAAAACCATCTCTCTTCTAAAATGGGTGTTTTCCTTTGATCGTAGAATGAGGTTTCAACGAATTTAAGAGTTTAACACATTTTATACTTGTATATGTTCGAGTACATTTTGGCTCTTATTGTTGATGCTATTTGTTATTAAATATC
The DNA here is from genome assembly GCA_021229015.1 of Solen grandis. Classification (NCBI taxonomy): domain Eukaryota; kingdom Metazoa; phylum Mollusca; class Bivalvia; order Adapedonta; family Solenidae; genus Solen; species Solen grandis. Next base: position 17,129,736 of record CM037792.1, on the reverse strand, counting down.
AAAATATCCGTTATTTAAATAAGTCAGTGTTCGTTTGCATTTGTGAACAATACTGAAGAAGAAACCTATAGACACTCCATCTTGTTTGTTTGTTGGGTTTAACGTCTCACCGACATTCTATCAGTCATTTGGAGACGATGACTACTTGATACAGATATAGTGCTTCCACACTGCAGTATCACGCCACTACCCTTATATCTGAGCGCCAAGCAGTCCTGGAACTACCCTTATATGCCGAGCGCCAAGCAGTCCTGGAACTACCCTTATATGCTGAGCGCCAAGCAGTCCTGGAACTACCCTTATATTCTGAGCGCCAAGCAGTCCTGGAACTACCCTTATATGCTGAGCGCCAAGCAGTCCTGGAACTACCCTTATATGCTGAGCGCCAAGAAGTCCTGGAACTACCCTTATATGCTGAGCGCCAAGCATTCCTGGAACTACCCTTATATGCAGAGAGCCAAACACACACCCCATCTTGAGATTACGTATAGATTACAATCAATTATGAATATACTGAGTTTTCTCTTCAATGTATTGCCGATGTAGGTCTCTCATTCAGATCGCATATCTCTAGTGATACTGTAAAGCGCCTCTCTTTTAAGCAACTGCAAGATGTTAGGCGTTTCAGCGAGATCTCGTTCAAATCCTGTTCACCTGTTGTTGTTGTTTTTTTTTGGTTTTTTTTGTTGTTGATGTTTTTTTGTTGTTGTTTTTAAACGCGTCACGAGAGAAAAAAAGTTATTTCAGGCCGTTTCGTATCTCTGTTCAATGGGTCACTGAATTGTGTACGTACGGTCTGAGCACGTGCACTGATGATTATGACATTCCAAAGTGTGATTGACATTGCATGTCACGTGATTACAATCGCCGGTGCCTTGGCATTGCTCACTGCTGACGAGAGCTGTAAAAAGAAAGCAGTTAAGGGCGAATGTTACTGTTTGTCATCGCAATGGTTCAGACATGTAAAGTGTAACATATTTCGGATACTCCAAATATTTGGATATAAAGTGTCACAATGTCAGCACAATTACGCTAAAAGGGTTGTTTCGCTAGGATATGACGTCTGTTTGTATTTATAACATTTTCTTTTCAAATAGTTTATTAATTCTAAATGAATTGATTTTAATATATTCTTGTTAAGCATTAGACAGTTGCCACAAAAACAGCACAGTATATTCGAATATGAACTCGTTGATTTATACTTTTTCAATGTTTTAATCAAGTAACCATTAAAGAATATCTGCAAGAAAGATGGAAAAAAAACTGGATAAAGCTATTTTTCTCCCCCTGTTACCTTTTATGTAAAAATGAGGCCATGAATGCACTATTTTTTTTTTTGTGTGGGGATGCTCGATATTCATCAAAACTACCAGCAACAAAATAATATAATACTTTCATAATATCTTTAACACCAATCTTACTCAGATGTGTGATGTAGGGACATTATGTTGCTATATAATTATGAAGCCTATATGTGTTCTATAAATACATGAAAAGTCATAAATATGACTGACCATTTCCAATCACCCGCTTCTTCTTCTTCTTAAGAACTTTCAACTACTCTTTCTTTCTTATGCCATTTTACCATTACATACCAACCATATTTTTTCTTTAAAATGGCAATACATGTATAAGTGTATCAGAGTTTTTACCTGGTGTGTGTGTGTGTGCTCTTGCACAGACATGTTAGTGGGTCAATTTTGTACTCAGTTGCTTGCAAGTATCACACTTTACTCACCACTGAGGACGTCCCCACTTGGTTTGACCTCGATTTATTTCGTAGTGGTTAGGTAAGGGTAGGGGTAGAGGCAACCGCCTTCCCTATCTGTAGCTTGGTCAACAAGTAATTAACAGTATTACAAAAAAAATTGTAATCCTTTGTGTAAACCAGGTCATCCATTAACCATGTTTGTAATGCTAGTGTAGCTACTCGATAGTTCGTAGGTCAATCTGAATACACCTGTAAACACTGGGAGAGGGTCCATCTTATTTCGATTAGGCAAATTAGTCAACATTCAGTTTTTTATCAAAAATTCTTCTCAATTTTTTTTTTATTTGCAGATGAGCCTATGATGGAAATCTCGTATACTCTTTGGAAAAAAAAAAAAAAAACCTTAGGGTCTATTGAGATTTATATCATTTGAACATTTATATCATTTAAACAGCATTTAGCATCAAAATTTGCTTGCAAACGTTTTGCTGTGAATGCATATGAATGCATGCATATCTATAACGTGCATGCATTTTTATGATTTAAAATGTTTGCATTTGCTTATAATTAAAATGATGCCACTACGTGAACTTGTCTCAGCCACATTACTGCGAACTAGAATTATTATAGATATGACAAAACACCATTTCTTTTTTTTTTCTTTTTTTTAAGATTTATGAATTGTAGTTTTGGCAAAACTCTACTCTCGTTCTAACGCGCATCAGCAAGACTTCGCGTCGATAATTTACGGTATCTCACCGTGTAGCACATTTCAGCGGCATGACATAAAGATACGTATTGCATATATATATATATATATATATATATATATAGATATTAAAAGAGGAAAACACTTTATGAAAATTGTTTTCAATATCATACGAAATAGAAATACCGATACACTTTATAAAAGAACACCATAAAATTAAATTCTTTTCTCTCTTAAATTATGCTCTCTCTCTCTCTCTCTCTCTCTCTCTATTGCAAAATAAATTATAAAGATTCAAGTCTGCAAGCTGTATTTGATATGTATGGTGGCATATTTTTGCCAGCCACTTATCCACTAAGCTATGCCGAAACTTTTTCTGAAAAATTGTCACATATGAGTATTATATATATCAAAATGCTTTTTAAAAACATAAATATGAAAATTCATTTATTTACCCGCAATTGCCAGAACCACGGTGATGAATAGAGTCACTTTCATTGTGTGTTTAAGTCCAAAATTTTAGTAAATTTTGATTGCGAAATGTCAGTGTGCGTCTTTTTATACCGCGGCTCTCGTGATGATCGTTATCTTTTTCAGCATATTACGTCATATGCGTGCCAATGCAGCAGTAGGCAATAGATAAGATATTGCAATGTAAATGAAAAGTTTTTGTAAAGCCTTACAGACCTTTTTCATTCCACGAGAGTTAACAATAATAGTGTAGCAATTCCGTTTCTGAAAATAAATCGAAGCCTGTGTATAGAATCAATACCATGGTGTTTGCTTTACTTAAAACAGTGAATTGATTGATTGGTTGATTGACTGATTGATTGATTTACTTATAAATAAAGAATAATTTAATTAATTAATTAATTAATTAATTAATTAATTGATATTCTTGTCGCACCACCAACGTGTTTCGTTCATTTTGTAATGTGGATACTTGTTGTGTGCATTCTCAAATTCATTATGTTATGTGCACTGATAATTTTGTTGCGTGAATTTTTCTTGATGCATAACTATATTGGTGGTCTCCTTGCAGAAATCGCCACTTCGGCAGTTTATCTCCGTTCGGACAGGATGTTTTCAAACAAAGAGCGCGATAGACAAAGTGTAGAAAAAATGACTAAAGGTAACACAAAATGAGTGAATTGCTCTAAATTAAGTTTTGCATGGAGCATTTAGAATATCCTTGCAATGTATTTGCGTGTACACTTCTCAATTGTCAGCGACTGCAGTCCGAAACAAACTCGGGCAAAATGTTATGTGGTGTACCAACATTGAACGCACTCGACACTTTAATATACAGGCTTGAATAAGTTATCGCGTGGTTTACGCTCATAACATGAGTATTGCACATGTTTTCTTTTATGCATATTCTTCAAGAAAATACCGATATTGCCGATTTTTATACAAAATTCTTGACCCTATACTTTCAGTTTTGTTGATGCACCGGAGGTCTCTCTACACCTATAAATTTTGCTTTATGCGTTGAGCATAGGCGAGCTCTCTGCCAGCCATTGGTTTAAACAAATACCCTATCTCAATGTATATGAAAAGGAATAATTTTATGAGTTCTTTACCCAGCAAAGTGTCCTTTAAACTACTATTTGAAGTATGTAGCCAAATCGAAGATTTCCGATTTTTCTTTCTTGATATGAACCAAGGAAATAATCATGAATTAAGACAAATTTTGTCTAATGTCATATAAACATACCATTTTTAAGTGCAGCGAACTACCAATGAATGAAATTATGCTTCGATTGGTTAAATGAACTAATGATCCACGATTATAACTTCGATATGACAGAAACAATGCCATTAGGGGCGTGGCCAACATAGAATATTATCGTTCTGATATTATAGACATGTTACATCATTATTCTATACTTTGTACTAAAGATCACAACCATTCCATATAATGACAGTAAGTCTTACAGAGACAAACTATTTTTTAAAAAGCAACTAAATGTTCTGAAGAAGACACAAGAAATTAATATATTGGTAAGGTATTGCTCAAGTTGGTAGGAGGAACTTGGACTGCTCTTAAAAAAGACGAATTTATTCTTTATTAACTTGGATTATTTCTTTGTGTGCATTCTCAGTTCCATAATGTTATGTGTACTGCTTATTTTGTTGTGGGCAATCTCAAATTCATTATGTTATGTGCACCGATTATTTTGCTGTATGCATTTGCCATTCAGTAACGTGCATTCTTAATTATGTTATGTGTACAGATCATTTTGTGATGTTTTCTGATGTCCACAATTTATTATGTTACGTGTAATATTTACATACGACAGGATGGGCGGCAAAATCGTCGACGACACCGAAAAGATGTCGGACTGTGTATGTTATCTAAACGTTTTGAAGAGCAAAAAGCTGATATATCAATGGTGGACATTCTGACCACATAACCATATAACATTTTGAAACGGATTAGTATTTCATTTGATGCATGACGGTTCACGGATAAGTATTTCATGTGATACATGACGGTACACGGATTAGTATTTCATTTGATGCATGACGGTACACGGATTAGTATTTCATTTGATACATGACGGTAAACGGATTAGTATTTCATTTGATGCATGACGGTACACGGAATATTTCATTTGATGCATGACGGTACACGGATTAGTATTTCATTTGATACATGACGGTACACGGATCGGCGCACTACATATAGTTGATCAGATATTGAAAGTCAGGTTTTGCTTTTGTAACTTCGCTGAAGAGTATTTAGTAATAACATTACGCGTGGTTTCATTGTTAAGCAAGTAGCTTACTAACATTCATTAAACGAAGTTTTACCAGTTAAAAAAAACAATGGTATATATGGTTCAGACAATGGCATGTATTTACACGTTGGGTTTCGATGATGTTCTTTAAGTGGTGCAAAAATACATATATAACTATATAGATCCAAGCAATATACATTCCATTGTTAAAAATATATTCAAACAAATCTATCAGAAGGCAAACACATCTATTCTTGTGAGTTTGCAAATGTTTTGTTAAGGTACAGGTATAGGTCTCCTATTGCTACCACACGCGCGAAGGGATAACAAAAATAAAACATATCAAGTAACTTAACATTATTTATGAGCGATTTATGACAATAAATAAGCTTTTCCCCATCCCTAGTCTAGAACCCAAATCCACATCTGCACACCCCATCAACACAGTGCCAATCTCGTCTGCAATCACCGCTGCAGTCACCCCTGCCTGAACATTGCTGGGCGGCTGAAACAAAATAACCTTCAGTACACATCTCCATTGCGCATGTCATAAACGAGCGGAGGCAGTCTACAAATGATAATATTGGTGCAAACCACTAATAGAAAATTTATCAAGCACAAAAAAAAATTAAAAAAACAACAACAACAGATTTGTTTTAAAATTTTCTAATCTGTATAAAAATGTGGAAATTTCAGCCGTCAGCGGAGTTCGATCTACTAACCCTAACAGATTTCCAAATGTACTTCTTTTTTTATATCATTCGCTTATTCGTAAATTCTCGAGGCTTTCTGATGACATTAACTTACGATCTGAGCAGGTGCACTGTCCACGGTGGCAATCCAACGTATGTTTTGCGTCACAGGTCACGTGGTTACAGTCATTGGTGTCACGACACATTTCTCCGCTGACGAGGGCTGTTAAAGAAATTTCAGCGGTAAAGCAAATGTATTCAAAATCTGAAATTAATGTCTCGTTTGCAAATATTATCATAATTATAAATGCAATTACCAAATCTTAAATATATATACTTGAAAATTAATGACATTTTGATGGAAATGTAAAAATCACATCATATTTAAAGAGAAATATTTGTATTTGCATTATGATACATTATAAATTTCTGTTCACTGTTCCTCCTTTTAAGCAAATTGCGCATGCGCCAGTCAGTAGTTTGATGTAGTTCTTATTTCCGGTTGGTTGTGTTTTCAATAGACTTAATGATTTAGATAAACCATTTAAATCTAGGAAAATGCACAGGGGTTGCTGAAAAATCAGTAATATCCTCATCGAGTACATTTATTTTAAAAATAGCTCGTTATCAAATGCAACCAAGACTACACAAGACAACGTCCTAAAATCCAATAACCGATAAAATGATAACATTGTATTATCAGGTTCTATAATAGTATATAATACCGATAAGATAGATTCACCGAATATTTGTTTTAGAGGCCAGTTGACTTTAGTGATTCATAGTTAGACGACATTTCCCGAGGAGAACATCATTTTAATGCCTGAGATAAATGAGCAATCGGAATTATTCGTTTATCTATGCTACCCGTCACCAGAGGGGTCAGTTTTAGACAGCTTTTGTAAAACATTAAACAAATTATCAACACAATTCTTGACACAGCCTAAAATAGTCATATAATGACGCTGATAAGTGTACAATTCAAAGCGAAAAACATGTTGTAATATGTTTTTATTTTGTTTTTTTCTACATTTAAAATAAGTGTGCCAAGTGTGCATGCAAAATATCAAAACCAATTTCGTCAAATAAATATCCCGTGGCCATGCCATAGCTGAAATTCTTAAGTTATTTGGTTTTCATCCTTTTGAGACTTAAAGAGTAACAATATTAACAAAATAAAGGAGTTGACATGAACCTTGTTACCAAAGAAAGTGATCGTACTTAAATATCAAAACCAATTTAGTAAAGAAAACAATCCTGTGGCCGGACTATAGTTATAATCCAAAAAATCTATGGGTTTTTATCTCTTTGAAACTTAAAAAAATAAAATTGACAATTAATTAAATAAAACCAATTTAGTCAACAACAAAAAAAATACCCCATAGTTGAATTGAAATTCTAAAAATCTCTGGTTTTTATCCTAAGTTACAATATCATCAAAACTTGAGTCCTCATGAGCCATTGTTACCAAAGAAAGTGATCAACTTACTAAATGTTAATGAATAAGTATTCCTTACCGAAGATAGCCAGAGCAACAGCGATGCAGAGTGTCACTTTCATTTTGACGATATCCAAATTTTGTGAGCGAATTTGAAATGACTCGGTATGCGAAGACTCCCCCTTTTATACAGCCAGTGGTCGTGCTGACCTGTTTCGCAAATGACCAATTATGTCCATCTTGGTAATCCAAATGGTCATTTGGTCGAACGACATTGCATTAGCTTTATGTTGTAGAACGGTAACAAAAATGATCGTTTCAAGATAAAGTATAGAGTCAAGCAAGACAATACGACAAGCTCAGTTCACTAAATGGTGAAAATGGCTCAACCTCAAAATTTAATGAATTTTGGACAAATATCAAACAACACTAGACTGAGATTAAAAATGATCACTTCATTCACATAAAACACTCTTCTGTCACCATGACAACAAAGAATGTATTAATGTTTTGCTTACTTCCTTCCAATGTTTTCCGAGCTGTAATTTTGTTGCGTGTAGTCTGATTTTCACATAAATTGCTTTAACTGTTCACTTTGATGTAAAAGTGTGTATCGTAAGTAAAATCGATGGGTTCTTTAAGGTCAGGGTCACCAGTGAAGGTCATAGCTGACAAAAATACGTTAAATCTGATTTTCCGATGGTAGATTAGTCATGGTTTACTCATGAGTTACTCGATTTTAACATAGATTAGTAAACATGTTTATTTGGCGTGGAAGTATGTCAAGTTCTTCAAGGTAAAGGTCTCCAATGAAGGTCACAATTGTCCAAAATATGTAAAATTCTGATTTTCCGGATGGTAGTTTAATCATGGCTTATCTGATTTTAAATACAAATAAAAATATTTGTTCCATGTGATGTGACAGTGAGTCAGGTACATGAAACTGTGGGTACTTCAATGTCAAGGTCATCATCAAAGGTCAAATTTGTCGAAAATATGTGAAATTATGATCTCCCGTGTTGTATAATAGTAATGGGTTTCCCAATTTTACCATCATATGATGTGAAGGTTTGTCACTTAAATGAACTGGTGGATACTTCATTGTTAAGGTCATTTCCTTGAATGTTAAATAAATGTAGTAATATAAAGCATGGCTACCAAAAGGGAAAATACAGTTTATTAATTGTACATATGTACATTCTTAATTGCGAAACGAAATTGACATGGGGGACTTAAAGTCTAAATGCGTGAATTTGGGTTTTCTAAATCTTGGGAATCTCCATTTCTGTTACATCAACATGAATTGATAAAGGTCATCCAAAAGAGAGAAAGTGTTAACTGTATACGAAATTGGCGAAGTGATGTTGATAAAAGAATCAATTTATCATGTTAACTTTTATTTAAACACTTGAAACTTGATTTGATCTTCATAATAATTCCACCTTTCGGTGATTTACACCGAGGGACTATAAGCTTGACTGGCCGTCGTCTGTCTCCGATAACATGTCAGGAAATATTGAGCCCGTGATAACTTAAAAAACGTTTAAGATAATATTATGAAACTTGATATATGAATAGATGGCAGTATGGAGATTCTGCATGTCACATTTAGTTTTCGAAAAATGATTATTCTTATTATGGTAACAGAATTAAATTATGCCCTACCGCTAATGGGACTATGTGTTAGTGCACACCAGTTACTTGTTTTGTTTTTCTGTTTTTTCGTAAATGAGTATGCTTAAATTTACAAGATTAAAAGTTGCAATAGTGCAATGGTAGAGTGTCCACTAAAAATTCTGGGGTCTGGGTTTCAGATCCTAGGCAAAGCTTATTCCTCCGATAATGATCAATCAAAGTAATATTATACCAGAATCACTTGTGTATGGCACTCGGCAAAATGGCATTCTTGGGAGCCCTTTGATGCTTAGTACTGGTGTAACCAGAACTTAATTCATGGAACTTCCCGATGGGTATACACGTGGGCACGTTAAAGAACCAAGGGGTCTATTCGCAAAAAGGGTTAGGGTATCGCACCCTAACTTCCTTGTATTCAACCAATGTCCCTTCTAATGCTGTCTCTTCATCAAACAAGAGGTCCATAGAGACCCTAAATCGCTCACCTAAGTATAGGATTACTCAAGGAACATCTGTACTAAATCATTTTGAAATTTGGCCAGTAGTTCTGAAGGAGATGATTTTTAAAGTTTTCATAATTCATTTATTTCTATTGTCAATGCAATCAGGTTTATTTTCTCAACTTTTGTGAGGGTTCACCCACGGATCATCCCTGCCAAGTTTAATCAAATTCTGTCCAGCGGTTTCAGAGGAGATGTCGTTTAAATATTCCACTATATACATGTAAGGCAAACTAGCCCTGTCCATGGCGGCCATGTTTTATACGGATCGGAATAATTTTAGCAATCTTGGTAGATGGTTATCCAAGGTACATCTGTACCAAAACATTTTAAAATATGGCCAGAAGTTTTGAAGGAGATGATTTTTAAAGCTTTCATATTTTTTTTCTTTTAGTTGCCATGGAAACCAGAGTTCCACATGGACCAAGTTTACTTTAGCAACGTTTTTGAAGGTTCGCCCAAGGATCATCCCTGCCAAGTTTAATCAAATTCTGTCCAGCGTATTCAAAGAAGATGTCGTTTTAATGTTTCACTATATACATATAAGGCAAACTAGCCACGCCCCTGGTGGCCATGTTTTTTTTTTTGTTTTTTTTGTTGTTTTTTGTAATCGGAAATTTTTTGCAATCTTGGTAGATTGTTACCCAAGGAACATCTGTACCAAAACATTGTGAAATCTGGCCAGAAGTTTTGAAGGAGATGATTTTTAAATATTTAGATAAAAAATGTATTTTCGAAAACAAATGCTATGAATTAGCTTATATTCTTATTTGTAATTACAGATACGCCCTAATACTGAGTGGCTGCTACAGGATAAATTTATATATAGGCAAACGTTGCAAAAAAAAATGTTTTCATATAAATTTAATACATACAAGTCCTACAGCATCCCCTCTTCAATGATATTTGGAATTATTTTTAGGAAAAACAGAAATTCAATCTTGACTTTTACCTCCATTCATATTACACATATATATGTGTGACAAATATCGTTCAACACTTGCAATAAATTCCATGAATATACAATATCAACGATAACTAATATATAGCGCATGCGAACCGGAAAATTAGGCCGTACACATATTCTCTAATAATTTATTTGTCAGTTGTACAGTTGAACATTAATAGCATTTCCAAGCAATCGTGGAAACCTTCAGAGTTCCTTATAATATAATGACTAATAAGAGTTTCTCGACTGATAGGAAATAAGGCGTATTAAAAAATGGATCCCTTGTTTCCACTATATTGATCGACCCTATTTTTTTAATGTTTTACTTGTACCGACCCTAAAGAGTTTGTTTTTTAGCGTTCGCATTACCACGGATGAACTGTTGCAAAACGCTGTTTTTCGTCAAATCTTCCAAGTATAAGGAAAATTGGTAAAAAAAGTTTTATAAATAAAATAAATAATTGAGATACAAAGTGTGTAGTTCTATAATGTACATATTAGGGCCTGTATTTAAAAGCTTATTGATGCATTTTAATTTTCACAAACCACATGTAGTTTAATTAATTTAAACATAATAAGTTTACGCCCATTGGGAAACAAGTTCACACAATTCATATTACTTCCTTTCGCTGGTTCCAGGATCGGATCAGTACTCTGAGAATAAAAAATGTCATGGAAAAACCTTGCCCCAATGGGTATTTATTGTGATTAAGTTTCAATAAAGAGCAATAAAGTTTTTGCAAACTTAAACTGCCTAATTTTATGATGATGTCTTCATTCGACTTTAATTTTCTTCCCATGTGGGCCAAAGTCACTCACAATGCAGAAGATAAGATCCGGGACGTTTTCTTCTGGTGTCAAAACATGTCCGAATTTGGAAGCAGAGTTCATTGTAAAGCTACACGTCTCACCAGATTTACTGATAAGGCGTTCAAAGTTTGACATTAGACAGGGGAATAGCATTAAGCATTCTATATAGATGTCCTAGTTAAGTAACGTTTGTATGTATATGTGTTGTGTATCTTCTCTTAAATTAACAGATCTGATTATTATGTTATGGATTAAAACTCTCTTTTTCTCTCTATTTCTTTGGCACTAAAACCGCATAATTTAGCGGAGTGGGACCTAATTTCATCAAACATTCCTATCTAACAGCGTATGCTTCTTTATCTCTCTTTGTTTCTCCTCTTTCACTATTCTCCTTCATACTAGGGGTAGGTCGGTGGTTCTTCGGGGTCTTCCTCCACCTGTAATTAGCTGGACGTCGCTATATGACTGAAATACTGTCGAAGCAATAGTCAAGTCTTACTGGGGAATTAGCGAAGATTGTAAACAGTTTAATGTTACCTTGTTTATACTAAATTAAACTTAATATTACAAATATACAATACTCTTTTTATCTTTCTTCCTATGTTTTACACTTGGTTCCGTATGTCCAACTGACTCTCTCATATGCAACCCAAACATGTTCAAGGTGACACGGATTACTGAGCAGATAATTAATACATAAACAGCTGGTCCTTAAAATAGCATGTCACTTATAAAATCATATAATCAAATATAGCAAACTGAAAAGAAAACAAGATTCAGGATGACTAATGGAGAAAGCAAGTCCAGTGTTACGAAAGGTGAAGTAAACAAATAAACATCAAGCTATGTAACGTCTTAAGACGTTTTAAATTAAGATACTTTGTATCAAACTACAACACAAACATACTTATTGATATCTGTAAGTAATGAAAAATGATATGTTAAATATAAAATATACTGTCATGATTTGCTTTGTGACAGCAGCGCCGGATACCCACAGTTGCCTATTACACCTGTCAGCCTCGGGTACTTGTCTAGCACTTTATCGTTATAAGGATATTCATAAGAGGTACATCGACCAGTCAAAACGCTGCTTACATAAATGAGTACCCTTCCGTTGGAGATCTAAAATCTTTAAGTCGGTAAAGGTTTGTCTAAGTGCCGTAAGTACGAGAGTTTTTATTGTTCCAAAAATTCCCACTTCCTAGTGGGGCCTGCGAATAGTGACGCGGCTTTTCAAATAATCGATAACGGGCAAATGCTAATAATCTCACGGTCGATGTATGGAGTAACGGAATAAGCGCCCATTAGTTTCCGACGCTGTGTGACAGTAATTAAGAAATCATGACGTTTTATTTCTGCGCACTTGATTTTCTCCTGTATGTTTCAATATATTGATGAAAAGTGATGGGCGCACAAAAAAAAACACTTATAATAAGCGAAATACGGGTACTATGTGTTTAGGGATACTCTTAGGAAAGTCAGTCCTTCTGCGACCCTCTCTTTTTGTTAATTAGATACTAAAAAGTAGATTACAGATAGTCACTGACTAAGAATTTTATTTTTAACTAACTAACTAACTAAACACACATATATATATATATATATATATATATATATATATATATATATATGGGTGTATTATGTCTCTCAATACTCATCTACAGACATGGTCACCAAATATAAGTTAACCAGTAAAAAAAATAGGTGGTTTCCCCATCACAGACAATACCATCACACACTGTATTGAAACTGTATTAGAACTATACAACCTATATTTAGATTTTCTTATTTTCATTTGCTTGCTTTTCATGTGAGGAAACCTTCCAGCTGGCTTGCGGTAGGTCGGCCCGGATGCCTCCTTGCATTCGTGGTCTACCTCCACCAGTAATTAGCTGGGCGTCGCTATATGACTGAAATACTGTCGAAGCCACGGTAAACTCAAATAGTCAAGTCTAGTCATTTGCTGACACTTGGCTTATCACACTCACTCTTCACGCATGCGAAAACTTCTTTGACTGAACATGAAAAATC
>CM037792.1:17074333-17116414 GCA_021229015.1 Solen grandis | reverse complement strand
TTTCTTATTCAATGCTTTTCGTAGGATTATAGGGAAATATAAGTGAATTACAAATGGTAATTTCACCGTTTCAAACAGTGATTATTGCCGTTTTCTGGACGGTATTCAGTACTGTATCTATATATTACTGTTATTTAGTAAATGGCCAATTAAAATGGCGTTTTACTTCCGTTGGTGCATGTGCAAACTGGTATTGCAGTCGAATGTAAAGCTGTGATTGTAATCTTTTCAGTGACCGATATTTTTCTATGTGATTGTTCGGGGGTATCAAATACGTGATTGTGTATGTCTTAAATAGTTTCGTGTGTAATTGATCATGTTTAAAAAGTTATTACTCAGCAGATGTTTATATTTTAATGATGTATATACATGTAGGTCATGGCATACTTATCGCTTCACTTGTAGCACAGTTCATGTCTTCTGTATTGAGCTTGTAATTATACACGCTGTGTGGGATAAGTAATGTGTAAATTTGTCTTATTAATACGTCTTATTAATATGAAGAACGTCTGGTGTATTTAATGCAGTAAGTTAATTAATCAAAGCGCACAATGCGCTGAGAGACGGCGACGGGATTAACATTCTAAACGCAGAGTTTCTGAAATTATTGAAGCAGTCACATGACGACAAAAACTCCATCCGCTGTTGCTACAGAAGTTCTGTTTGTAACATAATAATCCGGAGTAAAGGTCATGAACCTTTCATTCATAAAGAGCTGCATACCTAAGTGGGTCATTCTCTTTCTCTAGTGCTAGCGATTTCTATCTGTTGTTTTGTATATGTAGAAATTGACCAGGTATTTGATTATTTAAGATTCTAGAATGTTTGCCTATCTATTTCAAAGTTAAGAAATGCCATGGGAGGAACCTTACTCGCCATCATGCAAAATATTCTGTGGACTACTTTAGGTCAATTACATACATACGGAGCACTACTTTTTCATTTTACAGGAGTAGATCTTCATGTACGTAAGATGAGTTGCTGTTCTGGTTAAGAAATGTCACGGATATTTTTTTTCACGCTTAAAATTGATGCTTCCAGTGAAAAATAATGGCAAAAGAAAACATGTTAACAAACAGTAACACACTAAAAGCGGTTACGGTTATGATTTAAACGCCTGTGTAACATATTCCACTCGTATTCGTTAGTGCAGAATCGCATTGCATGGATCCGCACTAAGCGCGGAGAGGTACAGTTAAAAATGTTGTGGAAAATATGCAAATTAGCAAGGCCTGATTTCGATTTCCAGCATAAGACGGCTTATCGCCGTCTAAAAATGTGAACTTTCGAACTGTGTGGTGCTGCGTTGTTGGGATTCAGTTAATTGTCTATAAATAACCTTATTTGCACCGACTGGTTCAACCTAGTGGAGTTAGAGCAATCGGTAAGAGCGCCCGCCTGCGTATTTTTTCCGTGCAAAGGGTTGTAGCATGGACCTTTTTCTTTTCTTTTTCTTATTTTTTTCTTTCGGAAATTGTTAGGTTATATATGTATAGTAGGCCTATGTTTTTTTAACTAGTTTTTATTCATTTATTATTTTGCGTTTGTTAATTTGTATTTGCTTCCCTTTTATTTAAATTATATACCACATGACCCTGATATTCAGTAAAAAAAAATCGAAATCTCTATTTATAAATAAAAAACAGAGGTCATTTTTTTCGACTAAGGATCCTGTGCATAGACAGGTTAAATTTTAAGGTCAAAACAGTAGAAAAGGGAAAGAGAGGGGGACAGTATGCTTATTTTAAGCTAACCATTAAAACATTATGTTTTAATCTTTTTTTGTTTATAATATTCGCTGTTTTTAATGGGACTACTAAAAGACACTATCTGATTTTTTGCAAGAAATTTCAATATTGATTTCTATATCGAAATAAAACTTCTTCGAGAAAAACCTGAAAGAAATATTGATTACACGTTTTACTTTGTGTTAATTTATTGGACTATTCTTTAGACCGAATAACGATTCATGCGGCTTGGGGAATTTGGGGCCCGACACAGGGTAAAATTTATGATGAACTTTGTAACAATGTGTAAAGCGTCGCAAAAAGGCATTAAAGGCCCACTATATTTCATAATGATTCCATTTTAATGAAAAAGAAAATAAATAATAACATTGACTTATTATAGACTAATTCAAATGGTACATAATGTGCAGTGCGTAAATTGTAATTTGACATTTACAGTTACAATTTGTCAAATTACGCTATTTAGTATTTTGGGTGGATGTCAAAATACTCTCATTGTTTACGTTTTGCATTTGCGAGTATCCCCGAAGACTGTCTGTAATCGGAATAATTTGAATTTGAAAAGCCGTCGTTGAGTCACAATGTGTTTATTTGCTACGTCATCAGCTTGTGCACTCGTGAATCGTCAAATGTCTATGAAAATTAACGAAGATATGCGTAATATGCAAATTAGTTATTTTTGTAAACAATTGAATGTTATTAAATAAAGGACTCTTTCTTATTTATGAACTGTAGTAACATTGTCGTCAACGAGTATGTACGGATTGCATCCCGTAGCAAATCTGTAACACGCACTTTGCTTTTCTGACCGGAAAATATGATACATTGCTTTTGGAAGTATAATGGGCCTTAAAATTAAAGGGAAAAAAATGTTAGTAACAGTGACATATTTTTAATTCATCTCGTGAAGAAAATAAAATCAATATTTTTCACTCGAGGATGCGATAGTAGCATGATATATAGACTAATTCATTTCATCTGATCATATTTTAAATATGAGTTGCTGAGCAGAAAGCAATATCGTGTGTTCGGGACCAATGCAATTTAGTTTCCTTTGGAATGGTGTATGAACTCATACGTAGATATCAATCCCGAAATAGTAGATAGCTTCGACTAAGATGTTTTTCTTGCAGATACATTAACGATTTAAAGTCCAACGTATAATAATTTTAAGTAAGGTTTGAGTCTTGTTTTTATTCATACCGTCATTATATTTGGTATAAATTGCCCGTCCATACATTTGTACAACTCGTGTTTCGGTAATCCTGATATATATATATATATTTTACGAGAAAATAAACACTGTTAACAAAGAAATATTTTGAGTAAAGTTGAAACTGATATTTCTTCTCTGAAATGATATTCAACGTTCGTTACTATATCAAGATGCATAACGTGATAAACATAGAATACAATGCGGGATTTGATTCGAAAATAAATTATTGTCGAGCCGATTAAATGCACGATGCACGGCAACAAGATAAACATGCACACGCGCATAAATCTAAACTAGCTCCTTATCTCTGAAAACGTGTCACCTTATGTTGTTCTATGGTCGTCTGCGCACTGCATTGGATGATACAGGAAAATCAAATAGTTGAAGTTGTTTTTAATATATATCAAGTGGTAGTTAGAAAGCTTTAACAAGTGACGATAATGTAATCGTCATTGATCTGTCCCCTTGTAAACACATAAACAATTCGTGTACAAGTTTGAAAAAAAAAATGCAGTTTTTGAGACTTTTTCAATGAACGAAAATAAAAGTAAAAAAGTCACGTAAGTTTCAGCAAGATCAATTGTATAAACATACTCCCTACACCGTCTTGACCTAACAATAAAAGTTACAGTAAACAATATTTTAGTAAAACGAGATATGACGTGAAAGAACGAGACGCGAGGGGACAGAACATCGCCTATGATTTTTACATAGGACCATTCAACTTTGCGGAGCGGGTGCGCGTGATTCTCTTAATTTCTCTTTAAAGTTTAAACTTTATTTATTTTACATCGATTACGAAACAAGTCCTCACGACTTATATTAGTCTCTCTCGGTGGCTCTTGTGGCGGAGTATGCGGTCAAACCAGAGAACCCAGAGACGTACGTGACAAGGAATCGAACCTGGGACGCATTGGTGTGAAGTGAAGTGCGTTACCACTATGCTATCCAGGCATCCAATTTCTCTAAAGCACAACTTCACTTTCCGGAGAAAGGCTATATCACGTGGTTGAGAGTAAGATATATCAAATACATGTGATACAGTTGTAATATGAGACGTCCATTCGCGTTTCAACGTTGATCGTTTTACTTTACCTGTAAAATTGAGAATCGTGCAGGGTATTTGTGCAACAGAAATCTTTTTTGTAATAAAACGTCAGTATAAGCCCAAAATATTTTACGTTATCACAAAAGGCAAACGCAAATATTCTTATGCAAGGAGATACTCTCTTAATATACGTAATATGTAAATTAAGCGCATTGACATTCGTGTCTCTTTCCATTTTTCAATACATTGAGGTATTCAATCTGGCTCGACTTCTACTAACAGTACGAGTACATAGCACTTAAGTTTGTAACTTGAGACAGTTAAAGTGCTGCCAAATTGCAGTATCACGCCATAAGCAGGTGAACCCAATCCTGTCACCGGATCAACCAATCCTAGAACTACACTCATATGCTAATCGCCAAGCAAGGAAGCTAAACCGGTTCCATTTTTCACGATTTTGTTATTACAAAGGTCGGGGATTGAACCCACGACCGCCCGTTTCGAGGCGGACGGTCTAACAACTACCTTCCTTAGATCTTAGAACATAAAACAGTACTTCATGTCTCATACGTCTCACATATATATATGATATGATTAGGTCCCATACTTGTGAAATTGTTTGCTAACGTTTGTGTTTGCGATGAATGTTTATTTCCCGGAATCAATACTTATTTGAGTATTACACAAATTATATTAGGAATGTTTATTTCTCCTGTATCACTGCATATTTGAACCTTTTTTGGGGAAGGTTATTTCCCAATTTAGGTTTTCGGGATCAATGCATATGTGTAAGCATATGTGGATTTTAAGGAATGTTTATTTCCCTGTACCAATACATATATGTGTAAGCATATGTGGTGGGCGAAGAATGTGTAGTTCCATTGTATCCAGAAATATATGTATGTATATGTGTTTAGGGAATGTGTATTTTCTCTTATCAGTGCATATGTGTAAGCATACGTGGTGGGAAAGGTTTTATTCCCTGGGATGGTACTTGACAGATACATATCATTTAATTAGCTGTAGCTTTATCTCGTATTTGGATAGCAGTTAGTTGAACATATCATGTGTTAGATGCACTAACTGTTTATGCTCTGGTTTTATTTGCATTTTTGCATTCGGTTATCTGATTGGTTGATAACTTGCAGGTGATGGCTTCTGCCGCTAAGAAGAGACGGTCCGAACGGGAGAAGGCTCTGGTAGCAGACACTGCAGCAGCTGTTGTTGACATACTAGAACAGAGAGGCCTCCTCCCAAAATGTGCCAGTGACGATGATGCCATCTCTACGGGGCAACCTAGCCAGGGTGTGGAAAGTGTGAGGGACAAGGAGCAAGGTGCTACTGCTCCCGATGCTAATGACTCGGCATTATCTCAACCTGACATGGCCACAGTGGCGCAGGAGGGCGGACTAGCCGAGCAGATTCGCTCAGCCCTTCAAGTTGACTCGGAGAAACCAGGTATGGACGGGTTCCAATCATCTGAAAAGGCTGAACTCTCAGGGTTGCGACTTTCAGTAACTCCACGAATACAGACTTTGATATGGGACAACAAGTTCATAGAAATGAACGACTTGTTAAACAAGACAAATACGCAAGAATTCACCTTGCAAATGTCGGCTACTGGGAATCTGTCCTTCACCCAAAAGGCAGACAAGAGGAATCTGTCCATCGCACAGTGGCTGTCAGCCTTCACCATGTATATGGATGTCCGAATTGCCAAATATCCAAATGAGGCGTCCGGACTTCTATCATATATGAATTTGATGCGTGAACTAGAGCGAGTTTATGGGACAAGTGTGTTCAACTACTATGACAGGAATTTTAGGATGTTAAGGCAGTCTAAAGACCTGTAGTGGGGTGCTCTACATCAAGAACTATGGATAAAAGCAACTGCATTAGTTGTAAAGTCTAATCTGAATGTTAGTGGCAGTAATGGTAATCCCCAGCTGCGTTACTGCTATAAATACAATAAACCAGCTGGCTGCCTAGATAAGGCTTGCCATTACCAGCATGTGTGCAAGCACTGTAGGAAAAGTCATCCTGAATTTCGTTGTTATTCCCGTCATGGCATGCAGTTGAACTCGGGTGTCCCATCTACCTCCTCTGACACAAAATTAAAATCAGTTTCAGGCACTGATCATTCCTTTCGTGCCAACCCCAGTAAGAAGTAAGATTTTGCACATGTACTTGGCAGGCTACCCGCTAGAGGAAACATCATTTTTGGTAGATGGCTTTAAAGTTGGTTTTAGAATTCCATACGATCCACAAAAAATGCCACATCATACTTTTTCCCGCAATCATCCTTCTGCATTGCATAATAAACAAGCAACTACAGACAAAATTCTGGAGGAAATTCATCATGGGCGAGTGTTAGGGCCTTTCAAAACCAAACCTAATAATTTAATTTGTTCTCCTTTGGCTTTAATACCAAAACGAGACGGAAAATTCCGACTAATCCATGATCTGTCATTTCCGAAAGGGCATTCCGTGAATGACTCAATCGACAAGTCACATACAGAAGTTCAATACGATTCCATTGATACTGTCATTGAAAAGGTCAAGCTATGCGGACGCCATGCTCTTATGGCGAAAACCGACATTGCAAATGCATTTAGACTAATTCCCATCCACAGGGATGATCGGTTTTTATTGGGTTTCTCTTGGACGTTAGAGGACACGATAGAGTATTTTGTAGATGCTTGTTTAGCCATGGGCCTTAGTGTATCATGTCAAAGGACTATGTTCACGAAGTGGTAAAAATGGCCTAAGCTCAGAACTTAATGATTTTTGGACAATTAAGAAACAACACTTAACTGATAATAAAAATGATGATTTCATTCACCTAAAACATTCTTCTGTCACCATGGCAACAAGGGTTGTAGTAATGTTTTGGTTACGTTTGCCGAAGTTTTCCAAGTTGTAATTTTGTTTTGGGTGGTCAGATTTTAACATAAATTTGTAAAAATGTTCACTATGGTGTAAAAGTGTGTTACATAAATAAACCGATGGATTATTCAAGGTCAAAGTCACTCATGAGGTCATGATTGTCAAAAATATGCAAAAATCAGACTTTCCGGTGATAATTGAATTATGGGTTACTCATGTGAAAGTATGTCAAATAAAATGAACTGATGGGTTCTTTAAGGTCAAGGTCACCAATGAAGGTCACAATGGTCAAAAATATGTAAAATTCTGATTTTCCGGTCGATAGTTTAGTCACGAGTTTTCAGATTTTAACAGAAATTTGTATATTTGTTCCATATGGTTTGACAGTATGTCACGTACATGGACCTGTGGGTACTTCATTGTTAAAGTCATCATTAAAGGTCAAATTTGTCAGAAATATGTGAAATTATGATCTTCCGGGTTTTAGTTTAGTTAAGGGTTTTCTAATTTTACCATAAATTGGTATTCATATTCAATATGATGTGACAGTTTGTCATTTAAAAGAAATGGTGGATACTTCAAGTTAAGGTCATTTCTCAAAGTCATAGTGTTCAAAATATGTGAAATGTTGTTTTTTTTGTGTGCAAAATACCTTTTAAATTTGTTGCTGGCTTTTAAAGATAAGTTACATATTTAGCAATGAGATGTCCTTTTTCAAAATGTTTACAAAAGCTTGTCCATCTGAATTAATCTCTTTAGCTGAATTGTTTAATTACCTGTACGAATGAATACATGTATGACCATAATTTTGATTTCAACAACATCTCTAACATAAACTCTCAGGCCAAAAAAAAAAAAGAAAGAAAAAGAATAGTTCCGTTTCTGGTCTTTAGCCAGAAAAAAAGAGCGTCAGTAGGTAGGGATATAATGAAAATGATGTGTCTATGAAGTCTCATCAAATTAGAAAAATCTGAGTGCCACAAACTGCAAATTCAGACCCATTGACTTTCAAACCATTACACTTTTGTCGATATGTATGGAACAGAATTAGGGCAATAATTGCATCTCACCGTCTTACAAGTCCATGTTTACACGTGACATTCTGCCTTTGCCATACTGACAAGTGATATGCTGTATTATGTTAAGTGCGTTTATCAATGCTGTCTAAATTTTGCATTAGTTAATGATTTGGCTTTCATGTGTCAAAATTTGATGCTGTTATATTTTAATGTTTTGTTGAGCAACTATCAATGTGACGTTTGTTTTACGTTAAACTGTCTAAACTGCCTCATTTGGGGCAGAATAATCAAAGAGAAGTTCATTCGTAGAATCAAGATCCTGCGTTTCGTTTTTACTCAGGGGAGGAAACTGAATACTCGGAACCCTGGGAAAGTAATATGATCATAACAGGAGTTGAAATATAATAAATGTATAACAGTTTGACTTTTTAAATAGTTTTATTTTCACTTAAGGTAATTTTTAGGAGGGTGTGGGGGCATAGCCCCTTGGTTTTTAGGTGTGTGTGTGTAGGGGGCGGGGAGGGCATAGCCCCTTGGGAAAAAAATTTTCTAGGAGGACGGAGATGTATTCTGAGGGGCATCTGAGGGAAATTTGGTAGATTTTTTTTCAGTTTTGACAAGATTCCTGTCCCACGACCCTCTTGTAATTGTAATGGGGGCGAATGACAACGCTTGGAGGTTGTTGCAGTAGGCGGGCAGTTTAACCTATTATTGCGCTTAGGAAGGACCAGTACTAGACTCCTATCCTCCGTAAAAAATCTCGCATACAAAACCATGGTAGGTAGCCGCCGGGCTTGAACTCACAACCCGCTTATTCAATATATAGATCGTGAAAATATTTTTCTATATGATTTATAGTGACATTAATACGAACTTTATGGCACTGGCTGCAAAGCTAGGTTGCGAGTTCTAATCAAGCTTGGGGACGTTTTTGTGATATGTATTAAAAACTTGTTAATAATTCATTAAAAAAAAATGAAAATAAAATGTATGTTCAGCAATACTAAAGGCGTTTGCCTGATTCAGATTAAAGCAGACACAATTCCGTTGTTGTTGTAGTTGTATTGGGGTTTACCGTCGCTGCGATAGTATTTCAATCATATTGCGATGTCCAGCTAATTACAGGTGGAGGAAGACCCCGAGTACACAGAGGTACCCGGGTAGAACCACCGACCTACCGCAAGCCAGCTGGAAGGCTTCCTCACATGAAAAATCCGAAGTCCCTACCGGGATTCGAACCCACAGCGGTGGGGGGCTGAGAGATTTGTAGTCCACGACTGTAACCGCTCGGCCACGGCCCGGTGACTCTGGGACTTAATTACGAAACTACGAACAGTATGTAGATCGACGAGATGTGTTCGTATATAAAATTTTGCGTGACGTTCATTATTTTTAAATATTCATCTTTGTAAACCTGAGCTCATATAATTCATATCTGAAATGTTTGGCCTGCAATTAGAAAAGCAATGGAAAGTATTATGTAAAATGCAATTATGTCTTTAAGCAGTGGATCTACTTTCAATTTCAAACAATTTGTTTAAAAGAAATAACTTTTTTCGAATTTGGAAATAACCACAGTTTCGTACTTCATTTTGCCGATTCTTCCCGAACAGTAGTATAAAGTGACTTATTATAGGCACGCCACCTTTTCTGTGGAGGACGAAATTTCTGTATATACTACTCCGAACTACCGACAGCGAGTTCAGGTGACCAACTACAGTTCTACTCGAGTTATAGAGCGTCCGCCTCGGGTGCGGGAGGTCGTGGGTACGATCCCTGGTCGCAACATACCAAAGTCGCAAAAAAAAAGGTACTGTTAAAGCTCCCTTGCTTGGCGCTCACCATTTAAGGGTAGATGCAGGACTGGCTGGCCCGGTGTCAGGATAATGTGACTGGGTGTGGTATAATGCCACATGTCCACGGCGTGATACTGCAATGTGGCAGCACTATATCTATTTCAAGTAAACATCGTCTCCAAATGACTTAAAAATACTGTCGGTGGGACGTTAAACCTAACAAACACACACTACTCGAGTAAACTCGTATTGATGACGTAGTAAATATACTCTAGTTAGCAATCAACTGAACGTATGAGGCTTACTCCTTGTGATTTTATATGTAAATAGAT
This sequence comes from Solen grandis, assembly GCA_021229015.1. NCBI lineage: Eukaryota > Metazoa > Mollusca > Bivalvia > Adapedonta > Solenidae > Solen > Solen grandis. The sequence goes on along the minus strand of CM037792.1, from coordinate 17,106,369 downwards.
ATATGATTAAAACAATAGATCTTTTATTTATGACTTTTTTCGAGCTTGGGCTTTAATAAAGTAACTGCCAGCTTACATGCTTATTTAAAGACAGGATATCATAGATATTTATAAATTTCTATAAATTTGCCTAGATGCTTTCCGTCCGCCATATTGCTTTCTAGTCTACCCACCTACCTCTTTGGGTTGAACTCGCGTAACCCTACAGAGTTCGTATGGTAAAACCCCGCACGTTTTATTTGCAACTCTGGTAACTCTAGTTAACTCTAGTAGCTAAACTGAACTCGCTCCAAGTCAAACCGGCAGAGCGCCCTCCAACGTCATGATGCTAGGTGCACATTTTGACATTTGTCATTCTGCTTGCGTACATGTGTTATTTTGCTGAGCTACACGTGTCATTCATCGATTCGTTAAACCGACGAAATAAATTCCATTTTAATACGAAAGTGGACTGTCCAGCAATACACAGTGCTATACGGTGATGAAATGGAAATAAAAGCAGATGTATTTTCAGTAGTTAATTATGATGTGAATGAGTAATGAGTGAATGTTTAATGTAAAAAAACAACAACAAATAACGCAGACGACGATTACACCGTATTGTACTAGTCAAAATGATGCTAGTCACTTAGACAAATGAAGCAATAAACATGTCAAAAGGCAAAATGTATTTTTTGCCCGAATTCTGTTCCATAGATATGCGATACACATGTCTTTTTGATAAACAGAAGGTTTTAAAGACTCACTTAGTAATAGTTATTATAAACCCCCTTTAAAAAAAAGTTGATATGAAATGACAACTTATTTGTCATATTCGGTATTTTCACAATTTCATACGCATCTACAATAAACGGGGGGAGGGCATAAATATTCACTCAAATCTGTCTTTAAACAAACTGATATGAATATTTGAAAAATATAATATACTAGTATGAAGGAGAACATCAACAATGCCCATAGCTGTATGAAAAAATAATGAGACTGTTAAGTTCCTGCCCATAATCCGATGCTTCGAAAACAGGTGTACATTTCAGTTATATTTAGAGTACATCAGCACCGGAATAAAACCACAGACCAACCATAAATCAGCTGGAAGGTTTCGTCGCATGTAATATCCACTTGACTCTGACTGGATTCGAACCAGCTGCCTTTAAAGCCTGAATGGTATTAAGTCACCAACTTCACCTGCTAGGCCACATGGACCCCGATTACTGGCGTATCGCATTTGTCAGATGCTCAGCTTGTTGCTGATCATGTAAGTGTAGTTCAATGTTTGGCCCGTCGTCGGATACTCACGGCTGCCTATTTAATTTTACTTCATGACAGCTATGTATGGAGGGCAACAGATAAATCCCTCGTGGGTTTTCGATGCTTGGTGTAGTATCGATCACGGTACATGTTTGTGGCATGATATCACCATAAGACATCAAGTTTCATCTGTCTCATAACAGGACACTAATATTCAGTAAAAAAAAAAAAAAAAAAAAAAAAGTAGAAAAAAAATTAAAAAACTTCTATATAGAGAGGTCGATTTTCTCAAAGGAAACTTTTTGGTCTGAATATCAGGGTCCTGTAATCTCACGTAGACATTATGTGTTTGAGCAGTAACCCACACAAAAAGCATTTACAACATGTTTTGCGTACATATTGTGTTCTAGTTATACTTGCTTATTTTAGCTATTGATAAAGTTTTTAATGTCTTTAAAAAAAGATTCAAATGAGTTTTGCACTTAATCTACCACCAAAGTGATAGACCCAACTACTCAATCTAAAACAAAAAACCAATACACAACATGTTCCTTCAGAATGTTACAGACTTAACACAAGAGGGTTAACATGGATCTACACTAATTGTTCAGAAGGGAACAGTGTGTAATATTCAGCGTGCATATGCACATTTCAACCTTCAAAAGATATTTAAAGGGATCTTTTCGGCTAGTGTCATACTATAATGAAGTAAAAAGAGTAAATCTACCGGGGTATACAACATTTTTATTTTGTTAATTCCACTATTTTGGTCAGGTACAGATAGTGTCTTTTATCATTCCAGGCGCGAAGTAGAAGTTTAGTGTTTATTTTCACATTGATCTTAGATTTAAATATTTTTTTAGGAAATAATCAGATGAGTGAGAGGTGAGTTTGTTTCGGATGTTTCTATTTCTATGAATTAATGATACCTTTAAGTTTTAGACACGGTGTAATGTCATCATCAACGACTCAATTAAACCGCCGTGTAAACTATGAAAATCAATGCTCTCTACCCAACTTTTGTAAATACATGTACACATCTAAAAATAGATTCGAGTACACAATGAACATGCCTTTATGTGTTGATGTATACAATGAGTTAATACACACATAATGTTTGAAATTTCGTGAAGCTTTTAAAATAAAAAAAAAAGAAAACTTACGAAATTTAAAAATAAAATTTGTTAATTTATCCACAATGCAAAATACTTTAGTATCCGTGTACTTGGATCATTTGATGAAACGGTGTATAGTTAAAAATATCCTCTGCTGTTTCGACCGTTTTGTCATCGATTACCATGTTTCTATGATCTTACATAAGTTAAATATGTCGAAATATTCAGAGAAACATTTTAAATACAATGATAATGTTTACATAATAAAAGATGAGCGAAAATAAAATCGTTAAAGTATATCTATTATCATCTTCTTTATAAACCGGTGAAGATATACGGCATAGAGCCGTTACGCGTCTCTGATCATATTTTGTTGAAATTCATATTGGCCGCATGCTTCGACAGACTAGAAATTTTTACAGAATAAAGATTTATCATTTAGGTATATATATGTCCAACGAGTCTTGTTTGTCGAAGCATGCGGCCACAATGAATTCATCGTATCAAAAGATGAAATCAGCTAATATTTCGTACAAAACGCGTGTAAATTACGGTTCAATGGATTTTCAAGCAAATATTTTGTTCAACCTGACAAATGATAAATACCGATTATATCAGTTTTCGGTGATTTAAGGTTTGTTGTGTATGGTAAAGATTGAAAAAGACTTCTGAAATGCATTTTAATTTTCCCGAAAAGTTTAGGCCATTTTTACCACTTAGTGAACATAGTCCTTTCCATTCGTTTTAGCAATGCATTGCAATTCATTATGGAAAACAAGTTTAACGCTATTATGAGCCATATCATAGATGATTTTTTCTTTGTGGGGGCCAGCCAATTCAAATATTTGTTTGCAGAATTTAAATCATTTCCTTGAAGTTTGTCGTCACATCAACATTCCCATAAAGTCAGAGAAAACAGTTTCTCCCTCAACTTGCTTGATTATATATGGCATAGAGGTAAATTCTGATGAAATGATAACCAAACTTCCAAGTGATAAATTACAAACAAGAGGGCCAAGATGGCCCTTGGTCGCTCACCTGAGAAAGATGATTGCTTAAGAAATAAAGATGCTTAAGTGTAAAAGTGAAATCTGGCTTTTTTATGGTGAAATGGGCATACCTCCTAAATTTACAAGTCAATATCAGTTATAATTGAACCCGATTGTGAGATTATGGGCATAAACATTGTCTTAAAGTTTAAAAAAGATTGTTAAAAAAAATGAAGTTGATAGAGAATAAACAAAGTGAAATCTTGCATTTTTTGTATTACAAGGGGCATAACTCCTGACCTAAATGGCCATCTCAGCCATAATCGAACTCAATCGAGACATTATGGTCATAAACATTGTCTTAAAGTTTGAAGATGATTGCTTAAGAAATAAAGGTGATAGAGTGTAAACACTAAAAATTGTTGACGCCGCACGACGCACGACGGACGACGGACGCTCACGGGATCACAATGGCTCACCCTGAGCTTTGCTCAGGTGAGCTAAAAATTAGATGCAAGCTTACTGAAATCGGCGCAAGGTTACCCTTCAAGAATTGCAATCCTTGCTTGGCCTGTTAAACTTCGCGTGTTCCTGTGTGGTACCAGGGCGCACCTTTTTGCGACGACTGTATAACTTAACAATCGGCTGTTCAGTTCCATCTCATTTTATTCGCTTCAACAAAGAGGCTAGAGCGGATTTAGAAATGTGGAGCTTATTTATGCAACACTTTAACGGTCGCTGTATGTTTATAAATGATGATTGGGTTGAGGCTAGAACTTTACATTTATACACTGATGCTGCATCAACAATAAGTTGTGCCGCTGTATTTGGATCGGAATGGATAGCAGAAAAATGGCTAAACTTGTTACAACAGTTTCATATTAATATTTTGGAATTCATTCCTATTGTCATTGCAGTGGAAATCTGGGGACGAAAAATGTCGAATCACAAAATAGTTTTTCATTCTGATAATGAGGCTACTGTTTGTGTCATTAACAAAAAGACATCAAAAGATGCAGTGATGATGCGCTGGCTAAGACATTTGGTGTTATTATCAATGAGACATAATATTTTGTTTTAAGCAGTGCATATTCCAGGGCACTCAAATGTGGTGGCTGACAGTTTATCGCGTTTTGATTTTCAGAAAGCTTTCCAAAATGCTCCGCACCTCAACCTGGCCCCTCTAAAGATTCCGGACCACTTATGGATAATTTAAGTGCCACAGCTAGAAATATTATAGGACGGGCCATAAATCACAGGACAAAGAAACTGTACCTCCACTATTGGACACACTATGAAACATTCTGTAATAGTAACAACCTGAAAATTGGATTGCCAGTGCCTGTACCGTACTTATTAAATTTTTTGGCTGATTTGTCTGAAAAAGGTTATCGCGCAGTAACACTTTATCTTCACATGTGTCTGCCATTGCTTATATTAACAAGCTGTTTGGGTTTTCAGATTACAATGACTCGTTCCTTGTCAAACAATTTCTGAAGGGGGTAAAGAACGGAAAGTCCTTACAAATGAATGCCGATTCACGTCTGCCTATTTCTCTATCCCTACTGAAAAAGATGATTTATGCATTACCAAGAATAGTGCCCAATACTTACAAAAGGGTGGTTTTTGCAAACATGTGTCTTTTGGCTTTCCATGGTTTTTTGAGGATTGGGGAAATCTGTGTCAAGGCTGATAGTGATAGCTCATCTGTGTTACAGTTTAATGATGTAAAGGTTATAGGTAGTCATGGAAATATCTGTGGAATCGAACTGACCTTGAGGAAATATAAGCACAGTACTCAGGCAGCAACTTTGGTTTTGCCTATCCATGGTCAAGAATTGTGTTTGTGCCCGGTGGCGGCTACACAACTCTATTTATCTTTAGTAAAACACGCCACTGGTCCATTCTTCCAATTTTCAGATGGGACACCAGTTACCTACATTTTTTTCAGAAAGACCTTGCAGGATGTAGTAAAATTTGTGGGATATGATAGTCTCCGCTATAAATCACACTCATTTCGGATAGGGGCCGCAACAAATGCAGCCATATTAGGGTTTTCAGAAGATGAAATAAAGAGAATGGGGCGTTGGAAGTCAAATGCTTTGCAAAATTATATCCGCTTGCCAGTGCTGCGATTGCAGAGTCATCGATTGGCTACTTAAAACTATTCGAGTTGACCACTGCGTAGGTAAGCAGGGATGTCATTTAGGTCTACTCGTTTGTCATTGGGTTGATGTGTCGAGAAACTAGTTAAGTCAATTTGTTGAAACAGTAGGTAACAACGTGGGGTAAGTCCAGCAGAAGGCTGCTTATCTGAGATACATACAAATGTTGTGTAAAATTTCATTTTATTTTATTAGTGACTTTTCGGTTGGTCACTGTTTCAGAGAGTATTTTCTACAATTGAAATCCTTTGCATATATTGTTCTTACGGGCAGATCTTACATGTACAGTTGAACTTGAAGGAAGGCCAGTATAAGTCTGCTTCCATACAGAATTGTGTACATTTATCTTATTGTTATGTAACACCTTAATTTTGATACCAAGTCTAAACTATTGTTGTAGTGGATGGCCAGCAAAAGGCTGCTTCCCTTGAAAATTTTTAGGTCCTGTGAAAAAGAAACTAACTAGATATAATATGGTCGTATCACGTTTGAGTCCGTGTGAGTCATTCAGGATTGTTGTAGTTAGTTCCATTTGTTATTCCTTATATTCTTATAAAGAAGTTCAGCATAAGGCTGCTCCATAATACATTTTTATGGTTCACTTTTGCAATTTACAAAGTTCAGCACAGTGTATTATTCTAGAAAAGTTAACTTCTAATGTACAAACTCATTTTGCATTATGAGGCATGGGACGAGTCCAGCATAAGGCTGCTCATTTTTAACAAAACATTTTGCCTTACAATACATTATGCGAAATCCAAGCCGTTGTATGCTTAAAAGTTTTCAAGAGTTGTACTTGTGTTTCTAGGGGTTCTCAGGGGGGGGGGACTCAACTCGCCAGCATAGAGCTTGGCCAGTTGTTGGTGGCTGGTTGTTTGTCCCACCTATGTGCTTTCGCCAGCTTTATATTCAAATTGTGTTTATAGATCTAGTCATATTGTAGTTGAAATCCATTTTGCGTCATTTTTAAATAAATGACATGTTCACATAAATCTTTAGTTGTTATTATTGCGAACTCACATATGAACTGAGACCCCCTATGTGAAGTATTGGGTTGGTGGAAGGAGAAGATTCAAATATAATTTAATGTAATTAAATGTTTTTGAGTCGTCCTTCCAGGTTATTTGGTGGAATTTACCCGGAGGGTATTTAGTGGAGTGATCCCATTAATATTGGGTCACGTGATCCTTCCGTGTAGAACAAAGTCACGAGACGCTGTGTACAGACGAAGGCGTTTGAAAAAATTTGTCGAAATCCACCATCTTTCCCCTGCCACCACCCTTAATGTAGATATTACCTAAATGTGTCTCTCTTGAAAGATATATGTTCCTAACATGCCACAATTGCTTAAATTTTCTAGTCAATTTGTTGAATTTTCTAGTCAATTTGTTGATTGCTCTAATTTGCGTGCCACAATGTGTTAATTTTGTAATTAGTCTGTCTTTGTTTATTTGTTGGCGGGTTGTTTGTCCCACCTATGTGCGTTCGCCAGCTTTATATTCCAATTGTGTTTATAGATCTAGTCATATTGTAGTTGAAATCCATTTTGCGTCATTTTTAAATAAATGACATGTTCACATAAATCTTTAGTTGTTATTATTGCGAACTCACATATGAACTGAGACCCCCTATGTGAAGTATTGGGTTGGTGGAAGGAGAAGATTCATATATATATATATGTATATTGATTTTAACTATTTTTTCACACAATGCATTACAAAATATAACTTACACATTAAGTGTGGAATCAAAAAAAAGGTTACTTCATATATGATTTTCTTTTCCTCAGGATTAAACGTTAATTTGGCCACTATTGTATTAATTAAATGTAAGACTAAATGTTTTGCAAAACTGAAAATGTACCTGTATTTGAATATCAAATCTGACACGTTACTTTATTTCAGTTTTGTCATGAATTCACATCCTCCTATCGTTAAAATCCATGAAAATAAATCATTCCTATGACCGAAATCAACTGCAATTAAAGCTGAAATTTCTTAGAAAGTTTTAGCTTTTGCTGCTGCAATAAATCTTTTCAATACCAATTTATACATAGTGCAGAAGTATCATTTCAGAGATAAGATCGACATAATTTACCTCATAAAGAGAACTATAGAAAGACGTATTCCTTGCACAATGATTTGATTAGGGCGAACAATCTTTAATGTTTTATTACTGTTGAAATGAAAGATGCCCGGTGACCGACAGTTGTTTATTTGCAATGCATGTTAAACATAAATGATATACAGTAAAGACAGTGTCAATGACGTTTCAGCGGGTTACCAGTGATTTTAAGTTTGGTATATTTTTCTCATTTATTATATGTAGGGGGAAACCCCAAATTTTAAGATTCACATTATTAACAGTATTAAAAGTATATTTGCCAAAGTTTGAATGTCCAGAAAGTCGCATGTTAGTGTTCGTATGCAAGTTTGGCTAAATTTCAGTATAAAATCAGTTTGAGTTACGAAACAAACAAGGTTAGGTATATATTTTTTTCTTTGCGAATCCAAATATTATTTTTCACTATTATTCAGAACAATGCTAAAGAGGTTTTATTTAATACCTTTTCTATATATATATATATATATATATATATATATATATATATATATATATGTTAATCCCGGCAGGGTCATTCGGATTTTCATGTGAGGAAGCCTTCCAGCTGGCTTGTGGTAGGTCGGTGGTCTTCCTCCACCTGTAATTAGCTGGACGTCGCTATATGACTGAAACACTGTCGAGGCGACGGTAAACTCAAGTTAAGTAAAGTCAAAATCTGTATCGTACATACTGTCACTAGAACCACAGAATTACCACATACACTGAGATCTTGATTAATATTAAAGATATATACGTTTTAAAAAAAGAGGTTCGTTCTCCTTCACTGGTATATTGAAACATGATAATGAACGGAATCTGACATTACTTGATTTCGAGGGTCCTAACTTTGTATTAATGTATGTTAACATCATATTCTATGCACGGTTCGAACAGTCTGATATTCAACTAACACAAGGTATGACGAATCATTGTCAAATGGCAACATTAACGAAGTAACAACGCGAAATGTCAACAGTTTGTCCATCTTCTCAAGTCTGCTCCAATATCAACTTCCGTTTTTGTACGGTCCATTTTGAATAGAGCGATATAATTGGACGGTGAGAAATTGACTGCGTCAGATTGGGAGAAATTGCTTGCGTAGATGTATTACGTCATCCATTGGGAATTGGTGAAAAGAACAAATGGAACAGTTAAAAAAAACATGTACAAATTGAGACATTTCGCGTTATTTCTTCGTTAAGGTTGCTTTTTGACAATGCTTTGTAACACCATGGGTTAAATAAATATCAGACTGATCGAACGGTGCATAGAACACAACGGAAGCATACATTTGTACAATGTTACGACCTCCGTAATCAAGTGATATCAGATTCCGTTCCTTACCATGTTCATAATACAGTATAGAGGGACAAAAAGTCGTAAGTCCGCGGTTCTAGTGCCAGTGATCGTACAATACAGAAAAAATATCTTTAAAGGGATAGCCGGCGTTGATGGGGATAGTGTGTAACGGTAATGAAGTGAAAAGCGTCCTTTAAAATGATACGCACAACGTCTTTCAGTAATACGGAGAAGGTGAACCAGACAAAGATATACTACACAGATGTTTATAACTTTCGGTCCACAACAGGTCTCAGTTTGCATGTAGGAAAAGTATTTGGATAAAACAGCTATTTATTTATCAAAGGAAGAGTAATTCAGGCGGGATACTTTATATTTCGTCAATATAATGTATCGTAGCTTGTTGTCATCTCAACAAAAAAGTGACCATTTTCCCTAAGTATAGGCATTCTATCAATGAAAATCGTTAAAATATCCATATGGTCTTATTTTGCGTCATTATCCGAAAATATGTCAAAAGTGACGTAAGACAGCTACGCCGAAATATACTGGAATTTCTGTACGCGCGTGCGTCTCGAAACTAAAATATAGTGTACGATCAGGCAATAAAAATGGGTGTCTCTGAATGGACATAAGAAATTAGGAAGAAGATAAAACAATCTGGACAAGTTCGGATCCGGACATTTGATTGAAAGTTCTGATACCGATATCGGATTCCTGGTCACTGCCTTTTGTTCAAATTGTATCATTCTTAGCGGAGCGTGCATGCGACAACCAAGTAAAGCTGAGTCGTAGTTTCATTCGACAACAACAACAATTCACAATACATGTATATGCCCAGAGGCGTAATTATTTCGATATAGCTTACATCAAAATATGATACTTGTTTTAGCAACGCCAATGTAAAGTAGGCGTGCATGGCTTCAAAACGTGAAAGATACCGCCCAACAAAACACAAACCTTATTCTTTTTCACAACTCAAAATGCTTTCGACGCGTATGAAAACAGCGAGGTTTGTGGGAGTAAGTGTATGTGTAAGTATCATATTCATGAAAATCACTATTTGTGTGGGGGCCCTGGTGATATTACATTGTTACACGTGGGTTTGTCACAAAACCCCCAAGTATATCCTGTGTATCCGATTTCATATATCTAACATGCTTTACACACTTAAAAAAGAATACATGCATGACAATCAACAATGACTGGAGCTATGATCAATGGATGCATTTCTGTTGTTGTTGTTGTTGTTGTTGTTGTTGTTGTTGTTGTTGTTGTTGTTCAATACTGATCGATTTCGGAAATTTCGTACCTAGCAACTTGGGGTCATCAATCTCTTGTAATTAGCTTGACTTTAAACACTATCGCAGCGATGGTGAACTACAACAAAGCTTCATTTGAACCTGTACTAGCGGTCACCTGTATTAGGCGGCCAACCTGCATTTAGCGGTCAGTTGCAATATAACCGAACTAGCATACTGTTATATGTTAAACCTTCATTTAGCGGTCAGTTGCAATATAACCGAACTAGCATACTGTTATATGTTAAACCTTCATTTAGCGGTCAGTTGCAATATAACCGAACTAGCATACTGTTATATGTTAAACCTTCATTTAGCGGTCAGTTGCAATATAACCGAACTAGCATACTGTTATATGTTAAACCTTCATTTAGCGGTCAGTTGCAATATAACCGAACCAGCATACTGTTCTATGTTAAACCTTCATTTAGCGGTCAGTTGCAATATAACCGAACCAGCATACTGTTCTATGTTAAACCTTCATTTAGCGGTCAGTTGCAATATAACCGAACTAGCATACTGTTATATGTTAAACCTTCATTTAGCGGTCAGTTGCAATATAACCGAACTAGCATACTGTTATATGTTAAACCTTCATTTAGCGGTCAGTTGCAATATAACCGAACTAGCATACTGTTATATGTTAAACCTTCATTTAGCGGTCAGTTGCAATATAACCGAACTAGCATACTGTTATATGTTAAACCTTCATTTAGCGGTCAGTTGCAATATAACCGAACTAGCATACTGTTATATGTTAAACCTTCATTTAGCGGTCAGTTGCAATATAACCGAACTAGCATACTGTTATATGTTAAACCTTCATTTAGCGGTCAGTTGCAATATAACCGAACTAGCATACTGCTATATGTTAAACCTTCATTTAGCGGTCAGTTGCAATATAACCGAACTAGCATACTGTTATATGTTAAACCTTCATTTAGCGGTCAGTTGCAATATAACCGAACTAGCATACTGTTATATGTTAAACCTTCATTTAGCGGTCAGTTGCAATATAACCGAACTAGCATACTGTTATATGTTAAACCTTCATTTAGCGGTCAGTTGCAATATAACCGAACTAGCATACTGTTATATGTTAAACCTTCATTTAGCGGTCAGTTGCAATATAACCGAACTAGCATACTGCTATATGTTAAACCTTCATTTAGTGGTCAGTTGCAATATAACCGAACTAGCATACTGCTATATGTTAAACCTTCATTTAGCGGTCAGTTGCAATATAACCGAACTAGCATACTACTATATGTTAAACCTTCATTTAGCGGTCAGTTGCAATATAACCGAACTAGCATACTGCTATATGTTAAACCTTCATTTAGCGGTCAGTTGCAATATAACCGAACTAGCATACTGCTATATGTTAAACCTTCATTTAGCGGTCAGTTGCAATATAACCGAACTAGCATACTGTTATATGTTAGACCTTCATTTAGCGGTCAGTTGCAATATAACCGAACTAGCATACTGTTTTATGTTAGACCTTCATTTAGCGGTCAGTTGCAATATAACCGAACTAGCATACTGTTATATGTTAGACCTTCATTTAGCGGTCAGTTGCAATATAACCGAACTAGCATACTGCTATATGTTAGACCTTCATTTAGCGGTCAGTTGCAATATAACCGAACTAGCATACTGCTATATGTTAAACCTTCATTTAGCGGTCAGTTGCAATATAACCGAACTAGCATACTGCTATATGTTATACCTTCATTTAGCGGTCAGTTGCAATATAACCGAACTAGCATACCGCTATATGTTAAACCTTCATTTAGCGGTCAGTTGCAATATAACCGAACTAGCATACTGTTATATGTTAAACCTTCATTTAGCGGTCAGTTGCAATATAACTGAACTAGCATACTGCTATATGTTAAACCTGCATTTAGCGGTCAGTTGCAATATAACCGAACTAGCATACTGCTATATGTTAAACCTTCATTTAGCGGTCAGTTGCAATATAACCGAACTAGCATACTGTTATATGTTAAACCTTCATTTAGCGGTCAGTTGCAATATAACCGAACTAGCATACTGTTATATGTTAAACCTTCATTTAGCGGTCAGTTGCAATATAACCGAACTAGCATACTGCTATATGTTAAACCTTCATTTAGCGGTCAGTTGCAATATAACCGAACTAGCATACTGCTATATGTTAAACCTTCATTTAGCGGTCAGTTGCAATATAACCGAACTAGCATACTGCTATATGTTAAACCTTCATTTAGCGGTCAGTTGCAATATAACCGAACTAGCATACTGCTATATGTTAAACCTGCATTTAGCGGTCAGTTGCAATATAACCGAACTAGCATACTGCTATATGTTAAACCTGCATTTAGCGGTCAGTTGCAATATAACCGAACTAGCATACTGTTATATGTTAAACCTGCATTTAGCGGTCAGTTGCAATATAACCGAACTAGCATACTGTTATATGTTAAACCTTCATTTAGCGGTCAGTTGCAATATAACCGAACTAGCATACTGTTATATGTTAAACCTTCATTTAGCGGTCAGTTGCAATATAACCGAACTAGCATACTGTTATATGTTAAACCTTCATTTAGCGGTCAGTTGCAATATAACCGAACTAGCATACTGTTATATGTTAAACCTGCATTTAGCGACCACCTCTGTTAAGCGGTCACATTCTCTTGTTCCCTTGACTGACTGCTTAAAACAGGTTTGAATGTATAACAGACATTTTATTAGAGCATAATGAATACAAAGATAATGTATGCAAAAAAAAATCCAAATAGAAAATAACCTTATATTCATGTATTCGCATGTTCACAGTGTTTTCTACTTTCTTAAAATACTTTGTATATTACGTAGATAACCAACTTATGTTACATAATACAATATCAAAATAGTACTGCCTTTCCAAATGCTTCAGCCAGAGAATACTTTGATATGTTATTAGCTCATCTGGGCCCCGTGAGGTATTGTGGTCAGGCAATGTCCGCCAGGACGTCCGTTCGTCAACATTTTCTTGTGTACACTCTAATATCTTCATTTCTTAATCAATCTTTTTCAAACTTTATTACAATGTTTATATCCATAATCTCTCGGCCAAGTTCGAATATGGCTGATGTCCGCCCGTTAGGTCTTGAGGTATGTCCCTTGAACTATAGAAAATGCCAGATTTCACTGTGTACACTCTAGCATCTTCATTTCTTCAGCAATCTTCTTCAAACTTTTTAACAATATTTATCAATTTACACCCACAACCACAACCCTAGTGAGTGATTGGACCGTTCCCAGTGGCCAAGTAGTTAGAGCGTCCGCCTCTGGAGTGGGAGGTCGCGGGTTCGATCCCCGACCGCCACCAATCGGGGTGTTATCATGCCACATATCTAAGGCGTGATACTGCACTGTAACGGTCTCAAGTAGACATAGTCTCAAAATGACTGAATACTGGCGGTCGGACCACACACACACACACACACACACGGTGTGTGCCCCAGCAGTGACATGGCGCATTGAGCCCTGACTTGAGATGTAAGTTTAGTTCAAACTTATTTATTTTACGTCGATTGGGAAACGAGTTCTTACAACTTATAGAAATCCCTCTCGGCGGTTTCTAGGGTTGGACCAGTACGTTGCGCCTGAGAAGGCCATGAAAAACCCTTGTCCCCAACGGGATTCGAACTCATTCTTTCTGGACACGTCAACACTGGACCATCGCGCACTTAGAGATTATAGGAACAGGAACGAGTAGATAGTAAACAAATCATTAGGAGAACTATACAATGAGAGAAAGTCTATTTTAGAGGATGAACTGTGGAGACAAAACATTTTTATGGCCTTCACAGTCGCAAAAGTACTTGTCCAACACAGGAACTACCGAAAGTGATTTGTATACGAGAGTGTGAGAAACTGATTCCAGTCGGCGTGAAATGATTAAGTTAAAACCAAAGACCAGCTATCAGTTTTAATCCTTACTATCTCACAATGTATTAATGTACTTGCAATGTTCTATATGCATAAGGATCTGTGTGTGTATTGTCACGTTTTAATCATGTTCGGTGTGACTTCCTCCTAGCCATGTGTCAATTCAATGAATAGACGGGTTATATATAGATGAAATACCTGACTTATGCAACAAGGCGTTACTTAAGTTACTCATAGTTATGGTTTTGTTGTTGGTCGTAATGCTGTTTTTGTTGCTTTTGCTATAAGCATGCGTGCAAGCAAAATGTAAAAATGTATCTATTTCTAAGAAGTAAATTATCTCTCATCCGCAACAGGAACTTAACATTTTGTGCAATTTAAGTCGCACTTCCTTCATCAAAATAAATTTTGAAAAATGATACAAAAGTTAGATTAACTATATCTGAATCCATTATACGCCTTGATTATATATTTATTGCATTGTTTTCATAATGATACAAATGAAACATGACTTGACTTGACTATTTGATTTTACCGTCGCTTCGACAGTACAAATGAAACATGAAATATATACACAAGTAAAACAATATAATACATCGTAAGGTAATTATGTTACGTCTGTATGAATTTAACAAAAATAAGAATCAAAACACGTTGTTATTGTTAAACTTTTTATCCGATCGCACAGTATTTGAAAAATGTTTACCGGCCTTATAATTGTGGGACAAAATTAAGGCAAATTAATTGCCCACCCGGACATGAAATTAGATGAAATACACAATCATGTAGTAACCATCGCTGAAATAATATTTTAGTGACCCTGACGCATGATTCTTAAGGTAATCCATCCATCATTGAATCATAATCATGGTCCTTAAATGCTTAAAAAGGCATCAGTGCAAATGCAAGCATCCTTTGACTTGCAGTTAAAGTCTCTTTTGCTTAAAGTCTATAAAGTCCTGCATTTACTATAAAAAATCCCATGATCACCATGGATCGCTATCACAATTTAATAATGGATGCACTACATTAATTTCGGATTTACGTCAGAGCGTTAGCATATTGTAAACAGCGACAACAAACGTCTGTCAAGCATCCTTGATATATATTGTTGGTACAGGACAATGAAAACTTCGTAAAAAAACGTCGTAAAATGGTACTGGTATAGTTTCCTTGATTGGCGCTCAGCACATTAGGGTAGTCCCGGGACTGATTTGTCTGGTGTCAGGATAATGTGGCTGGGTGTGGTAAAATGTCACAATTCTTCTATGTGATATTGCAGTGTGGCAACACTATATCTGTCTCAAATAGACATAATCTCAGAATGACGGAAACTCAATAGGCAAACAATAAACATGTTGTTGTTGTTGTTGTTGTTGAACAACATGGACTGTTTTCAGGGCGCCACGGTCCAGAAGTAATATACCCGAAGGCGAATCCGAAGGTTATGGGTTTGAACACAGCTGTAGACAAGGATTTGTCACGGCCCTCCTCGGCGCAAAGTACTGGTCCAACCCAAGAATCTTTGAGAGTGATTAGAATAAGTTGTAAGAACTTGTTAATCGACGTAAAATATAAGTTTTAACTAAACATGAACCAGTATTGAGATGCATGATAGATATGGAACGTATGATATTTTCAAAACCGATTTTTCATCCCACTAAACTGAAACCTAGGTACATTCTACGTAAATTAACTGATTTTAATAAACTTTTATTAAATGTGTTTGAAGAAACTACCTCCTTAACCATTTTCTCGGTTGCGAATAATGTCACTTTTGCGGGACTGTCCTCTAAAAGCTTCTTGAAATGAGCGGGTAGCTGAATTCTGCTAAAACAGGATAACTCATTGATTTTACTTTTCGCGAGAATTCAATCTTCATGTTTGTCAGAGCTTTTACTTGGTCAGGTTTTTTTTATTCACTTCCTAGTAGCGTAGACGAGGAGAGATGAAACAGAAGCTGTTTGTGTAAGTTTTAATAGTCTTGATATGTACAACGCCCAGTTTCGTTACCTTTTTTGTAATTTAATTATAACTTTGCCAATGTGACCTCTTCATACTTACAATACTTATATTTCAAATACGCTGGTTTTAAAGCGAGAGAGATTGAAGGTAGATTTTAATTATGCACTGTGAAACCATCTCTTTCAGCTGACATATCGAGGGCCGACCGCAAAACTGTAACTTATAAGTGCGATTAGAAATAAACGGGGTGGGAATAGTCTTACGATAGGTACGATAAAATAGAAAGTTTATTTGCCGGATTCAAGATTGTTGTTGTTGTTATTGTTGTTGTTGTTGTTGTTGTTGTATGACTAGCTTCATCTAAAAGGGATCAGTCTCCTTAATTCCATCCGGCATTATGTAACTTTATAGACATATCTCATTCTTCCAAACCGACACTTAGCTTTTACCCTACATAATCTTATTTAAAGAAGAAGAAGAAGAAGAAGAAGAAGAAGAAGAAGAAGAAGAAGAAGAAATACATAACTGCCCACAATGACATCTAGAATAAACCTACTGTGGAATCATTAATTTTCGTTGGACACTTATTTTCGTCGATTTCTCACGAATTTTAATCCCCATGAACACCCCCCCCCCCCATTTTTTAGATTTTTGTAGAACCCACGAATAAAAGAAGCCTCGAAATTGCAGTAAGTAAATAAACAGCGGATTCATGTCAGCGAAAACAGTTTTTTTCTCACCAAATATGTTGAGCTTGCAATAATTTTATTAATCTGTTTTTGCCATTTTAATGAGTCTTGCATGATACTACATTTCTTACTTAAAAGAAGGCTATTATATGCAATGATCTTTATGTGATATACCTTCATGAAAATTTGGTTGCTCGGATAAAGGCTCTTATGAAGGAACGTCCTACAAAAGAGATTTGTTAATTCAAATTCAAATTGTATTCATAAATTTATGGAGAGACTAATTTCATAATTTTATGAATGATTTTGACAAATGATTTTATTTTCGTCCATGTGGAATGAATATTGGCACATACTTATATATTTATTTCCTCGGCAAATTTCTGTCAAACTTCCGGTATTCAGCACGGAAAAATAAAGGATTCAATATTTTATATATTTTAGAGAATGTAATGTAATACCCAATCTCATTAAAATCATATCCTAATTTTCGCCCCTTTACTATTCGCGATTAGGATCTGACAACATCGCATTAGGGGTCTTCTAAGTAATTTATATGCCTAAACAAGTTTTAAACCAATCAAATAGCGCGTTTCAAACCTTTTAATTTCAATTTCTTCTCACTGAACTTGTATCCACATGCAAAACATCTGTCACCCGAAGAATATAACTCGCGTACGGTATTTCTAACGATAACATGTTTTTGTTACTGTTTTGAATAGGGGTGACAGGTGTCAAAATCACAAACCGTGACTAAACTCCGTTGTACTGTAGTGTAAATATAAACGATGTTGTTAAATAACCAAAATGGTGCAGTGGGGTGACAGCCGTCTTATAATCAAACAGTTCCAAGTTATAAACCAGCATAGGAAGTGTTTTTTACTTAATGTTTTATCAAACATATCAGCCGTGTTTTCCTCGTGAAAGTTGATTTATGTGTTCAAATCATATACATGATAATTCATTACCGAATTTTCTTAGTTCCTTATTTTCGTTAGTACATGCACAATATTTAAACGTCTCAGAAAAGATGAGTGAACTAGATTCCAAAAGTGTACAAATCGTCAAAATATAACTAAGGCGACGGAAACAGCAAGCGAATGTTCTGACTACTCAGACACAGATAGTGCTTTCGAACGAAAATTTGAATGTATTAAAATGTTCATGAAATAATATACCAATGATGAAAAAACACACGAATGCAAAATGCCTCCGTGCTTAAACTATATTTTAGTTTGACATCCCTTTGTTATATCAATATTTCTATTGTCACAGAGGCAATTAAAACATTTTATTGCATTGCCCGCAAGTAAAATTGTTATTTTTTATGGTATTCAGTTGTAGTTTTTTTTTTTGTTGTTGTTTTTTATTGTTATTGTTTTTTTATTTTATTCAGCGATATATAACATCTTTGTCCGATCCAGAGATTAAAAAAAATATGACTTTTTTTATTTCATCAATTTTTTGTGTGTTATGTTATAGTTCAGCATCGGATACTCACGGCTGTCTATCACATCTGTATGGAATGAGCGCTCGTGGGTTTCCGACGCTGGTATTTCAAATGCCATAACTTGGTGTAGATATCATCTGTAGCAACTTAACAACTTAACGATCCCGGTTTCCGTGTGGTTAGAGCGTCCACTCCGTAATCTGGAGGTCGTTGGTTCGATCCCCGGCCGCGACAGAACTGGTACTGTTATGCCTCCCTTGCTTTGCGCTCGACATATTAAAGTACTTCCGGGACAAGCTGGCCCGGTATCAGGATAATGTGACTAAATGTGGTGTCATGCCACGTGTCTACATTGTAATATTACTCTAAGGCAACACCATATCTGTTTACTGTAGACAAAATTTCTCAAATGACTGAGCAATTGTTGCTGGGACGTTAAACCCAAACAAACAAAACTTATTCATTCATTTGAAGCCATATCACACTACGTGTTACTCCGGAGTACCTTTATAATACAGTGTCAAGATTAATTACCGAATGTAACGTTTACTTACATAGACTTAACAAATAGAATAAACATAACACAAGTAGCGGATGATTTGGGAGTGCGCATTACATACACGTATCAACAAACCTGGGAGTAATCAGGCAATGGATAGTGTAATTTAAGTTCCTTTTGAAAGGAGGGCTTGTCCAGTAAACCGGTTTTTCCAAAGTATCTGTTGCATAACCACCTGCTGAATTGTTCAAGTCTTCACCACAGTATAATAACTAAGTACCTTGGAATGAATTAAATTTTTGAATTTAGCTGTCACGAATCGAAGCAGAGTACCAAAACAGGAGGATACATTTTGAATGATTGTTTGCTCCTTCACACATTTCATGTTTACTTTAGAAAACCCGCATATGACGTGATCCTGGCTATCTTACAAATGAAACATGTCCCCGAAATATAACGAGAAACAGAAGAACTGCCACGATGAATCACAAATCGAAATGAATATATGTCTTGCGGCTGACCTAAGGTGACGTACCTATCAATACACTGCACACACTGTCTGTGGGTGGGAGGTTTTTTCTTTTTCTTTTTTTTTTTAACTTAAAGAAAAAAAAACTTAATAAAATTGAATAAACTAAATAGATAAGGTATGTTACGTCGTGATTTTGATAACGTTGATAATAGATTAAATATCAAAATTTTGTTCTTAATCAATATAATGAATTATATACAAATTCACAATAAAACGAATTCTATCAAAGAAGATACAGATTTATCTAAATTTATTCGTAAATAGGACTTTCATCGGGTTTTATTTTATAGACACTCCGTCTGTGTGTGTGTTTAAATTTTAAGGAGATATATATTTGACCAGAAAACACTGACATTACACGGATATTCTAGAGCAAGATTCTAGCACTTGGTCGATTGTGGTCATTAATTTTTCATGCTATTTCACATACATTTAGAAACAAATTGAGATTACTATACATGTACAAACCTCTCTGAAATAATGGAGTGACATACGACGGTATGGTAACCTACCTATAATGCATATATTCCATACCGTCGTATGTATGCAAGGGGAAATGTATCATCAATTCATAATGATATTTCAAAACAGCTCTTCCCGAGTAATTGGTACAAATATTTAAAAGTGTTCTTCTCTCCCACTTTAATGTCAATGAAGCTTTTGTTTCTTGACAAAGAAAAACTCGGTAAGTTTAGGTCATATTTCATGGAGTCAAATCCTGATCCTTGCCGTCATGACATCGACGGCAATGGAGTCTTGTTCAATTTCTAAATGTGATGACATGCTTACTGTTTGACATTCAAATTCAAACTTTATGATTGCCTTGTCAACTTCCTTGTATTTTTTCTGCAGTTGTAGAAATGATGTACACTCACTCATTTCACAAAGAATTTGTTCAAACACATTGTGCCTAGAGTCCATATCGTTAATATCAGGCACTGTGTTCCCAGTCTCTGTCTCATTCTGTGTAGGTGCACATATGTCGTCTTGTCCTTTCGTTTTACTCAGAGAAATTCTTTGTGTTTAATTTTTTTGTGTGTTTCTATTTGTGTTTCTATTTCTTTTTTTCATTTGCCAGTACTGTCAAAGGCATTCATTTTCCGTTTTCCTCCAGCGGCTGGGGTTTCAGTTAATAAAAATAATTTAAAAGGTCATGAAAAATAGTTTCTTTTTATTTTTTTAAAATCAACGCACAAGCGCGCGCACACACACACACACACACACATGTTATAATATAGAATCGGTGTTGATCATAATCGTATAAACTGATCAATTTAAGCATACGTCATACCTGAAACTAAAGGACTGGTTGATTGGATGTACAGGTAAAATATACACAGCAACACTATTTCAACTTCAACAGCAATTTGTAAATAATCATTAAACTTTATTAAACCGTTATCAATTTTTATATTTCGGAATAAAAGGTGTGTGCATAAAAATGAAGAAAAAAAAATTACATTGGCAAGGAAATAAATAAAGGTGCAAGACTTGTGCAGTAGCTATTTTGCATTTTATTGTATTAATACGTGGCGACAGTAATTGACAAAACCAAATTCAGAAGTAAGAGATATAATTTCTTATATAAGATCAAACAGATAGCCAAGCCTAGATGCAAAATATATATAATGACTTAAGGAAAATTAATAAACCGCAGAAAGTTACAACCAAGAAAGTAGAAATTGCTCAAGCTAAAGACATGTATCACAAGTAATATGAATTCAAGCAATCATACAAATGTCAAATGATTACATAAGCATCTGAATTTACATCTCATTGTACAGGATAAATACAGTCTCATATAGTTTTCTTTTTTGTTCAAACACTTCTATGATTCTGCAGAAAATACTCCAGCAAGCTACAATGAAATCATTAATGAATTAGTTGATTACCGGGGTATATATAAGGGAATTTCATGGGTACCCTTATTCGTAGATTCGTGTTCTAGAAAACACGAGATCTATATAAAGAGCAGGTTTCGTGGGGATGAATATTCGTGGATAAAATCCTTCACGAAATCGACGAAAATTAGTGCCTCACGAATATTAGTGATTTCACAGTATTTTTTAAAGCCATTATTATCACAGTTACGGTTTTTATACAGTATTTTCCCCTTTGTTTTAAGGAACAGCCTCGGGTCTTAGACACGATACAGACGTTGATAATCCTGGACTAATCTGGTATTAAGGAACTGAAACAAAAACAGCATTTATTTACCATACTTCATCCCAAACTCTGCAGTTCTGTTTTATTAGATTAATAAATTTTAAAAGCTGTCCATCTTTATCACAATACACATGTATAAGGACTAATGCAGATGTTATTGATAAATTGAATAAACTTATAAAATGATAATTACAAAGATTGAAAGACATATTCATTAACTGATTGCATTAAGTAAATAGCTGGAGAATTTCTGAGACCGAAACATTTCAGGGGGAGAGACATAACTAAGTTGCAAAGGCATATGGCCCAGCACTTTTGTCTTTCGTTGTTGTTGTTGTTGTATTGGGGTTTACCGTCGCTGCGATAGTATTTCAATCATATAGCGACGTCCAGTTAATTACAGGTGGAGGAAGACCCCGAGTACACAGAGGTACCCGAGTAGAACCAATGACCTACCGCAAGCCAGCTGGAAGGCTTCCTCACATGAAAAACCGAAGTCCCTACCGGGCTCTTGTCTTTCGTATGTTACAATAACTGTTTGCGCATTTGTAAGATAAAAAGTATGTTTAAAACAAATATTTAGCGAAAAGATACCCCCATGAACCATCATTGACTTCACCATGAAAAATGTAAACAATATAGCACGTGATGATAATAATGATTATAAAAAGGTTAATGAGAAAAAGAGATAAAATTTATTTCAGACTCAAGAAGGAAGGGAACAACAAGACGAGGGCGGCTTTTCTAAAAATGAAAAATCACATAAAAAAAACAAATTAAACTGTCTTAAAAAAAATTTAATTAAAAAAACTTTTCAGCCTTATCAAAAACGCCAAGCAGGATGCAACAGGCATTCCCCCACTATTTGACAAAATTTCAGGTTCCATCAAATCAGACAACAGTGAAAAAGCAGATATTTTGAACAGACAGTTTCAGTCAGTATTCACTCAGATGACACCTATCTCACTTGCTCAATCTTGCTTCGCAGCTATTCGAAATATTAATACACAAGATTTTTCTTTTTACAGGAAGTACCCAATCATGCCTGAAATTACCATAAACATCAGTGGAGTGGAAAAACTTATATCAAATTTAAGACCAGATAAAGCTGCTGGACCAGACAACATCAAACCATTAATTTTAAAAAATCTTTGTCAACAAATCTCACCAATCTTGCTAATACTATTCCAAAAAACTCTTGATACAGGTACCCTCCCCAAGGTATGGACATCTGCAAACGTGACCCCTCTATTCAAGAAAGGAAACAAAGAAGATCCAGCAAATTATAGACCAATATCTTTAACATGTATTCTTTGTAAGGTGCTTGAACATATTGTAGCTTCAAATTTAACAAAGCACTTCAATAAGCATAATATACTTTATGACTTACAGCATGGTTTCAGAGAAAAACGTTCCTGTGAAACACAACTCCTGCAACTTACTGACCAACTAGCGAGAAATCTTGTTAATGGACAACAGACTGATTTAGTTCTTTTAGATTTTAGTAAAGCTTTTGACAAGGTCAGCCACTTAAAGTTATTGTACAAATTACAGGAACATGGAGTCAAAAATTCAACCCTGTTGTGGATAAAATCTTTTCTCATAGGCAGAACACAAAAAGTCGTTTTGGAGGGAGGATGCTCATCAGAAGTCCCAGTAACATCAGGAGTACCTCAGGGATCTGTACTTGGCCCACTTCTCTTTCTGTTATATATAAATGATCTTCCAGATACCATAACTTCTCAAGTTCGTTTATTTGCAGATGACACTGACGTTTACCTAGCTATAAACAACAAGCAGGACTGATTACACTTCAGAAAGACCTCGACAAGCTGGTGCAGTGGGAAAAGAAATGGGAAATGGAATTTAATCCCAGTAAATGCATTGTTTTAAATATTACTAAAAAGAAGAAAGCACTTTCCTTTGATTACAGATTACACGGACAAGCTTTAGAAACAGTGGATAATGCCAAATACTTAGGAGTTACAATATCAAAAGATCTCTCTTGGAATAAACATATTGACAACATTACTTCTTCTGCTAATAAAACTCTTGGTTTCCTCCACAGAAACATCCAGACAAAGAATAAGGAAGTTAGAGAAGCAGCTTACAAAACATTGGTTAGACCTCAAGTAGAATATGCCTCTACAGTCTGGAGTCCTCATACACAGACATATATAGATAAAATAGAAAAAGTACAACGCAGAGCAGTCCGATGGGTTAATAATAACTATTCTTATTACGACAGTGTCACCAGCATGCAGAAGGAACTTGACTGGCAAACCCTTCAGTACAGACGTGATGTCACCAGACTTCTTATGTTTTACAAAATAGTAAATAACCTTGTTGCTGTCCCATTACCTGCATATCTTGAAAGACCAGCGAGGATATCCCGCCACTTACACTCTTTATCTTACAGGCAAATTCATACTCCAGCTAGCTACTTTAAATATTCCTTTTTTCCTTATACAGTGATACTTTGGAACAGCTTACCAGAAAATATAGTCTCACAAAATGATCTTTTAGCATTTAAACAAAAGCTCCTCTCGTTTCAGATAATAGACCGTCCCTGAATCAACAAAAAGATGTTTTTACCAGATCTTAAACCTAACATATTCACCTTTTTTTTCAGAAAATTTTCTCACCCTAACAAAATTTTTATTTTAACAGTTTTATCCTTGCACAGACGCGCACCTGCCAGTAATACCCGAAAGGGGAGTTTGTGCAGTATATATAGATAGATAGATAGATAGATAAGGATTATAATATACTCCTATTCATCAATTTTCTGACTTCCGTTCATTTCGGTCGCCATGCCCCGAAAAGACAGTTAATAAAAGTCTTTAAGCATTAAAATACTAACATGCGGTTTCTTCAATTTTATGGCGCTGCCGAAAATTCCTTTGAGATAGGCAAATCGTGACAAAAATTGCGAATCCGAATAAAAAGTTAATCAGGAGGCCCAAAATTATTACTAACGGCAACGACAGTTCATCTGGAACAAAAGGGGGATAAATGGAATCTTTATCATCAATAAAAAGTTGACTAGCATTTTTAATCATATTTCATGCATATATTTAGACAGGTGTAATTTGAAAACGGCCCCGGTTGCGGAATAGTCAGAGTATACGCCTCGTGATAGAGAGGCAGTGGGTTCAGATCCCTGGTCGCAATATACAACGGAACTTGTATATCCCTTGTGTTAAGCGCTCAGCACATAAAGCTAGTTCCAGAACGGGTTGATTAAGTATCAGAGTAGTGAGGTTAGATGAGGTATTATGCCACTTTTCTACAATGTTATACCGTAGAGGGACAGTATTATATATGTCCCACGTAGATTCAACTCTCCAAAATAGATGCGACATTGTCGGTGGGACGTTAAACCCAAGGGGAGTAGCTTATTTCTTTTATCGTCAAAGAGAAAACGTATACCTTTTGAATAATTGTGTTCAAAATGTAACAATAAAGCATTAAACTTGCCAGGGTATATAAAACGTACATGTAACAAATGAATTTAAGTTGTGGCTTGGTGCGAGCTTGATCTCGTGGCACAATTTCACGTTTTATACATGTTATCAAATCTGACTTTGCTTATCAAGCTTAACTGAAAAAATGGGCGACACAAACCTCGACGTATACGTTTTCTATTTCTATAATGCAGAAATTAGGCTTCCATAGAATTACAAAAAAGAAAGAAAAAAAAAAGAAGGGAAACTAATCGAGTCATCTGTATAACTCTATTTGAGCGAGTGCAATCACACTCTTTGAGCAACATATATTCTAAATTCGACTTATCCAGAACATAAATGGTTGGTCGGTACATTGAAACATACGCAGTATGAATCCTAATCTATAGATAATATTCCTTTTTGAAAAAATAAATAAATACACAATGATGGTATTAAAATATAGCGTTTACCTTCGGTCGGAATTCGTCTGAAATGTTAAATGCATATAGTACTATTACAGTAAAATATTGTAAATTAATAAACAACGAAATATCTTTTTTTTTATTTATTTTTTATTTTATTTATCCATTTATAATATATAACAAATGCTAATATCTTTCGAAAATTAATGTAGTAGTATATTTTATACTTATTTATTTTACGTCCATTGGGGGAAAAGTTCTTACAGCTGATTTTAACCCCTCTCGACGGTTCCTGGGTTGGACCAGTACTTTGCGCCTAGAAAGGTCATGAAAAATCCAAGCCCCAAACGAGGTTCGAACCCACAACCTTAAGAGCCGCAGTCGGGTATGTTACTACTGGACCACGGGTCACTAAATAAGATTAAAACTATTTACAGTGTTAGACCAATAAACATATGCAACATATGTTCCAAATCATATAACGTATACAATGAAAGCATTACATAAACAGAGACGTATTATAAATATCAATCAAACATAGTATTTTTAAAAAGCATATCATCTGGTTAAGTAGGCAATATTCATACGCTGATAATATTAAACTATGTATTAAGTAGATTATAGACGTTTAGAAAATTAAGCACTTTGTGTTTAACTTAAACTTAGTTTTAGTACTTAGTTAAAGTATTTACTTAGTTTTATTAGACACAAAAAAAAACTTAATATTGTAAAATGGTTATAATGTACGTATAAGAGACTTAAACCAAGTACCAAAATGAAATGACTGTATTTAAAGTATCGTCATTTGGAAGTCAATACCATGTATATAAACGATCAAAAACAATTATCTAAGTTCCTGCCAATTGCCTCTTAACGAAACATATAAGACGTTTTTTTTAGATGAAGAAATGTTGCAAACGTATTACAAGGAAAATATCACAACACTTACTGGCAGACCGGTCTATCAGAAATCAGAAGACATCTTTCCCCATCTTCACACTGACCGTTTGTTAAAAAGAACATCTGACAAAGCAATGTTTCCCTAGACGTCCCCGGAGCCAGAGATACTGAAAATGTTGAATAGGAAAATAGCAGTTACTTTAAATGCCCTGTTGTGAAGTAACTTGTCAGACCACATTTTACAAAGGTGTTATGATTTGGGTGACTAATGATAGAGTGAGACTTTTATAAGAACTTATTCTTTTATTCGTTTGAGGTACGATATGAAAGTAATTATTTCCCCTAGTTTGTAATGCAGAAACCAATAGGTGGCGTTGTAAGAGCGACAAATATGCAGCCACGTGAATATCGTGCGCTCAGTTTGAAGTTGTCATTCAGTTTTGGATAATCGGACTGTATACATCGTTATTAAAGATGAGGATATACAGGATTTTTCCGTATAAATATGTCGCAGACCAGCTCAGTCGGCATGTGGGTTTAAAGGACGACACAAGATACGACAGAATCGTGTTTATATGACTCCAATCTTCCCTGTATATATATAAATATATATAAACAATTCACAGTTTCTTGGAGCATGTCAAAATGGCGATGTTTATCTTTTCAAATAAATTACGGAAGTCATTGCGATTGGTTATCGATCTAGTGCTGAAAAAGGTTAAAGAGGTTAAAAAGGTTAGAAAGTTCAATTACAAAAATAAGGAATGGTTAAAGGGAGAAAACTCAATTACGCTACACTTATCTTAATTGCGACAGCACTACGATACCTATTTGCTACTCTACAGTAAGTGAATATTACAAGTACATTATCAAAGGTAATTCATTATATAGAACAAAGACGTTTTCAATGTGCTTTATTGTTTTATTAAATTGCTTAAACCTGAAATGGGATAACGTGTTATATTTAAATATAAATATTATACACCCTATGACATATTCCCCCCGAAAAGGAAATGGCGTCCCGACATTCTTGTACGCCACAAAATCTAATTAAAGAAACCGAAAACATATATATTAGTATGTCATAATACCAAATATAAATACAATGCAGACTGTCAAGATATCAATTTATCTCGAAATAATCGTCTGAAATAAAAAAGAAAACGATGCATACTATTAGATTCGGCACGTTTATTCCATAATCGATGTGACAAATTTGAAAAAGAGCTCATAGAAATTAGTGTAAATAATGGTATAAAAAGACATCTAGTTAAAATATACAAAAAGTGGCTTTCGTCCTGATCTGAAATGAAACCAGACTAAAAGAAACTATAAGGACGTATCCTTTAGGTCGTTATAACATATCCACCAGAACATAAGCTATGACGAGAAAGGAATAATATTGACCTATGAAGAACATCTATGAAGAGTTTGCCAGAGGTAAGTATCTATCTACTCTTCTATATTATCTAGATATATGAATTCCATATTCCAATTCTCATTCGTCGCCGTAAGCTGAAATAAAATAATATAAATGAGGTTAGTACATGTACATATCAATGATAAAAAAAAAAATCTGTAAAAATTCATCTTTTTCTGGACCACGTAAGGTAAGTATTCTCTTAAAAAAAAAAATCTCCTTGCATGACCTACATAACCCAGTCGCCGGAGCTTTGCCACTTCGGTTGACATCTTCGGCGATTTGGTCGTACTTGGTCTTTTTCCTGCTTTTGATGAATCTTTCCTCCAGACGTTCCTTCATTGTTCCGTTCTTTATCAATATCGTCTACTTGAACAGATGCTAATGGTAGTAAAAGATTTCTATGTACTGTTCTTGATTTTCTCGAATTGTTCTTCTTTATTTTGTAAACTGGGATTTCTGAATTCGGCTGATTGATAATAACGTATGGCTCCGATTCCCATTTATCGGCGATCTTATTTTTGCCTCTGATGGTAACATTCCTGGCCAATACTTGATCTCCCTTATGTAATATTGCTGCTTTAGCTTTTAGATCGTAGCGATTTTTATTCAAAGAAGCTGTGGATTTTGATGCTTGCTTTGCTTTTGAGTATGCATATGATAGTCTATCTCGTAATTTCCTGGTGTATTCATTTCTACACTTTGAATTGTTGTCATCAAAAGTAATTCCAAGTAAGGCATCTATAGCTAATCTAGGTTGTCTGCCGAACATGAGAAAGTACGGAGAAAATCCGTGCTGTCATGGATTGTTACATTGTAGGCATGAACCAATGGACCGACATGCGACTTCCAATCCTGCTTCTTATCCTCCTCAAGTGTTCCAAGCATCTTCAGCAAAGTCTGGTTGAAGCGTTCCGTCACCCCGTTCCCCATGGCATGGTACGCTGTTGTCCGAGATTTGTCAATTCCAGCTAACCTACACAGCTCCTGAATGAGACCAGATTCAAAGTTGGCTCCTTGATCACTATGTAGTCTAGCTGCAAATCCATAGTGGACGATGAACTGCTCAAAGAGAAGAGTCTGATTTTTTGTAGGGTAAGCCTGTGCGTATCTGGTGAAGTGGTCTGTCACAACAAGAATATGTTCAAAACCACCCTTTGAACGCTCCAGGCTAAGAAAATCAAGACATACTAATTCCATGGGTTGGTTTGAAGAAATAGGTACAAGAGGGGCTGTAGACGGCTTTGATTTCCTCGCAATACAACGCTGACAATTGCGAACTTTGTTCTCAATAAAATGATCCATTCCGGGCCAATAGAAACGTTGCTTGAAAAGGGATGTTGTTCTGTCCCGGCCCTGGTGACCTAAATCATCATGGAGAGCTTTGAAGACATCTCCTCGGACGGACTGTGGAAGTATGAGCTGTTTACATTTTTGGTCTTTAAATTGTCCTTGTCTAAATAAAACGCCATCTCTCAGTTCAAGATTGTCCCAATCACGGAGATATCCGACCGCTGGACTCAAACAACCACTGACCCGCTTAGCTGACGGTCTAGTGCCTTTTTCCAAATGGTCTAAGATTTCTGCAATGATAGGGTCGTCGTGTTGTGCTTTCTTCCAATCTTTTGAACTAAGTGAGTATGAATCAACTATATCAGAAGGAATTTCATTTGATGTTACGGAATCAACTATATCTATTGAGTCGGGTGAAACCAACGACATTGCAAGTGGTGTTTCGGAAGGTTTTGATGAAGCTGCAATAGACATAGCTGAAATGATGTCTTCATTAATGGTCTTTTCTTCTTTATCCATAGGGGTTATGCGAGACAAACCATCTGCATCTGTGTTTTTCTTGCCAGATCTATAGGTAGTGCGAAAATTATAATTTGAAAGAGCTGCCAGCCATCTATGTCCAGTTGCATCGAATTTTGCAGAGGTGTTAACATACGTTAGAGGATTGTTGTCAGTGAAAACTTCAAATTCTGTACCATAAAGGTAATCGTGGAATTTTTCAGTGACGGACCATTTTAAAGCTAGGTATTCCAATTTGTGTGCCGGATAATTTTTTTCGGATGGTTTAAGACTCCTACTGGCATACGCTATTACACGGTCGACGTTATTTTGACGCTGGTATAAAACTGCTCCTAAACCTTTTGAAGATGCGTCTGTGTGGAGTTTAAACGGAAGGTCGTAATTTGCGTATGCAAGAATAGGTGGATTTACTAGTTTGGCTTTCAGGTCATCAAAAGCTGACTGTTGTTCGTTTCCCCATACAAATGGCTGTCGTTTGGATTTCTTCTTCGTTGGTGTTTCAGACTTAAGGGGATGTCCAATTAAGAGGTTATTCAGTGGTTTGGCGATTGCGGCGAATCCCTTGATAAACCTTCTGAAATAGCCAACGAATCCCAAAAACTTTCTTACATCTTTTACAGACTGTGGGGTTGGCCAATCTTTCACAACTTTAGTCTTTTCCGGATCTGTATGTATGCCTTGTTTCGAAACTAGATGGCCAAGATAAGTAATCTTATCCTTGAAAAATTCGCACTTTTTTGGGTTAATCTTCAAATTGTTTTCTGATAAGCGTTGGAAGACTGCATTTAGACGTTCAATATGAGAATCTATATCCTTTGAAAAGATAACAATATCATCCAGGTAAATTAAACAATCTCTCAAATTCAAATCACCCATGCATCTCTCCATTAGTCGTTGAAATGTGGCCGGGGCGTTACAAAGTCCAAATGGCATCCTGTTGCATTCAAAGAAGCCAATTCCCCACACTTGAAATGCTGTTTTTTCTTTATCAGACTCATCCATTTCGACTTGCCAGTAACCAGATTTCAAATCAAGCTTAGAAAAGTACCGGGAGCCTGCCAAAAGGTGCAAAGTGTCGTCAATACGGGGAATAGCATAAGCATCCTTCTTGGTTCTATTGTTTAGTTTCCGATAGTCTATACAGAAACGAATAGATCCATCTTTCTTTTTTACGATGACAATGTTGGATGACCAAGGACTCTTTGATTCTTGAATAGCACCTATTCTTAACATTTCTTGTAGATGTTCCTTGACTTCGTTATAAATAGCTGGAGGAACTCTTCTGTAAGGCTCTTTAAAAGGTATATTGTCTGTTAACTCTATTTTGTGACGAACACTTGTGGTTCCACCACCAAGGTCATGGGGACTTTTAGGAAATATTGATTTCCATTTCTTAAAAGTTCGTAAACTTTATGTTTCTGATCTGTAGAAAATTTAGAATCTTCTATGTGTACTCCATAATCTTTCTTGAAGTCATAATCTCTACTCTTTTCTTCTTTTTCAGGTACAGTGTGCTGGTGAGAAACTGGAGTATCCGTACATCTTGGTAAATATTTTTGATTGTTACTTTTCTTTTCAGGTTCTGATGTGAAGCCAGGTAAGTATGTTTCACCATTTGTCTTCTCTTCTACAGGTGCTGAAGTCTTCCTGCCAATGTCCACATAGCGGAGAACTTTCACTTCATTCAGTTGGCATATCTCATATTTGGCGGGAATCTTTAAGACTTTTGCGGAGATGTTGCATATCTTGACTGGAATACGTGCTGTCTTCCCTGCGCTTTTAAGCTGGACAACTCGAGGACACACTAAAGGCTTCTGTTCGTAGGTGTCTTCTATAGGCTCAGTGACGTCCGCATCAACATTATGTGATTTGCGTACAAAACCACTTATTGTTCTACTTTCCATCGGTTTAAGTGTTATTGGTTGAGTGGTTGTAGCTACACCAACTGACGCCGAACCAATTGACATGAATGCTGTCTTCCATGCATCTGGTGTATCCTCCTTTTGCTGATTGTTTACCTTGAGTTCACGTATGACGTTTGTACCAATCAATATAGGGACTCTCTGATGATACTCTGTTTCAGGTACAACAAGGAAAAGAGTGTTTACATACCCATTTGCGAATACTTTGCTTTCTACTTTAGCTTCAATGTAGCCAACATAAGGTACAAGTGACCCGTTTGCAGTTTTAACTTCAAGTTCAAAATCGTCTAGGCTGTGTAAAACAGGCTTATTTGGTAGATCATTATAGAACTTTACAGATAATGAACTAACCATTGAGCCACTATCAATAAGGGCTCTTGACAGAACACCTTCGAAGAGAATGTCTGTCTCACTGGATGACCCAATCAATCTATTCATGAATGGATGTGTAGGGCAGTTCTTACTTTCATTGCTAACATCATGCCCTGCGATGGAAGCATTTACTTGTTTAAATCTTTGTTCCGGTCTTTGTATTCATTTGGCGAAGCACTAGACTTCGGAGCAGTAGCCTCCACGCCATCAGCCTTTACTTGTCCGCTATCTCTGTCGTAGTAATTTCTCTGAAAAGGTCTACTTCTAGGTTGACTAAAGTACTTTTGATTGTAA
>CM037792.1:17024233-17074233 GCA_021229015.1 Solen grandis | reverse complement strand
CAACGTTTTGCACATTGAACACAAACTGAGACACATACATACACATATGCTCACAAAAGCCCAGTAGATACACAGTTCACAAAACAAGGACAGGCCTCAGGAAGGTAAAACTCTTTTCAGGCTTGTTGAACTTTCAGGCTGGTTTAAACATAACTGATTTTATGTAGTTTTCTTGTTAATTTTTTTTTTTTTTTTTCAGATTCATTACTCTTATTTGAAACCCTGATCATGGAATACATTGTAACCACACATAAACACAATAGTGTTCTTTGGAACACATGTGTCACCTGCTGAAGCCTGACAGATAAAGTGTGACGGGAAGACAGATAGATGGCTGTGAGGCCGGATTGGAATAAGGGCAGTTTCTTCAGTTATTTTCTTTTGTTTTTTAAAGGGCCATGGCCCTTTATTCTTTTGTTATTGAATGAAGTCAATTGTTCTCTCTTGTTCCGTTTACTGTTAGTTGGCCCCTTACTCCAATCTGGCTGCGCAGATGAACAGACAGACGGACAGACAATGGAAAAGTGATCCCTATATTTCATCTCTGTTTACAGCAGGTGACACAATCAAACTAGTAATACAGTGCAGCTTTACTGTATTTGGAGTCAGCATCTGGATACAAGACTTTTTTTGACCACATTATAACTGAAAATTAAGATTTTGAATCCAATATTGAACCAAGTTATTTGGGATTTCATTTCACAATGGAGCACATAATATTATAAATATATATAAAGTCTGCTTCAACCAAAATCTTTGTTTGGATCTCTCCTATTCATTTAAGCAAGCACACGTAGAGTGAACACATTAGCAATGACTGGTCCTACCGTTGATTAAAGACATAAAACTTTATAAGTCATTTTAATGCATACAGCCATTTACATTATCTTTATGACTAATCAATACTTATTTAATGTTAACTATAATTACCAATTAACACAGAGGAACGGATAAGCTTTATTGGTCATCCTTTGCTTTCAGCACTAACGAGTACCATAAAATAAGGAAGAAGTTATTATCCAGTAATTTATTAAATGTCTTAGATAGACATATGACACAGTGTGTGTATGTCTAACAGTTACTAAACCTGAGTCACTCAAATGAGAAAAGCATCTATTGAAAGTGGTTATGTCAAATTCAGGCAGGAGTTGAGGTCTATCGCTAAGTTTAAAGAATTAATGGAGTCTCCTAAACCTTAATTGTGTTTCTTTACCATTTGATTTGATATATATAGGCACATGTCCATTTTAAATTGAGTAATGAAACAGTTACACAATTAGCTATCGTATTCAGACTCACTCAAGTAAGAAAGACATTCTCCAATATGAGTGGGACATGACATATTTAAGCAGAGGTTGTGACATAATGCTTAATTTACCAAATGAATCGTGGTTAGGTTTCTACACTTATAAATGTGATAATATTTAGGTATATGCATATTTCTAATTGAGAAACTATGCAAACAATATGTTCCTCTCAGGTTTCAAACCTCTTTGTTTAAATTCATTTACCCATTTATGTGCAAAAATTCCAATCTAGCATCAGGAATTAAAACAAAACCCAAATAAAACCTGCATTATCCCTCTATATATAAAAACCAATTGACAAGACACTGTAATACATATTAATTACGTCGATACTCTTCTCACAAGATTGAACACAATCCAGAGCTATCAACATGCCACGACTCAACAATGTAAAAGTAAGCACATGCACATTTTGTTAGCTAGTTTCTGCAGAAAATTGTGAGCGTTCCACACTCGTAGTCCTTCTTCAAGTATTGAACATAATGCCAAATGACCTGATGAAACAGGGGGTGTAACCCTTGTGAAACTTTACAGGAAAGATGTGATTTTCTTATTTTTTGTTATGGACCATCAGTCAGTGAAAATGTATTCACAGATTAATTTGTTTCCACTATGATTTGCTTCTTAAAATCCAGAGCAGGACGTAATTTGGAGCACGTGATTTCTTTAACATAACAAGATCACGTTGACATTGAATTTTATTAATGAGGTACTTAAAGAAACAGTTATTTGTGAATTCATTTTTAAGAAACACAAGGTCTGTTAAATGAATGATGTAGGTTATATTCATGGATAAAACTTTCAATAACGAAAATAAGAGTCCTACAAAAATTAATAACTTTACAGTATAAAGCTTCCTCCCTCTTTATATTTGTCCAGAGGGAGGGAAAACGTACCAAGAACAAAAACAGTTAAAAGATTAAAATGACGTTTGCTCCCTTAGAATTGTGATTTCTGAACACAAAATACGCAGTTCTTGTATAAAGCCTGCTGCACACAAAATCAAACCAATACAATCCCACAATGAAACCAATGTAAAGCTAATTTACACACAACAAGCAGTTTCAAACATCACCAATTCCTTAAGTAAAAGCATTTATACAAAGGAAAAAGGTATCTTTATAAATGATGAGGCAAACAACATCTAATAAATCCTGCTATAAGTACTGTGATGGCACCATCTGTGCAATGATTCTGACTGTCAAGATCAGTGGTACCCATGTGTCGGTCAAACTTGATACACAGAAAATAACAGGAACCAGGGATAATTCTGTCTGAAAAAGTTCTGAGACTTAAGTTCTATGTCTGGCAAGTCAACATTTTTACATGAGATTTTCTCCTTCAGTTTTGCAATTCAAATGAGTTTTCAGCCAAAAATGGTGGAAATCCTTACAATTTTGCCCTGGATAATATTAATATTACAAAAAAAAAAAAAAAAAACATATTTGAAGTTGCAAAACTCAATGTTATGATGCATTGTATTCCTATATCATTTAATCCTATATAAGATATTGAATCATATATTATTCAACCCTTTCAAACTTTAATCACAATGCTCAAGTCATTCAAATGTAAGGATTCATTTGTTTCATATATGGACTAGTTTTTTTATAATAATTCTGTCTTTATACGGAAATAAAAAGGTATTCAACTATCTAACAACTTTGACATTTTCATAAAACTCAGGAACATTTTTTTTCCTTTTAAAAATAATAGAAGTAAAAGTGTTCTCATAATTGTTTCTTAAAATTCTTTCAATGTATACGATTATAAAAATAAAAGCAGGTGCCAATAAAGGTAATAAATTCCATGCTACAATGCCTTAACTCAAGCAATATAAAAAATTGAACTGTTTGTAAATGGATGTGACACAATGCATATGTTTCCTTTATAGCTCCCATTTATTTTATGAAGCATGGGAAAAAACAGATGTTTTAATGACACATTTCTGTCAAACATGCTAAACTTTTCAGTTTTATATTTTTCTTCCAAACTGTTATAAATTTCAGAAAACATACATAATTAAACATGCCACTAGGCATGTACACTGATCCATAAGTTCCTGTTTTCAACATTAAACACCTTGGTTGTCATGGTAATGATAAAATGACTAGACTCTGCTACATTCTACCCACCCCCCCCCCGGCAAAACAGTTGTGAGTCCCACCCACCCTTCCGCTATTAAAACAAACCTTCCTCTCTCCCAAATCCACCCAGAATTTCCCCTGTTCACAGCATTAGAACCACTGCTAAAGTAAAGTAGTTTTAAAAAGTTATAATACAATTTCAAAGGGCCTTAAGAATATAGAGTAAAGAATGAGAAAAGGAAACATAAATGACTTTCAACACCATAAAGAAAGGCACCTTTACGCACACTTGCAAAAATCTACCATATTGCGACAATGTAACATTTTTTCTCTTCAAACACAACAAAGAATATCATGCTTTGCCCTATAACCTTCTTAGCTTCATTCATATAGATTTGACAATGATATCATGAAAAAAAATTATATTACCAAACTTCCCATCTATCCACATTTTACAATTGATTTTACCATAGAGTGCAAATGTTGTCATGTTTCATCAGGCATAAACAGCAATGTCAAAACTGTTTAAAATCAGAAACTTTATTTCATATCAAATACATCATGTTTATGCCCCATCAATTATTCTTGTCCTGCCATACTATGTCCCACATTAACGAGGATCTCTATTTCACATCTCTCTTCTTAATTCCAACCATAAGATATCTGAAGTCCTATCTTCTCTTTATAGTTGAAATTTACATCTTCCATTTCATTAATCACAGTCATTTTTAATACCACAAATATTTCACAAGTCCGAACAGCATTTACGCCTACCATCACAGTAATTCTGTACCCCAATTTCATAAATGTATTGCAACAAGGTTCTCCCTCTTAAAGAAACTCACAATGAAGATAAATTCCTCATTATATACTTTTAGAACAACCATTTTTTTTTTTTAAGCAAACACACATGAACTTTTTGACACCCAGTACATTCACTTTCTTCCAACTTCTTCATGTTCCTGATGAATAAATCCAATGATGCACTAAATCATACCTTTCTTTACTCCCTTCCTGAAGAAGCCTAAAATTCAAAAACATTGCATGAATATGAAGAAATCCATATTTCCACTATCACTGTATTTGTTTCTTAAGGTAAAGTCCCTGTAACGGTTCCGCTACATTTCAGACCTCATGGCCTTTCAAGGAGATAACCACGGTTTCCTAAAATTTCATTAGGGTACCTTGGTTATCTTGGTAGAGTTTAAGTGGTCCAAGACTTAGCAGAACCATTACAAGGACTTTACGTTAAAAACTACATCAGTTTCTTTAAACAGCTTCTTATCAATATATGAGTTCATTGCAATTGCAATATTCAAAGATCGGATTTTCAAAGCATCATGCTTAATCCAAGATATGCTCCATGTGTGGACCACATTGATTATAAAATAATATCAAACTACACGATTATCTGAGCATTTTTCATATCAGTACTCAGATAAATCCAATTCAACTGTATGTTAGAAGCATTTCTTTGGTCACTACATTGATTTATCCCCAGTTCTCTCCCTTGGGTGGGTTGTCCACTATTGCTTTTAATTGTCTGTATAATTCAGAGAAAGTTATTCGAATTTGTGGGTCACGTTCCCAACACTGACACATAAGTTTATATACACTGTCCGGAGTCCCAGATGACGCTGGCATCCGGTATCCTGAAATACAGATAAAATGAATCATCTCTTTTATCATACATATTCCTTTATTACATAATGACAAAATATAGAGTCTAAGCATTTGGTTAGAGATGGGAACCACGGGTTGGAACTATACAATGGTATACCGAGGTTTTTTATGTAAATACCTCGGTTCATACCCAAAAATACCGCACATGAATATTCCGGGACTTGTGGTGAAAACTATTCCTACACATTTACTTTCAGTTTAAGACATAGTTATAAAAGATAAATTTGCATCACACACCACAGGACCAGTTCTATAAATAGCAACATGTCTCACCTTGTTCCACACTTTCCCTGGCGATGGCATTGGTCCAGCCCGGATACGGGGTCTGGCCATTAGAGAATATCTCCCACATTAGTATACCGTAACTCCAGACATCACACTGTGTTGTGTATTTACCTGTGTCAAAATGAATAAAACATTCTCTAAGGTTGTAACTATCAAGGTATTTCATCCATCATTTGTATAACGAATAAACCAGGCTCGATTTCCACCAACAATACTTAACGCTAAGACATACATAATTTCTTAAACTAGGTAGATACACATTTATCTACATGTATTACTATTTATGAAATATTCAAGTACATGATCAAGCCGAAATGAATTATTGCCTTAACCCTCACCCTGCTGAAACCGTAAGTGCTACCCTTTGCCACCAGTAAAGAGCCAGACCAGCCTGCACATCCGTGCAGGTTGGCCTGGCTCTTTACTGTTGGCTGATCAACTACATGTTTTCATCTTGTTATCCCTAAAATTGATGGACAGTTCAAAAAAAGATCCGGCTACGTCAATTTGAGAAATTCAGCAGGTTAAGGGTTAACAACTAACAATAACTGTTATGAAATGAAATATTTGGGTATTTTTATTATAGAAATACGACAAATGAAATTCGCCCTTAAGTATTCCACCAACAATACTTAGCGCTAAGTAGTACATAATTTTTAAACTACTTAGGGCTAAGAATTGTCGGTGAAATATGACCCAGTTAAATAAAAGGGACGATAACTATACGAAACTTTCACAGTATTAAGATGGAGGTGCAGTGTTCAGATTTGGACCCAAAAAGAGCGTTATATAGACCTGTGTTGTTCACATTGGACGTCCTAACATAGTGTTATGAGCTTTAAGATGAATATTCAGATTTCAGTTTTGGATCCTTTATGTTATGATGGATCTGCAGTATAAGTGTCAATTTTAACTTACCAAAGTTAAGGGCCTCCGGAGCAGTCCATTTGATCGGAATCTGTTTCATGCCGTCCGACACGGTATATTCTTCCTCTTCTCTCGACATCCCAAAGTCGGAGATCTTGACTACGTTACTGGCTCCGACTAGGCAGTTCCGTGCTGCTAGATCTCTGTAGTGGAACAATATTTCATTTATAGCTTCTTACATCATCTACAGCCCACTGAAGACTCAATAGCTCAGTGATAGAGTGTCTGCATTTTGTTGGGGAGGTCTAACGTTCAAATCCCATCCAGGGCACTTTCCTTCGGTGACAGAGTCAAATCAAAGATGTATAAAATTGGTACCA
The DNA here is from genome assembly GCA_021229015.1 of Solen grandis. Lineage (NCBI taxonomy): Eukaryota > Metazoa > Mollusca > Bivalvia > Adapedonta > Solenidae > Solen > Solen grandis. Next base: position 17,067,624 of record CM037792.1, on the reverse strand, counting down.
GATGCACCATTGCTTGGCACTCAGCAAAATGGGGTTGCTATGGGAACTTGCCTTCAGTGTATCGGTGCTCTACACCGGGCATGTTAAAGAACCAAGCGGTCAGTTCGTTAAATGAGCTAGGGTATCATACCCAGAGTCGCTTGTATCCAACCATTGTCTCTTCCAATCCTGTATCTTCAGCAAATAAAGGACCCCACTTGTGGGTTATCATTAAATACAAGGTCTAAAAATATGGCCGTAATAATCAGAAAATGATTGCCAGGACGACAGAAGCAAGGCGGCAATGAAAACCCTGCTAACCTGACTCAACACAATAATATAATAAAAAAATATTGAACAATTGAATATTCACTCTTTATTCAATATTTCAGCAAAAGTTTGCCCTACTCAAGAAAAAGAAAACATGTATTTTTAGCAAGTTCTACATTATAGACGTTTGAATAGTCTTGAGAAAGGCAAACTTTTGCCGAAATATTGAATAAGAGTGAATTTAATTATTGTATTATTTCCCTCTGGAAAATCAACATATTCATAAAAAATATTGAATTTTTGTTAAGCATGATACAAAAGATTGGGATGGGACTTCATGGCACCTATTCTACTTAGTAAAGCAACAATATAATTAATGTTTACATAATTGGGTATTGAAATCAAAAGAAGAAAAAGGTTTCATTTTAAATTCAGTTACTATAGTAATGTTATACATGAATACTTAATGTTCTATCAGAATCAGTCTTATGTCACTAATCTGAGCCTCAACCAAACACCTTGCCTTGACCCTAACCTTGACCCTGGCCTTGACCCTCTACATCCTCCAGCAACACATGCTTGTTACCCCCAGACTCACTACCATCCCTACACCTCATGCCCAATGCCTTCCCGCACCCCTCCCACCCCCTGGGACAACACATACCTGTGTATACAACCTTTCTCGGATAGGTAAGCCATTCCACACGCTGCATCCAGACACATCTCTGTGGCCTTCAGTCGCGTCTGCTTCTTTCCCTCCTTCCTCAGGAATGATAACAAGGCCCCACCTGGTCAATAACAATAATAATGATATTTAAGTTGAGTGTTATATCAAAACCCTCTCTATGCTATTGAATGAAAGATTAAGAAATATTCACTAATTTAGATGATATTGATGGATTTTATTATTTTAGAACAGATGTCAGATTTCAGTGGTAGGGGTGGAGTTATGCCACCTTCATAACACAGTAAGAAGGGACACAAAAGCTAGTGTGTTGGTACGACATAAATGCCCATGCTAACCAAAACAGACATAGTGATCCCTACATATCGTTCATTGAAGCCAGAAAGGGCTATCTGCCTTCTTTTTACATTTGCTGATAGCCCCTTCTGGCTTTCAATGGACGATATCTGCCATTCAGGCTACACAAAAATAGTACAGACACAATAGTTCTTTCTGCTGGAATGAGAGAAACCCTAAATAAGAGAGACAACAGTGGTAATATAAAACAAATATGAGTCTCGTTATTCAAATGTAACTATTGTTATTAAACTAATTAAAATGTTTGCTAAGCATTGATTTTTTCTGCACAGATCATACAAGCATATAATTATGAAGTGTCAATTCATGTACACATGTGTCCGTGATAAAGTTTACATTATTTCTGTTAACAAAACATTTGAGCACAAGCATTTTGATCCTCAACATATGCCCTTGAAGATTTACATTTTGTCTTCAGCTATATGGAAAACTAAGTTCAGTGGTTACAGTGATTTTTTTCCTTAAATTGTGAATGGGTCTGGTACCCATTCATTTGTAAAAATTGGCGTTATTTGTCAAAATTGTGAAAAAAAGTAGTAGTGTTTCTGCTGATATGAAAATGTGGGCTATAACAAAATACCTTGCAATTTTTCTAAAAAATGGTAAGGAATGGTTTATATTTTCAAGAAACTGAGATATTGTAGAAGAGAAGCACCTTTGAAATTAATTCAGCTGACTAGGAAGGATTTAAAACATGCCTCAATGAAAAATACACTTTTGAATTCTGAATCAATTTGGGTCCCTCCTTAATTGTAAATGGGTTCCTTTTATATACATAGTTATAGAAGGGAAAAAAATTCGCTGGGTTATAAACACTAAACATGTCTGCTTATGAAGACAGCTAATCAATAATGGGTTTACATACAAATGATCAAGTATGCATCAATACAATCTTAAACCATGAAGGTAGTTTTTACATGCAGCACATAATAAAAATAGCCTCAATGTATGAAGTGTATAAGAGCCTTTATTGAAAACCATATCTAGGTCACGGGACATCGTGTGTCAATACACACTTCTGTGCATTATTACAAAGTTGGTGTTTACAATATGGCTACAGGTGGACGTACAGGGCAAAAACAGTCTGAGGAAACTTTGGATTTTGTTTGTTCTCCCTGCACTGCTAAAAATAAGAGTAGAAGGGCAGAAAAATTTCTGTGAGACATGCAACAAATATTTCTGCACAAGGTGTCTCACATTTCATGATGAAATATTCTCAGACCATCGGCAACTTAGACAAGAGGATTTTGAAAGCAAGCCAACTGTCCTTCTACCCACAGAACGATGTGGTCTACATGGAAATAAACGCCTCAAAATGTACCATAAAGACCATGATAGAGTGCTCTGTAATACCCCTGTCTCAATGCAACACAGGTAAGTCAATATTTGTCTTTGTAAACACTTACTCTTTGTCTACAAAAACTTTCTCAGGATGAACATATATCTGCATGAAATAAGATATCTTAACAAAAATATTTCCTGATCTAGTTTAGATATTTTGACTTTTAGTATCATTTTTAGAATTATTTTTTTTATTAAAGTAATCCATGCTAACATGCCTCTCCCTCTATCTTTCTCTCTCTCTCTCTTTCTCCTGGTGAAGTTGTGATGACCAAACAACGAATACAACCATGATTTTTATGTTTCTCTACATAAAAGTAAACTTCTTTCTTTCATGCTTATTATTGAAATACCTATGTTTATATTGAAAATAACAGCAGTGAAAAAGCTATTTCTTCGATTTGATTCTATTTTCAGAGCTAGATTACCTCCCTTTTTTTCAATTCATTAATCTTTATTTTTTTAAGAGAAACATCAATAGGACACACTCAATCAACATCACAGGCAGAGGTAAAAGCAGAACTAGACAATTCAATAAAAGTTTTAAATAACGATGAGAAATCTGGAAATGATTACCAAAGTAAACTGAGTGATAAGAGGAAAAACATTATAGAATCTATAGAAAGTCACGGTGAGATGCTGAAAGAACTCATAAGTAAAATGGTTGAAGAATCTAAAAAGGAAATTAACGAAAAGTATCACTTAATACAAGGACAGCTCAAGAATGAGGACAAAATTCAAGAATTCAAACAAGAGTCTGAACAGAGTGTGAGTCAGATGGATTTTGCAGAAATGCAGAAAAATGAACAGAAATGTCAAGATAAAATGACTGAACCGAAAAAGCACCACGCTGACTTCTCAACATGGTATGAGACTATCCAACTAGAATATGACTTTAACAAAGAAATAGAGAAGAATTTGAAACTTTTCAAATCACTGGGGTCAGTTGTTGACCAGTCTAGGTCAGTTGAGCAAACACTATCTTCCCTATACAAAGTCAAGGGACAGAAGAATATACGGGTGTGTAAGAATGGATCAAAATGCATTGTAACAGGTTCCTGCCAGCTTCCTAATGGTTCATTCCTTGTGACAGACTACACCCACAAGAAGATTGTTCAGCTTGACAGATCCTGCAGAAGGATAACTGACCAGTGTCCAGTTCCAGGACAACCCTATGCTGTGTGTCTGACAGGTGACAAGGAGGCTGCTGTTAGTCTTCTTTACAGTCAAACCATCCAGTTCATCTCCTTGGAGACAAAGATGAGCCTAACTTGGTCTGTGAATCTTCAACACTATTGTAGAGGCCTTGCCTTCAGCCAGGGAGAACTGTTTGTGTCGGACGAGGGTAATCAGGTATATGTGTATGACACAGCTGGGAACCCACTCAGAACCCTGGGAACCAGCACACCAAATCAGGGGAGTGTATTTAGTGGCACAGACCATATTGCCGTCAGTACAGATGGACAGAGGGTTTATGTTGCAGACCGTAGCATTGGTCTGATGTGCGTGGACAGATTGGGAAACCAATTGTTTACATATAGGGACAGTCAACTTGATACCGCATATTGTGTATGCATTGATGACCGTGGCAGTGTGTTTGTCTGTGGGTTTCTGTCACACAATATTATACAACTATCAGAGGACGGGCAGCTACTGGGGGTTATACAACAACAGTCCAGTGGATTACAGAAACCCGTCTCAATCTGCTTTGATTCAAAGAATAAGAGACTTCTGGTTACCAAAGACAAAGACAGTTCTGTATCTGTTTATGAGCTTGAATAATTCACAACAGATTATTGTGCATGTGTCCTTAGATCAGGTTTTGTAAGAAACTTTTATACTGTAAAATCATAATATTTCGTGGGGGATTAATTTTCGTTGATTTCGTGGACGCCGCTATCCACGAATTTATGTCCCCACAAAAAGTTTTCATTTATCATGTCAAACAGCTCGCCGATAATGACGACCTTCTCCCATACCCCAACAGACTGAGTAAATTGAGTTCAATAATATATATAAAGTTTATGTTCTGGAATATAATGTATTAAAAAGCATATAAACAAATCGCCAAAGAAAACTTCATAATGTTAGTTGTGTTACTTTTTGTGTTTAATGTACAAGTGCAACTAATTTGAGTTGGTTTCCACCATAATTTACAGTTCTCCACCCACTTTTGTTTATACTGCAGTCGCTGTACTAGTCGTGTTTTATGGTACATAGTTTTATAATATATACATGATATATGTACATGTATATATATTACTCGTTTTATCCTTTCATTTGTGAAGTTTTGCTTAATTTTTTGTCATAATTTTTTGTGTACACGAGTGTCTTCAGGTTCCTGCATAGATAAGCTGCATGGGTAGGAGAGATCCACCCTGTACTATGGCCAATATAGCACAGTGACTTGTTGTTGTCATCAAGACGACTGATTTGACACCTGCTGTGCCCCCATTGTCCACTTGCCCCCAGGCACTACAGGACATCCTGTCTAGCCCCAGTTGATGACGAGTGGGTCCGGGATATCATGCTGTGCCACAACTGTGGTGACTTCGGTTTTTATCCTAAGCAATACATGGCCGAAATATTACGAAAATTATATGGCCACAAGCTTAGATTTATTTACACTTACTTTTAGGGAGCGTTAATCAGACCAAAGTAAGTTCTGAAAACAGATCTTAACATATACTAAATGCCGTGTCATTAACGGGGTACGGACAACTGCCCCTTAGGACAATAGCCCCTTAGGATAACTGCCCCTAGGACAACTGCCCCTAGGACGATTGCCCCTGAGTTTTAATGAAAAAGAGGACAATTGCCCCTACTTTTAAAATCTTACATATTTATACATTAAGATTTATGTACCACTGATTCTTGTGTATATTGAACTGAACATGTACATTGATAAACAATTGAATTTTTTTTCACTGTATGCAAAAAAAAAAGAAATGTTTTTGAATATTCTTCATCCCTCTCCCCCTCCCATCCCCTCTCTCTCTCAGATAATTATTAAATAAAATTATAATATGCATGTTTATTTATTATAAAAACATGGAAATATGCATAGCTTTAATAATAGAAAATAATATATTGTCATTCATTATTTTGCTTTCATCAGTATAATTAGAGAGGGTGGTTGCTATCACCACCTGTTTGAGAATTTTTTTACACCTTTGCATCAAAGAAAAGCTTTAAATACAAATAAAGAAATTCATTACGTAATTAAGAAAACAAATCTTTACTCAATAGATTAATCATTAAAAATCATTGACACATTGCCCTGTTTACAAACCTTTTTAAGTAAAACAAGATAACAATAGTAGTTTTTATAGGTAGTATTTCACACCTGATCGTTTCTTGTTTTCAATAATTTTTCTCAGATTAATTGGAATCAGCAATTTTGTTAACATGTTTTTCATTTTAGTATGGTTGTTTGCAGTTGATGATGTTAGAACTTTTGATGATCAAAGGTTCTTTCTTTAATTTAATTACATATAACTTCAAATGTACAATTGTATGTAAGTGAATTATCACTTCGCAAACTGATAATGAATAGCCCCTGCCTACTCTTATAAGTTGAAGTTTTGATTTTATTCTTATATTGTCCCTACCATAATCATGGACATCATCAAGAATGAGAGAGGTGGTTTGAAGTTATGCTTTGAAGGTTACATGTACACCAAGAAGAACACTGGCAAAAACAGAATTCGCTGGGAATGTTCAAAGAGACGAGCGTATTCATGCAAAGGTGCTGCTACAACTGATGCTGAGGTGAAAGAAGTCCTTTCTACAACTCCCCATAGTCATGAAAGGGATGATGGTGCTGTGGAAGTAGCCAAGGCCATGATGAATGTGAAGGAAAACATCCCCATCAACAGAGGACGACCATGCCAGATTATAGCTGATGTTCTACAGACATGTTCTGCTGAAGCACGTACTGCCTTCGGGAAACTGGATACTGTCAAACGAAACATCCGTAGACAGAAGAAAGGAAGCCTCCCAAAAGAACCAGGATCTCGACAGGAACTCCATCTACCAGAAGAATGGAAGACAACTGGAGGTGTTGATGCAGTTCCATTCCTGATACATGACAGTGGTGCAGACTCCAACAGTAGGATGCTGGTATTTGGAACCGAGCAAGGTTTACAGCATCTGTGTAGGTCAAACGTGTGGTTCATGGATGGAACATTTTCTACTGCACCAGCGATTTTCTATCAGTTGTTTGTGATTCGTGCACCATTAGGAGATACTGCTGTGTCTTGTGTCTATGCATTTCTGCCTGGAAAATCTCAGGAAGTGTATGAGGAATTGTTTCAGAGTGTTGTAAACGCGTGTGAAAGTTATGGCTTCAGTCCTGATCCATTAACATTCCTCACTGACTATGAGCAGGCTATCATTCGAGCAACTGAAACTACATTTGGACAACATGTGACATCTCGTGGCTGTTTCTACCACTTGACACAGAGTACATGGCGCAAAGTGCAGCAGCTAGGACTAACTGAGTTATACAAGGAAGATGAGAATGTGAAATTATTCTGTGGAATGTTGGATGGCTTGGCCTTTCTACCTATTGATGAAGTGTCAAATGGAATGACATATTTGAAGGACATTACACCAGCTGGACTTGAGGACTTAGTGGATTACTTTGACTGTGTGTATGTTTCTGGGAGTTATCGTAGGATCCAGCCTCCTCCAGCACAGCCAGGTGAAAACTGCCCAGCAATGCGTATGCGCAGAATCCCACCCCTGTACCCTCCTCCACTGTGGAATGTTCACCAGGCTACCTTAAATGACGAGGACAGGACAAACAACTTATGTGAAAGTTGGAACCAGGGATTTCAGCAGTTGATTGGCCACCACCATCCATCTGTATGGACTGCTATAGATGGCATCAGAAAGGATCAGGCAATTGTTTCAACTGCCCTCCTTCAGGACCTGAATGGTGAACCCCCACGTAAGCGAGTGAAGAAGGTGACACAAGACCTGCAGCGACGTCTAAAGAACCTGTGCCTCGACTTTGTGTCAGGACGTAAGACTGTTGAGGAGCATCTTCAAGGTGTTGGACGATGTATTAGATGGAAATGCCGTTAAATGAAATAATGCTGTTGAACATTTGAGCTGACAAAGTGATTCTTTTTGCAAATGCAACTGCCAATGTATTTTTATGACAAATAAATAAATACATAAATACATGCACATATTTTAAAGCTGAACAAAACAGAATAAAATTATGAAACATGTTTTTTTTTCTTTCTTGGTCCGAGTCCTGAGAGAGAGAGAGAGAGAATAAGGATGAAATAGTGAAAGACAGACAGAATGATTGAAAAGGGGAGTGATAAGGGAGTGATAGATATACACAAAAATATCTATACATGCAAGACAGACAGAAACACACAAACATTCAAACACAATGTAGAAGAAGAAGAAAATAAAATATGAAATAAATATATGTATTATAAATTATAATACATTTATTTATAATATTATATAATATATTGAACTTTTATTATGGGTAGGGGCAATTGTCCTAAGGGGCAGTTGTCCTAAGGGGCAGTTGTCCACAGGGGCAATTGTCCTAGGGGCAGTTGTCCTATGGGGCAGTTGTCCTAAGGGGCAGTTGTCCTACACTCGTCATTAACATATTATGATCAATATTAGGCTGCATTCTTTTCAACTTAAATTTTGTAAAGGTCTTCAAATCAACATCCAGATAACGTTAAAATAAATTAAAAAAATTTTTTTTTTCTAATGCACGAATCAACGATTTCTTGTCCCCACGAACATGTTTTTTTCACTGAATCCACGAAATTTCATCCCCACGAAATAAAATGATTTCACAGTATCCAATATAAAGGCATCTCATATTGTGAAATCATTAATTTTCATGGGACACTAATTTTTGTCGATTTCATGGAGGGTTTTATACACAAATATTAATTAATCCCCACGACAACTTGTCTCTTTTATAGACTTCACATTTCCTAGAACATAGATCAATGAATAAATGAACCCACGAAATTCCCTTAGGTACATAATCAACAAATTTTAATGTCAACAAATATTAATGATTTTATTATGGAATATGTAACATAATGTGTTTATTTTACATATCTATTAAATTGGAGTGAACATCAGATGTAGCAAGAAAAGTGTTGTTAGTCCTGTACATAAGTCAATAATATGATTTAGTATTCATTTATACAATTTAAATAGAAAATGTTTACACACATCCGAAAACTTCCATGTGTCATTTAAGCTTATTTCCTATATTTTGACTTGATGAGAAAAAATGACATCACGTTAAATTATGTCAACATCATTTATTTTGTATGCAAAGTCAGAAAATTAAAAAAAAAATCTAATGCATTCAAATAAGTCAAGCTGTATAAGATTAAACAATATAACTATAAGAACTGAATTCCAATACATTCAAGTTATCTTGATTACATTTAATTAACATACAAATTGAGAAAAAGAAATGTTCTTAAACCTGAACCTGCTGAATTTCTCAAATGGACTTTAGTCTGTACCTTATTTTGGAACTGTCCATTATCGATTTTATGGATAACAAAATGAAAACTTGTAGTTGGTCAGCCAACAGTAAAAAGCCAGGCCAGTCTGCACAGATTTGCAGGCTGGCCCAGCTCTTTACTGGTGGCAAAAGTTAGCACTTACAGTTCCAGCAGGGTAAGAGTTAAAGTCAGCTAAATGCTTCAAAATTCCTTATACTTAATATCAATTATAATTAAATTAAATAAATATTCAGATTAAATATGGTAGTTGACAAAACGCTTATTTTTAGCATAAACTGCCATTCTGGGAAATCCGAATCAACTCTCTAATGTAAAATTTGAATATTACCACTAACATTAATAATACTGGCATGGATCTGCAACTTAATGTTAAGTCCCTGTAATGGTTCCGCTACGTCTTGGACCGCATAACCTCTACCAGATAACCAAGGTACCCTAATGAAACATTAGGAAACCCTGGTTATCTCCATGAAAAGCCATGAGGTCCGAGATGTAGCAGTACCATTACAGGGACTTTACTTTAAGAGGTTAAAACCTTGGAAACCTGTGCCAGACACTTGAACCCAGGACTTACCTGCCACATACTCCATGATAATCATAACCGGCTGTCTCTGAGCCGCTATGCCGATAAACTTGACTATATTTGGATGGTCGTACTGCTTCAGGATCCGTCCTTCCATCAGGAACTTCTTCCTTTGTTCCTCTGACAATGTATCCTTACACGTCTTAACGGCAACCACTTCACCAGTACGGAGGTATTTTCCTCGGAACACTTCACCAAAGTTGCCCTGTTAAAATGAATTTTAAAATAACTCTCAAAGATGCAAAACTACATATATTTTGAAACTCAAAGATTGGTTTACTTTTTTTAAACAAAGAACCATCACAAGAACAAACAAAAGTGCTGCATGCGGATGCCAACACTCATCTGTTTTTGTTTATTTTTTGTTATTGTTTTTGTTGTTTTTTTAAGAGGGAGATAAATTTGATCAAAATGGACCTAAGAGTTATGACCCTTGATGAGAATGAAGCTCTTCTAATACTGAACAATTACAATGACAGAAGGATTAATAATTTAGGAGTTATGACCATAATTTTATTATGATTACTATGCTAACAATGATGACGACGACACAAAAGTGACTACAAAATCTCTAAATTTTTTTTCTTTGAAAAACAGACAAGCTAATAACCTCTGTAAAAAAAAGATTTTGACCAGACTGTTGCAAGAGTCTGGGTTGGACAGAGTTGTTACCAGTGCTCATTACACATAATGACCAAGAACCCGTTAGCCAATCTAGCATTATTAATTATTGTAATTTGTGTGACCATTCATGACATAGGAACTAAACTGTCAACTGTTTTTCAATGCATCTGTCACTGATTAAATGTCAAAATAAAGTAACAATAGTCTATGTATAACAAAAGCCACTGATTCCTGTTTACTTGTGTGTACACAAGCTACTCTCATGAGGTGTTAAAACTTTTGGTTTCCAGAATAAGGAAAATTTCAGAACGAAGAAACTTCTTTTACATCAGAAAAACGGGAATGGGAAACAAGTCCAGTTTTCAGAAACTCCACATTATGAAATATCAGGTCTCATTATAACATATGTAACTTGTTCACAAATCAACAATAAATCTGTTCCAATTTCATTTACTTACATTGCCAATTTTTGTCTCAAGAGCGATGTCGTCGTTGCGGAGTTCCCATGATTCCCGGAGTATAGGGTTGGACAGAATCGTCTGTGATTTATTCGTAACAGCCTTCCCACTCTCATACTGGTGGTTCACAAGTTCCGGTATCGTGCTGAAACACGGACCCTCGAACCTCCATCCTCCCTGGAAATATACAAATGTCTCCAAATTAACAAACAGAAACAAACACTTTCAAACCTGACCATTACAGGCTGCTCTGGGTGATTACCGTACTAATGAAATGGGCCATTATCTTGATAGCATAAAGTAAGAGAAAGTTACCCTACAGATTTCTCAACATAGGTCACATTTTTTTCATCAGGTTAGAAAAATATGTATACGTTTAATTATTCTTCGATAAATACAAAATGTTTTTTAAATGAATAAAAATATTTTTACAATAACATTTCAAGGACTGTCCACAAAGCTATTCTAATTACATACAGAATAAAGGGAACAGATGTGATCACATCACCTGATTTTACTTCCATAGATACCAAACAAATGTTTAACTTTCCCTCAAGAGACATAAAACTATGTCGAACAGTAACCAGTCACCTCGAGTAACTCGCAGCTGTCAGTTATGCTGTCGCTGTCCAGTGTCGGAAATAGATATTTGTAAATAATTGATAAGGTTAACGTGTGTTTCTGCACATCAGCCTTTATTGTACCTTTGATGCTCAATGAGTCTATATGAGGGACAGGGTTTAAACCCTGTACATATGCTGATATGTCGATCACAGGATTCAACAACAACTCGCGTATTCAGAGCGAGTGTTCTAACAAACTGCCAAGCTGACGGCAGGTCTTACACACTCACCTCGTGATACTGTATAATGAAGTGGCGGTATCCCTGCCAGAAGGCTGACAGAACGTACTGCGTCTCATTTGTTTTCTTATTCTTGCTCTCGCGCACCAAGAAATCTCCGTCATTTGCCAGGAGTCGCTGAACTTCTTCTCGTGGCAAAACTCCGTGGAACCAGTCTTCATCTTCCAGTTTCTTAACGGGTGACCCTGATGTCTGCAAGTAAATAGTGAGATAATTTAACTACTGCAGGTAAAAGTGAGATAGTTAATTTACTACAAGTAATTGTACTACTGCAAGTAAATATTGAGATCATTTCATTACTGCAAGTAAATATTGAGATCATTTAACTACTGCAAGTAAATAATTTTTTTGATAAATAAAATATTTAATTAGAAAAATATTTTGTTTTTTGTTGTTTTTTTTCCAATAATTTAGACAAAAACAATCTCGATTATGAAATTCTTCTCATTAGCTCTGATTGTTATGATAATGTGGTCCTTATTAAGGGGCGAAATTGATCTTCCTAGAGAAATCTTACGTGTCTACACAGGCAACTAAATATTCCATCACAGGCAACATTTGATTGAACCTGGGTTGCAAGTGTGAAAATCCAGTTCATTAACCCTTTCCCTCATAGAGGAAACCATGAAAAGACCTATGCGAACAACATAAAACCAGAGTAACTCGCAGGCTGATCAGGTTTTATGCTGTTCGCTGCTCCTCAGTGGTCTGGAAATGAGGACTTTATAATTAAATTTGGTAAGAATTAACTGTGGTTTTCTGCAGATCAGGCTTTATATGGTACCTATTGAGTGCGTCAAAATGAGTCTATATGAGGGAAATTAACCAATCTCTGTACTTCAGTCAGGTAGCATGTAGAACATGTAATATCAATATCATCGGTACAACACAATGAGAAGATAGCTGCAACAGTATATCTCTAGTATTTGGAATACAGTGATTAAGAATATAGCTTCTAATGTAAATATGGCAAAACGTCCACATTTAGGAAGATGTTACATTGCTGAATTCTTATATTCAGCCTGAATTCCACCAACCATGTAACATAGCTAAATAATATTTGTGGAGTTATGTGGAGTTTTATCATTCTTAATTTAATTGTTTTTCTAGACTAGACCTGACTATTTGAGTTTACCGTCACTTCGACAGTATTTCAGTCATATAGCGACTTCCAGCTAATTACAGGTGGAGGAAGACCCATGAATGCACAGAGACATCCGGGTAGGACCACCGACCTACCACAATAATTGTTTTTCTAATAAAAACAACAGAAATATTTCATTTCTATCACTAACATTTTTTATTATTCATGATTTCTGTCAGCTTAGTCATGCACTTGAATATTTTTTCAGGATTTTTTTTCTGCCTATTTTTGGAAAAGATTAACCTAAGACTCCAATTGGGAAAAAGGATTAATTGACATATTTCAGCCATATGGGAATTTTATCAGAATAGAAAAGCAACTAGTATGTGTAACATGTTATTAAAAGTGGCATTTCCTTTCTTAAACACAATTAAATAACAAAACAAACCTCAATTAAAAATAGATTTTTTTTTTGCCAATTGGGAAAAAATATTACTGGTACCTATTTATAATTGGGAATGGGGCCAATTAATATTCGGACACTAAAAATAGACAGAAAAACAATTGCTGTAAAGAAAGAAATGGTGAAATGCATCTGAACCTTACTAAAGAATTAATCCATCATTAAATTGTGATCATGGTCCATTCAATGAATGTGGGAATTTTATGGTGAAGGAAAGCCTCTCTAAAGACTTAGAACAAAAGAGCCTATAGCTCCAAGTCAATGGATGCTTGTATCTGCACTGAAGTCTTTTTAAGCATTTGAGGGACCATGATTATAATTTAATAATGGATGGATTACCTTCAAGTAAAACTTAAGTATTGCTAGAAAAATTCAACCATGGTTAAATATATGGGTCTGAGTATAGGAATACATGGGACTTAATATACAAAGGAAGTATAGACCATGTCTCAAATAATAGACCATTTCACTCCGAAATGAGACGTAAACCAACGTTAATCAATTAGCACATCCCAAACACTTTATCTTACAATGCTGGTGTATAATTCCACATAGTGTTCAATAGGAAATAAACATACATTTGAGATTTCCCCCAGTCACTGATTGGTCAATTTAAAATAGCGAATTACACTGGGATTGCCAATCCTCAGGTGAAATGGTCTATTAATTGATAGATATATTTAGTATGTCAGGTTATTGGGTATATTTTCAGAGATACATGTATTATAAAAACTTAAGTAAATACAGTGTTTTTTTCTTGAAAAAATAATTGTGATAATTTTGTGTACAATGTAGGTTAATTAGAACACAGTATTTGGAGTTCAAACCTTGATACTGTCCTCTTATGGCTGGCAATTTTGTCTACTGGACTATCAAGAAATAAAATTAATAAATTCGGGTCTCAAGTATGACCATGCTATATTAGTATCTCATTGAATATTTGAATGGATGCACAATCCAAGACTGTGAGTAAGCAGCAAGTAATTAAATGGTATTGAGAGAATGTCATCTATAGAAGCTTATAATGTTAGTATATCAAACTTAATCTGAAGTTAGAACAGAAGATGATGAAACAAAAAAACTGCTTCAGTGCCTTGACTCATCCAATTTGAATTGAATTGTTTGAAAGATATGCATCAGGATGGGACGTAATGCACAAGATTCTTTTACAGCTCCTACTTAAGAGACACAACAAGGTGAGACGTGATAGACTGGTACCCTGTAAATGACTGCATATAATATATAGACTCCACTTATGGGGAAGCAGCTGGAATAAGCAATCCATATAATTCCTATATATAGTCCTCACTTATGGGATTGAAAGTGTAAAGATAATGCACACAATTCCATTATTCCATATCCTCTCAAAACAAACAATTCTTTGTTCTAAAAAATCTTATGTTAACTGATGACGAAAGAATGGAACTATTTTGTCTATTCAATCCTGTTCACACCCAAAAGATTCCATGTAAATGGAAATGAAGGGAGGTAACTATTAAATACTGAAATACTACAAATATATAAACACCCCAATAATCTCCCCTTACCTGTAAAAAAAAAAAAAAAAAGAGCTGTCAGAGGACAGCATGCTCGACTATTCAAAATCAAATGAAATCTATTTCAATTCTTGCCTTTCACATACCCTGTATATAATAATAGTCCAAAATGATATACCTTGATAGTCTGACACCCCTTAATATTTTTATGAAGTCTTAAATCAATCCCATGTCTAGTGACCGAGACTAAAGCAAAAAACTTTAACCAAAATTCTAAGTAAGAAAAGGGCCGAAATTTGCATAAAATTCAGTCCAAAAGTTATCCTCCTTGGTTTTCAGATGGCCCTGAATACATTCCTTAACTTTCTAGTCAATTCCATAAACAATTTCTGAGATACAAGCTGGATTGTACCTTGAATGCAAAAATTTCACCAAATTCTAAGTTAAAAGGGGGCCCATAATTTTTAATATATTCCATCAAGTATTATCTTCCTTTATAGTATGATATCACTAAACATATTAAAGATGCTTCAAATCAATCCCATACCTGGACTCTGAGATATAAGCATGAAAGTACCTTGCATGCAAAACTTTAACCAAAAATTCAAAGTTAAAAAGGGGCCATAATTTATAACATATTACACTAAAGTTATCTACCTTGGTTGTCTGATGCCCCTGAACATATTTATAAACTTCCAAGTCAATACCATAAATGATTATTGAGATATAAGGCTGATAGTAACTTGCATGCAAAACTTTAACCAAAAGCTGCAACGCCAACACCGAAGCCGACGCCGACGCAAGGGCGACTACAATAGCTCTCATATTCTTCGAATAGTTGAGCTAAAATGTAGATCTGGCAGACCTATATCACTCACAGTGTTGGTGATATCAATTAAAATAATAAATAGTAATAAACAAATTCATAATCAGTTAGTCACAAGGAACAATATTTGTATTCTTTAACATATTTTCTTTTTAACAATTTACTTTAAATTTTGTCATTGACAATTACAGAAGAAACTGAGCACTTATGTTTTAACCATGTCTAATGACAAATATATATGCTATTTTTCAAAGTGAGCAATTCAATCTATATATTAATTAAGCAGACATTATTCAACAGATTGTTAACATGTAAGTATATATATATGTTACATTGTGAGAAACTACAATAGATAATTTTGTTTTGTGTAAATTAGTCATGTTATCATCTAAAATTCATCTAATATAAACTTTTATACATTTCAAGCAGGAACTTTTTTATTTCACTCACCAAATATCAAAATTCCTAAGCTATATACAAATTTATTCGAGACGGAAACTCCTGTTAGATCATGTAATAATTCTGATTCCAGGGCCCTCATTTCATGAAATTTGGGGCCAAAATTGGGCCCTTTTCCAATCAAGGTCATGCATCAACCTACTTGTTTCCAAGCAGGAAATATCTCATTCCCACCCATAGAGATTTGAAACATTAGTTAGAGCAAAATATCAGTGACTCAGAGTGATTTGACTAAAAATGAATATTTCGGTGCTTTGGTCTCATTTTTGTTTTCTACTTACGACAAAAAAAAAAAGTTCCGTTTCTGGTCTCCCAACCAACCCTCTTTTTTAATGACCGACCCTAAAGTTTTTTTAACTTTTCTTCCTTTAAAAAAATGATTCATTTAAAAAAAAATCCCTACCTACCTACCCTTTTTGCTGGAGATAAGAAAAGTGACATTTTTTTGGCCTTACACCAAACTATTACTACAAATCAATGATCTTAAACATTTAGAAAACATTCTCCAAAAGACAAAAGTACTGGTAACTCTATGGCCCCAAAACTGAAGAGAGGACCCTGGATCGTGAAAAAAAAATCAAACTGTGTGTACAAGAGTGAATCCTGGCTCAATCAAGTGTTACGAAATCTATAAAGTTATTCTACATAGAAGCCTCATCTCCATGACCTTTGACTCTTTAGAAACATGAGAGAAATCCATCTCTTTAAAAACAGTCTACAATTTTTGTGAAAATGCTGAAGTTTAAATACACATAAATTGTATTGCTAAATTAATCTGTTTTTGAAAATTAAAAATAATCCAGCAACAACTGAAGTGTTCCTTTTAAGGTTTCTTCCTTTACATATAGTATACATTTTTACCATAGCCCTCAGTATACTTTTCAATGTATCATTTTTTTACCTCTATCTACATCTAGCATAGCTGCCTATTTTTAATATTTCAACAGTCAACAAACCTGTCTTAAGCTGCCAGTCAAGGAAAACACAACAAATGGCTGCTTAGATCAGAAGCCTGCTAAGCAAAGGTGGAACCCTTAAACTGATTTCTGAACCACAGAAAGGAATTTAGAAAAGATTTTTGAATTGGGGATCAGATTTCAATTTTTCAACTGGCTGCTTTAAACAGAGTTAAACAGAGTTTCTGCTAAATCTGCTATATAAAAAATCCAGTTTATCAGCACATATGCAATTAGCAGAAGCTAAGAAGGGATTAGCCAAGCTAAAAAGCTACTGTGTAGCAAAAAAAAAAAATGGTCATAAAAAGAAGCTTAAACCTGCAACCAAGTTGCCCTAGGGGCAGGCTTAGGTTGGATCGGGGGCGGCAAATTCAGCTCCTAGAAATATTGCAGTGTTACTTTAACAGTTACTATCACAGTACAAGATCATGATTATCACAGTTCCAGAATGTGATGATCATCACAGTACAAAAACATGATTATCACAGTACCAGAATGTGATGATCATCAAAGTACAAAAACATGATTATCACAGTACCAGAATGTGATGATCATCAAAGTACAAAAACATGATTATCACAGTACCAGAATGTGATGCTCATCACAGTACAAGATCATGATTATCACAGTACCAGAATGTGATGATCATCACAGTACAAGATCATGATTATCACAGTACCAGAATGTGATGATCATCACAGTACAAGATCATGATTATCACAGTACCAGAATGTGATGATCATCACAGTACAAGATCATGATTATCACAGTACCAGAATGTGATGATCATCACAGTATCATAACAAGAATATCACCGTAACAAAACATCACATGATTATTACTTTAAACATAATTACTTCCTAATTATTATGGAATCAAGCTAGTGTTGATTACATTTATGTAAACAAGGCAGTCCAAAGGACAGCTATATCCCCCGCCGCTGGCCAAATATTAGAATTTGTTTGGTCATAGGATTATGTTCACCTAAACCTGGCATGGTTGTAGCAGACATAGAAGATCAGTTTAAGACAACTTAACTTTCCAGAGTTATGTATGAATTTCAGAATTCGGAGGCACATATATTAAAAGTTTACTGACAAGTTTTACATGGGAAACAGTACAAAAAGTGAACATCAATGAAGTATAGGATGTGATAGGTAACCACAAAGTACATGTGTAACTCAATTAAAAACTTTATATATCATGAAATAATTTGTATGATTGTGAACATGACATACTATTATTTACCGAGTACAATAAATCACTGAGGAAGTGCAATCCAGGTCAAGAAGTGGTCTGTGTAAGGCAAGGGGAACACTCCTGAATGAGATATGGAGCGGACACGAAAATAACATTTGACCTGCAAGTATGACCTTGACCTTGAGCCAGCATGACTGACTCATGCCTTCTGCACATCAGCTCAATGAGGTTAACATTTTAGCCGAGTTTGAAGAAAATGTGTCCAAGCGTTCATGAGATATGGAGCGACACGAAAATAACATTTGACCTTCAAGTATGACCTTGACCTTGAGCCAGCGTGACCGCCTCATGCCTTCTGCACATCAGCTCAATGAGGTTAACATTTTAGCCGAGTTTGAAGAAAATGTGTCCAAGCGTTCATGAGATATGGAGCGGACACGAAAATAACATTTGACCTTCAAGTATGACCTTGACCTTGAGCCAGCGTGACCGCCTCATGCCTTCTGCACATCAGCTCAATGAGGTCAACATTTTAGCTGAGTTTGAAGAAAATGTGTCCAAGCATTCATGAGATATGGTGCGGACAAGAAAATAACATTTGACCTTCAAGTATGACCTTGACCTTGAGCCAGTGTGACCACCTCATGCCTTCTGCACATCAGCTCAATGAGGTTAACATTTTAGCCGAGTTTGAAGAAAATGTGTCCAAGCGTTCATGAGATATGGAGCGGACACGAAAATAACATTTGACCTTCAATTATGACCTTGACCTTGAGCCAGCATGACCGCCTCATGCCTTCTGCACATCAGCTCAATGAGGTTAACACTTTAGCCGAGTTTGAAGAAAATGTGTCCAAGCGTTCATGAGATATGGAGCGGACACGAAAGTGTTTCGGACACACTGACGGACTGACGGCCTGACGGACTGACAGACGCACGGACGGACGGACGGACGGACGAAGGGCATTCCTATAACCCCCCTCCCGCTTCGCGGCGGGGGATTAATAATATATAGGCTATTGAGTACACTATTAGACCAGTAAGTCTAACAGTACCCTGTCTAAATGCATTACTAATGCAGTAATTATTACAGTATTATGCAGATGATGATTACTATTATTGTACAGTATGTTACTATTCAGACAAACATTATTTTACTTTATTATTCAAGTTATGCATGAAATGAGAAAACTGTATGATGATCCTGTGTAAAACTTGACGATTACAGTTTAAACATAAACTGCAGATCAAAGTAAAACTGTAATGATTACAGTTAAAAACATAAACTGCAGACGTTTTTCTTAAGTTACAGCAGAAGCAAGCACCTGTAAGTTAAACTTAAAAGATATTTCTTATTATGTCAATTAGGAAATAAATTCTCATAATTTAAACTAGTTTTTCTTGGTGATTCCTAGGTTAGACCAGTACTTTGTACCTTGGAAGGTCCTCAAAGGTTTTAAACTTTATTTACAGAATGTTTTTGCCGTAATGATTACAGAATCAAACATATGTGAGTTATCTTTAATTCATCATTACAGTTATATGTGACTGCAAATTCTTTTTACTGTAATCATTACACAATTAAACATATGGAAGTTACTTAAATGACATTATAAATTACAGTTTACATGACCCGCAAATTATTTTACTGTAATCATTACACAATTAAACATATGGAAGTTACTTTCATGACCCAAATTTTTGTATATTACAAATAAACATATGGAAGTTACTTAGATGGCATCATTAATTACAGTTTACATGACCTGCAAATTATTATTTTTACAGTAGTTATTACACAATCAAACATATGAAAGTAATTTTTTTTTCAGAGGTCTAGCCCTCCTTTACAACTAGTATTTTCTTTAGTAATAAATAACAGTATAGGACATGAATAACGTACACCTATATATTGTTGAAATATTCATTTTTTTTCAAAGGTGAGGTGTTTTTAAAGTCCATGAGTATACTTGAGGAACCTTTGAGGCTTAGCACTTGCAATAAGCCCATAACATATGCATCAAGTTCAAGTTGATTTCATAGCTTAAGCCCTAAACAAAACCATAATGACTGACAACAATAAGACAGCTATGCATCACTGCGGAGGCAATCGTATCATTGGAGACGGTAAAATCTCAACATTTCACATGAAAAGCGTGCGTAAAGTTTGTATTTCATTTCCAGAAATGCGGAGAAATACAGCAAGAGCTGGTCAATGAAGGCAAATCGTACTCCCATAAAAACACCGCTTTATTTCAGTTCATACCACAAACTGAATGGCAAGACAAAATCAATCATCCATATTGCCCGAGTTAAAACAAGATGGGCAAGAGAAATTATGAAATAATTAATTTGCATAAACCCAGAATTACCTCAAAATAATACTCCCCAACCCCTGGATATCAATCCAATGTTCAGTTCTATAGATATTTATTGTAAAAATAACCTTGAATCTAACCATTTTCCAAAACTACATTTTGAGCCCTTAAATAACTGCCTACATTTTAACTAGAGTACCCTACCATGAATGAGATATGAAGATAAAAGGTAGCCATGATCAGAAAGTAGTGACCACTGATCCGTAGCCATGATCAGAAAGTAGTGACCACTGATCCGTAGCCATGATCAGAAAGTAGTGACCACTGATCCGTAGCCATGATCAGAAAGTAGTGACCACTGATCCGTAGTCATGATCAGAAAGTAGTGACCACTGATCCATAGCCATAATCAGAAAGTAGTGACCACTGATCTGTAGCCATGATCAGAAAGTAGTGACCACTGATCTGTAGCCATGATCAAAAAGTAGTGACCACTGCTCTGAAGCCATGATCAGAAAGTAGTGACCACTGATCTGTAGCCATGATCAGAAAGTAGTGACCACTGATCCGTAGCCATGATCAGAAAGTAGTGACCACTGATCTGTAGCCATGATCAGAAAGTAGTTACCACTGATCCGTCATCGTGAGCAGAAAAATGTGACCAATGATCTCTGACCACTTTTCCATAGCTTTTGATCAGAAAGTAGAAAGCATTTATCAGTGACCACTGATCTGTAGATTTTGATGAGAAAGAAGTGACCACTGATCAGAGAGTAGTGCGCTGTTCTGTAGCTTTTGAGCTTAATCCCTGCTGGGAACATGAAATTTTCAAGGCACTCATAAACCTTTTAAGGGGGTTTTGCATAAATTCTGAAAAAAATGTTTCCCCATTTACCAAATTTAACCATTTTCCTCATATAGACATGCTCTGACACAATGGCAAATAGAGCAGACCCAGATAAGACTGCTGATCCATGTCTGATCAGGGTCATACAATATTGTAGCTCAGGTTCTACACCGTCTGCAGAGCAAAGAAAAATCTATAGATTTATGTACCATTTAAAGGTTTAAAGTTAATTAATATTCATCAAGCCATAAATTTGTATATGAATATTCATAAGGTAACGAATTTAAACATACCTCTTTTAATCATTTACCTCATGAGTTTGTGATTTATGAACATTAATTTTCTGAATCTCAAATGGTTGATTGATTTTGAAACACTTGATTTTGTTGTGCAGATTGTGTAGTATCACAGCTACAATACTGTATGAGCAAACAGAGGAGACCCTGATCAGACAGGTCCTGTAAGACCCTGATCAGACAGCTCCTGGAAGACCCTGATCAGACAGCTCCTGGCAGGGACAGTCTAATCTGGGTCTTCTCTGTTCACCAAGGCAACAAAACATGACTATATAAGATAATGGGTAAGTTTAGTTTAAACTTATTCATTTCAAATTGATTGGGAATCAAGTTCTTTCAAAATAAACTAATCCCTCTCAACAGTTCCTGGGATGGACCAGTACTTTGCATGGATAGCCATGAAAAATCCTTGCCCCCAACAGGGTGTGGACCCACAACAGTCGAATCTACAGTTGTGTATGATACCAGTGGACCCTGTGATAAAGGTAAGGACACACACATGAAGACCCAACAAGTGTGATCCTAGGTATAACCCTGACTTCACAGAGAGAACCAGGGGTAGGACATATTAGAAAAATTCTACATACAAACCAAACTGTCTGTGTTTTCTGGAAAAGTGTAATTTTGAAAAAAAAAGACAGCTGTACCTTATTCAAACAAGAGCTGTCAGAGGACAGCATGCTCGACTATTCAAATGCTTGTTAGTAAATCAAATGAAATCTATTTCAATTCTTGCCTTTCACATACTCTGTACATAATAATAGTCCAAAATGATATACTTTAATAGTCTGATACCCCTGAATATTTTTATGAAGTCTAAAATCAATACCATGCCTAGTTACTGAGACATAAGCATAAAAACACTGTGCAAGAAAAACTTTAACCAAGTATCCAAGTGAGAAAAGGGCAATAATTTGTATAAAATTCTGTCAAAAAGTTATCCTCCTTCGTTTTGTGATGCCCCTGAATACACTTCTTAATTTTCTAGTCAATACCATAAACAATTTCTGAGATATAAGCTAGATAGTTGCTTGAATGCAAAACTTCAACCAAATTTTCTAAGTTAAAAAGGGGCCATAACTTCTAATACATTCCATCAATAGTTATCTACCTTGATAGTATGATACCCCTAAACGTATTAATGGTGTTTCAAATCAATGGCATACCTAGATAATGAGATATAAGCATGAGAGTATCTTGCATGCAAAACTTTAACCAAAATTTCTAAGTTAAAAGGGGGCCATACCTTGTAATATATTTCCTCAAGAGTTATCTACCTTGGTTCTGATGCCCCAAAACATATTCATAAACTTTCAAGTCAATACCATGGATGGTTATTGAGATACACGCTGGATTGTAGCTTGCATGCAAAACTTTTACGAAATTTTCTATTGCATGCAGAACTTTAACCAAAATTTCTAAGTAAAAAAAGGGCCATAATTTATATTAAATTCAGTCAAGAGTTATCTACCTTGGTTACCTGATGCCACTGAACATATATATAAACTTTCAAGTCAATACCATAAATGGTTATTGAGATATAAGGCTGATAGTAACTTGCATGCAAAACTTTAATCAAAAGCTGCAATGCCAACACCGACATAAGGGAGACTACAATAGCTCTCATATTCTTCAAATAGTCGAGCTAAAAATGATTTTGTTTTTTTCAGAGTTGTAACTTCATATCTTTCCCTTCTTTTTTTTTCCTTCAAATATTATAAATGATATTCTATTATCATAATATCTTGCAATTTTAAAATGCTATAAATTTACTAGTCACACAGAGTGTAAAATAAAACATGTATACATTTATTAGACTTTGAATTTAGTGCAGAAACTTGAGCTAAGGTAATCCATCCATCATTGAATTGTGATCATGGTCCATTTATTGATCATGGAAATTTTATAGTAAATGCAAGCCTTTAGAGACTTAGAACAAAAAGAGCCTATAACATCAAGTCAATGAATGCTTGCATCTGCACTCAAGTCCTTTTGAGCATTTGAATGACCATGATTATAATTTAATGATGGATGAATTACCTTAAGTTGATTAACACCCCCGCTACTGCCAAATCTAACAATATAAAAACAAACTGATTTTTTCGTGAAATGGGATGAGGCGCAAAACACTGCATGATGGAGGAACATGTATGATTCAGATATATATATACAAAACATGAAGCGGGGATATATATATATCTAATAAAATATGAAGACTCTATCCAAGTCAGATTCTTTCTTTTTTTCAATTTAGATATATGACTAGTATACGGCAAG
Source organism: Solen grandis (assembly GCA_021229015.1). Lineage (NCBI taxonomy): Eukaryota > Metazoa > Mollusca > Bivalvia > Adapedonta > Solenidae > Solen > Solen grandis. The sequence goes on along the minus strand of CM037792.1, from coordinate 17,043,710 downwards.
CAAATTTAATGACTTCACATACATAAAATTCACAAAAACAACAAATATTATTTTGGCCTCAAAAGAAATTAATGATTATACAAACATAAAGTGTTTACAAATCTTACATGCATAGGCATTTCACTGTGCCTTATCCTATACAATCATGAAATGAATTTAGACCCAACGTACCATATGTGATTCCAGCCCTCCGTCATTCACGTTATTTTGCGCCTCGTAATTATGCCCCTGGTCCTCTTTGCGTCCGTTCTCTGCCACGCCCAACTTCTTAAATGGATTGATCATCTTCAATCGTTTGCGTAGCATGCTAGCGTTGGATGATGGGAGATCACCGCTGTGTGTGGACTGCAAAACAGAGTGTAAGACGGTTAGTATTGTCAATAAACAAGAGCACTGCATGTAGATATAACACCATGTTATAATAAAACAGTGTTGTTCCTTGAAGCGTTATAATGGGGCTACATTGTCCTCACCATAATGACAAGAGCTGTCAGAGGACAGCACGCTCTCAAAATCAAATGAAATCTATTTCAATTCTTACCCTTCCCATGTCTAGTTACTGAGACTTAAGCAAAATAACACTGTGCATGCAAAACTTTAACAAAAAAACCAAGTTAGAAAAGGGCCATAATTTGCATTTTATTCAGTCCAAAAGTTATCCTCCTTGGTTTTCAGATGCCCCTGAATACACTCCTTAACTTTCTAGTCAATTCATAAACAATTTCTGAGATATAAGCTGGATTGTAGCTTGAATGCAAAAATTTAACCAAAACTCTAAGTTAAAAGGGGGTCCATAATTTTTAATATATTCCATCATGTGTTATCTTCTTAGTGTTAAAGTATGATATCACTAAACATATTAAAGATGTTTCAAATCAATCCCATGCCAGGACTCTGAGAAATAAGCATGAAAGTACCTTGCATGCAAAACTTTAACCATAATTTTTAAGTAAAAAAGGGGCCATAATTTGTAACATATTCCATTAAAAGTTATCTACCGTGAAAGCATGATACCCCTAAACATATAAAAGATGTTTCAAATCAATCACATGCCTGATACTGAGATATTAGCATGAAAGTACATTGCATGCAAAACTTAAACCAAAATTTCTAAGTTAGAAAGGGGCCATAATTTGTAATACATTCTATCAAAAGTTATCTACCTTGGTTGTCTGATGTCCCTAAACAAATTCATAAACTTTCAAGTCAATACCATAAATGGTTATTGTGATACAAGCTGGACAGTAGCTAGCATGCAAAACTTACCAAATTTTCTATTGCATGCAAATTTTTAACCAAAATTTTTAAGTTAAAGAGGGGCCAAAATTTATATTAAATTCAGTCAAGAGTTATCTACCATGGTTGTCTGATACCCCTGAACATTTTTTTAAACTTTCAAGTCAATACTATAAATTGTTATTGAGATATAAGTGTGATAGTATCCTGCATGCAAAACTTTAACCAAGAGCTGTAACGCCAACACCGACGGTGACGCCGATGCAAGGGCGACTACAATAGCTCTCATATTCTTCGAATAGTCGAGCTAAAAATTGGGTATTACTGGACTGAAATGTAAGGAATCTCAATCAGTCTAATAGTGTCTATCAAATGAAGAAAGGCAGTTCTGAGTGTGATAGTGTTGATATTGAAAACAGCTAACAAATTTTTGCTTATTTTATTTCCATGAAAACAATAAAGTGTGGGCTAGACGTAGGCAGGACATGTGATGCATCATCATCATCATCATCATCATCATCATCATCATCAAATTTCAAATATCATGAGCTTCATCTTCAATGCCTATTATCAATTTCATTATTTATTTATGTTTCAAAAACATTCAATATGTTCTGTCTTTTATCAGACTTGACTATTTGAGTTTACCGTCTCTTTGACAGTATTTCTGTCATATAGCAACTTCCAGCTAATTACAGGTGGAGGAAGACCCCGAATGCACAGAGGCACCTGGGTAGAACCACTGACCTACTGTAAGTCAGCTGGAAGGCTTCCTCACATGAACATTCAAATGACCCTGCCAGGATTCGAACCCAGCCGGTGAGGGGCTGAGTGAGTGCTAAAGTCAGCAACTTTATCCTCTCGGCCACGGAGGCCCCCGTCTTTAATCAAGAGTCCTAAATAATATTTCTAAGCATAATAATCATCGTCTTCATCATTATCATCATCATCATCATCTAATGAATAGCTGGCCCTTGTAAGAAATATCGTCATCCTCATCACATACAATCAGACTGAATTCCACTTACCATGTTGTCGAGGGCCATATGAAAGTCCTCGTCCATAGCGGCTGGTGGGTCATCCCCGGAGACGCGGTCCAAAGGCTCATCCACTAACTTCAACATCTCGTTCTTTGTCGCTAATGTACTTTCTGTCTCTGCTTTCCGTTTCTTCAACTCCTCAATACGTTTCTTTTCCACCAGATACCTGCAGGTGTATTTAATGTTTGAATTACATTTGAATTAAATCAATATGGCTGAATTTGCCTTCCAAGTCAATGATCATGATGCCAAAATGCCCCGAAATGAATATGCACATTGGTTTAACCAGTGAAAAGCTGTACAAACCTCTGACAAACAAATACATGTGAATCTTGCTTTCTCTAATTACCTTTGTTCACAATCTCTGACAAGCATTTTGGGGCGGGGATATACCTGTTTTGGTGTCAATTTTTTTTTAATTTTTAACCTGCAATATTTGGAATTTAATTGTTAATGTCTCACCATTATATTTTCAGTCATTAGGAGACTAAGTGTACTTGAGACATATGTAAGTGTTGCCACACTGTTGTATCATGCTGTAAACATGTGGCATAAAACCACAACCAGACACATTATCCTGACAACAGGCCAAGCAGTCCTGGAACTACCCTGATAGGCTGAGTGCCAAGCAAGGCAGCTATACCAGTACCATTTTGTATAACTCTGGTATGTCTCAGTCAGGGATCAAACCCAAGACTTCCCAATTCTGGACCAGACGCCACCTTTTTTTCTCATACCCTGAAAGTGAGGCTCTACTCACAGGCTTTTTTTCTCATACCCCAAAAGTGATGCCCTGCTCACAGACTATTTTTTCTCATACCCAGAAACGCTCTTTTTTTTCTCATTCCCTGAAAGTGATGCCCTGCTCACAGGCTTTTTTTCTCATACCCCTAATGTGATGCCCTGCTCACAGGCTTTTTTTCTCATACCCAGAAAGGCTTTTTATTTCTCATTCCCTGAAAGTGATGCCCTGCTCACAGGCTTTTTTTCTCATACCCTGATAGTGATGACCTGCTCACAGCTTTTTTTTTTTCTCATACCCCAAAAGTGATAACGGATCAAACTAATACAATACTTACTCCATGAATTCTTCATTGCCCAACGCGACACCTTGACTGTCCAGTTCTCTCACTCTGTCTTTATGTGCTCTACTCTCTTCCTCCATGTTTCTTAACTGAGCGACTAGGCTGTCTATTTCATTCTTCAATGAGGTTTGTCTATGGAGTAAGATAACAAAAAATAACAAACTGTCCATAATGACACCCGTTTATAACGACAACCTGTATTATCCGACACGTTTCGGAGGTCACTCAGTTTTTTGTAATGAATGTCTGTTTAAATCACCTGACTGTAACGACACCTGTTTTTCCTGTTAACCATCATACAACTTAGGACCCGTTAGTGATAAATGTACTACAACTACATTGTTTTATAATGCACGCTTTGCAAACCTTTACTCTTGCTGTTTAAGAAATTACAATTATTTCAATGCTTATAAGCTCACCTGAGCATGAAGTGCTCAAGGTGAGATATTGTCATCAGTCAATGTCAGTCGTCCATCCAAAGTCAGGACGGACATGCGTCTATTCGTCAACATTTTCCTGTTCATTTCTTCCGCAATCTTCATCAAACTTTAGGACAATGTTTATAGACATAATCTCTAAGCTAAAGTTGATTATGGCTGATATCTGCACATTAGGTCTAGAGTTATGGCCCTTGAATTATAAAAAATACCAGATTTCACTTTGAGTACATTCTAACATCTTTATTTTTTATTCAATCTTCTTTATGACGATGTTTATAGCCATAACCTCTCAACCAAGGTTGATTATGGCTGATATCTGACTATTATGTCTGGAGTTATCACTTTTGAATGCTTAAAAATAAATCTAAGTATCACTTTGTGTAAACTCTAGCATCTACATTTTTAATTAAATCCTCATCAAACATTATGACTATGTTCATAAACATAATATCTCAGCCAAGATCCAATATGGCTGATATTTGCCCATAAGATCTGAGTTATGGCCCTTGAATAATGAATAAATGCCAGATTCAGAGGAACAGATAAGCTGCTATCTGCGTATTTTACGCAAATAAAATGAACCAAAGGCTAAACAATTCAATTCTATTCTATTCACTCTATTCTTTATAGTTCCTTGTGTATCGAATTTCATTGCTGCCGATGTTTTAACAAACAGCTGATTTCTCTCAAAAAGTTAAAATATTTGCAGTAAAAAGTACTCATAAGAAACAGGTTTCACTCAATTAGTACAAAAACAGGGAATGATCACTCAATTAAAACCATTTCTTATCTGTTCTTCTGCAGATTTCATTTTGTGTACACTCTAGCATTTTCGCTTCTGAAGCAATCTTCTTCAAACTTCATGATGCTGTTTATGGCCATAAGCTTTCGGCTAAGTTTGATTATGGATGATATCCGCCAATTCAGTCAGGATTTATGGCCATATATAGACTAACACAGGAAAACACTTGAAACAATTTTCTCGTCAGAAACCACAAGGCCTTGAGTTAAGATATTTGATTTGTAACATTGCCTAGTGGACCTCTATCAATCTGTTCAAATCACTGACCTTAGATTACCTTGACCATGAACCAGTGACCTACTTTTGTATTTTTCAAGCTACACCCTTCAAATTTAGTGAAAAGCTCTATCTGATGAGTGGAATTGAAATGATCTTGTTGTATTTCTGTATGGATAATGAATTCAGTATGACTGAGCTACTATACTGTAACTTGTACAGGCAATCAAGACAGTGTTTCTCAGGTTAGCAACTTCAGAGCCATCTTGTTATTGACTACATGTAGTATGGTTGACTAACCAGTTTTCGGGGTATTTTACCTTAACACCGTTTGCGCGTGAGGCGTGATATGATGAGTTGTTTTCGCTATCCCATATGATCAAAACAAATGTCAGCCATGCTCTAATATTCAAATTAAGACATCATGTGACTTCTTGTGTGAATTCGGGACAATGTTTTAGGTGCAGGTCCAATTCATTAAAGTCTTGAACTCGTATTTTGTAGATCAAATTTGTTTGAATTATTCAAATTTACATTTTTTCAAACAAAAATCTATTTCTAGTTTTTATTTAAGGTAATATACCTTACAGGTTTAGTGTTTTGGCAAAAAGCAAACTAAACGTTATCAATTACCAGGATAATAAGTCACATGATGGCTTAATTTGAATAAAAACAAGAGCTGTCAGAGGACAGCACGCTTGACTATTCAAAATGCTTGTTGGTAAATCAATTGAAATCTATTTCAATTCTTGCCCTTCACATACCCTGTACATAATAATAGTCAAAAATGATATACTTTGATAGTCTGATACCCCTTAATATTTTTATGATGTCTAAAATCAATACCATGCCTAGTTACTGAGACATAAGCACAATAACACTGTGCATGCAAAACTTTAACCAAAAATCCAAGTTAGAAAAGGGCCATAATTTGTATAAAATCCAGTCCAAAAGTTATTCTCCTTAGTTTTCTGATGCCCCTGAAGACACTCCTTAACTTTCTAGTCAATTCCACAAGCAATTTCTGAGATATAAGCTGGATAGTAGCTTGAATGCAAAAATTTAAAAAAAATTCTAAGTTAAAAGGGGGTCATAATTTTTAATATATTCCATTAAGTGTTATCTTCCTTTATAGTACCCAAACATATTAAAGATGTAACCCGCCTGGACTCTGAGATATAAGCATGCAAGTACCTTGCATGCAAAACTTTAACCAAAATTTCTAAGTTTAAAAAGGGGCCATAACTTGTAATATATTCCATCAAAAGTTATCTACCTGAAAAGTATGATACTCCTAAACATATTAAAGTTGTTTAAAATCAATTGCATGCCTGGATACTGAGATAGTAGCATGAAAGTAACTTGCATGCAAAACTTTAACCAAAATTTCTAAGTTAAAAAGGGCAATAATTTATAACATATTCAATCAAAAGTTATCTACCATGAAAGTATGATACCCCTTAACATATTTAAGATGTTTCAAATCAATCCCATGCCTGGATACTGATATATTAGCATGAAAGTACCTTGCATGCAAAACTTTAACCAAAATTTTTAAGTTAAAAAGGGGCCATAATTTGTAAAACATATTCTATCAAGAGTTATCTACCATGAAAGTATGATACCCCTAAACATATTTAAGATGTTTCAAATCAATCGCATGCCTGGATACTGAGATATTAGCATGAAAGTACCTTCATGCAAAACCAAAATTTTTAAGTTAAAAAGGGGCCATAATTTGTAACATATTCCATCAAGAGTTATCTACCATGACAGTATGATACCCCTTAACATATTAAAGATGTTTAAAATCAATCGCATGCCTGGATACTGAGATATAAGCATGAGAGTATCTTGCATGCAAAACTTTAACAAACATTTCTAAGTTAAAAAGGGGCCATAATTTGTAACATATTCCATCAAGAGTTATCTACTTTGGTTGTCTGATGCCCCTAATCATATTCATAAACTTTCAAGTCAATACCTTGAATGCTTATCAAGATACAAACTAGATAGTAGCTTGCACGCAAAACTTTAACCAAATTTTCTATTGCATGCAAAACTTTAACCAAAATTTCTAAGTTAAAAAGGGGCCATAATTCATATTAAATTCAGTCAAGAGTTATCTTCCTTGGTTGTCTGATGCCCCTGAACATATTTATAAAGTTTCAAGTCAATACCATAAACGGTTTTTGAGATATAAGGTTGATAGTAACTTGCACGCAAAACTTTAACCAAAAGCTGCAACGCCAACGCCAGGGTGACTTATATTCTTCGAATAGTCGAGCTAAAAATGGCGGATATTTGCTATGAATTTTAAGGGGTTGGAAAACAGCTTGTGCGAGAAGCCTTTTAAGGTGTTTAAAGTATATGTTTTGTGATGAATATGTGTAAAAATATTTCAATGGTAATTGTCATTAAGTTAAAAATGTAAATATTGCCGAAAGGAGTGGGTGTAAGGTCGGCAGTTTTCCCGGATAAAGTTGCAACTTTTTTCCGACCGTGGAAGCCTAACAGAAAAAAAAAAAAAATCAGAACAGCATCTCAAATGAAATAAAGGTTCTATTAATATCAAATCATAACAGCATTAATTCCCTGAAATAGAATTTTGATGCATATTAAACTAATAGAGTATGTTGAGTTAATTTGAAAATACCCCAAAAACTTGTTAGTAACTTTTTATGTTATCACCGTTGATCGTCATTGGAATGAACGCTGCTCTGTTTTGAATGAGATGATTTTAAGATTGCAAATCATGAAATGTGTACAGGGAGTGACAAAATTTGTTGTTGCACCCCCTTCTTCTAATTAAATGAAAATGTTAATGATATTTGATATGCAAATATGGATCGATCTCATAAGTACCCCGAAAACTTGTTACACCATCATATATCAGATGTTTAATTTATATGATAAGTTTTATACTTGTTTTACAGAAAGAAATATTTCAAATGTTTAAATGCTATAATAGTTTAATATTAAAGAGGCCATATCTGTGTCAAAAGTCCAAATTTTGTCCAAAGTCAAATTTGGCCTTCCTTTCATTCAGTTAAACAAGTGGACCAAAAATGGGACGTGACATGATGTAACGGGACGTGATATGATGTAACTGGACGTGACATGATGTAACGGGACGTGACATGATTTAACTGGACATGACATGATGTAACAGGACGGGACATGATGTAACGGGACGTGATATGATGTAACTGGACGTGACATGATGTAACGGGACGTGACATGATTTAACTGGACATGACATGATGTAACAGGACGGGACATGATGTAACGGGACGTGATATGATGTAACTGGACGTGACATGATGTAACGGGACGTGACATGATTTAACTGGACATGACATGATGTAACAGGACGGGACATGATGTAACGGGACGTGATATGATGTAACTGGACATGACATGATGTAACGGGACGTGACATGATTTAACTGGACATGACATGATGTAACAGGACGTGACATGATGTAACGGGACGTGACATGATTTAACGGGACGTGACATGATGTAACAGGACAGGGCAAGATGTGACAAGCGTGACTCCGATTTAGCCCCCACTTTGTGAAATAGGAATATATTAATAAAAAAAATTGTCAGTGGTAATAACTTAAGGCAAATGTACATATATTCCATAAGACAAAGCCTTCCAGTTGGCTACTGTAGGTTGGAGCGTCTTTGCAATTGGTGTTTCACAGCTCCTCTATGAAAAATGGCCATATGACTGAAATACTGTTGTTGCCATGGTAACTTCCAAAACAACAACTAAAACAATCGCTTAAGGTGTTTAGTATACCTGTAGACTACATCACACTTTGACTATTTAACTATTTGAGTTTACCGTCCCTTCAACAGTATTTCAGTCATACAGTGATGTCCAGCTAATTACAGGTGGAGGAAGACCACGAATGCACAGAGGCATCCGGGTAGAACGACCGACTTACCTCAAGCCAGCTGGAAGGACATTCCACCTTGTCTTCATATTATGTAAGTGAAGGACGTGACAAGCCCAATTCCTATATAATCCCAACTTCTGTAAAGCAGGGATAAATCAACTTTTGTTTACTTACAAATGGATGACAGATTCCATTGTGAAGTCGTCAACTGCCAACTGATTTGCTTTTAATTTCCCCGAGTATTCATCCAAAATTTTCGTATCAAACTCGAATGTGATGGGGGAGAAAGGCTCGGAACTAAAATAAAAAAATATCGCAACTATGTAACTGTTATATCAGTTTTTTTGTGTTTTTTTTTTCAAATAGTTTAATAGCCAGTATCTGTTCAGTGCTTTATATTTTTCAATATTAGGGGAAAATGGTTTTGGCCGGTATCAGGGGGAGATACGTGTCGTAAAACATCAAAAAGAAGAAAAAACAAACCAGAAATTAAATACAGCATTAAAGCAAGAGTTGTAATGTTTTACAATCACATCTCTTATCTATTCTTGTTGCACTTTCAGAACTACTCCTCTAATGATTTATACTAATTCTAACCTTCACCAAAAGTCTGACATTTCCTAAGTTAATTGTCGCCACTCTTATTTGCCCCGTGATCATTTTTCTGCTCAGAAAAACTTACCTGGCAGTTCAACATTTTGCTCTTTTAAATATATATTTATAACCCTCCAAAGTTCCCCATTTTTTTTTTTCGATAACAAGTTGTATTGTGCATCATCTTCTCATTACAACGAATATATTTTTCTCAATTTGAATATAAAGATACTTATTAAATATTCTAAGAAGAAAGACAGTTAACTACATAATAAGCACAAGCCATGCTCAGGATATAACATGTTGCAAACACTTGTTACCCGGTATGGCAGTGAAGGGGTTTAAACTCATAGTGTTAAGGGACCAAAGGTTCAACAGGCTTTAACCCTTTCCCTCATAGAGGACACCATGAAAAGACCTATGCGAACAGCATAAAACCAGATCAGCCTGCGAGTAACTCGCAGGCTGATCAGGTTTTATGCTGTTCGCTGCTCCTCAGTGGTCTGGAAATGAGGATTTTGTAATCAAATTTGGTAAGGTTTAACTGTGGTTTTCTGCAGATCAGGCTTTATGTGGTACCTACTGAGTGCGTCAAAATGAGTCTATATGAGAGAAAGGGTTAATAACATATATATATATATATAAGTCAACAGGCTTTAAGTATTCAGATGGCCCCACCTGTATGTTGAGGTGAATGAGCCGCTGTACTCTTTATCGGAGTCGATGGCAGTAACGGCTGCTTCAACCGATGAGTAGATATCCAAGTGTTCCTGCTTTCCGAATGACGTGAGATCCTGGAACTCCATGAGGAAGTCTTTGCTGAAAAAGCAGTGTGCAGCCATTGTGAAATCTGCCATAGTAATCTGACTGTCAATTATACAATTTACCTCATGAATATTCATGTTAAAATTTGAATAATTATGAATAATGAACTTTTAAATAGTATATGAAACAAGAGGCCCATGATGGCCCTAAATCGCTCACCTGAGATAAATAGGTTGACCCAAGGAACATCTGTACCAATTTATTTTAAAATCTGGCCAGTAGTTTTGAAGAAGATGATTTTTAAAGTTTTCATATTTTTTTCTTTTTGTTGCCATGGCTACCAGTTCTACATGGATCAAGTTTATTTTAGCAGCTTTTGTGAAGGTTGACCCCTGCCATCCCTGCCAAGTTTAATCTAAATCTGTCCAGTGGTTTCAGAGGAGATGTTGTTTAAAGGTTTCTCTATATACATATAAGGCAAATAAGCCCCGCCCCTGGCGGCCATGTTTTTTTATGGATCAGAATAATTTTAGCAACTTTGGTAGAGGTTGGCCCAAGGAATAACTGTACCAATTTATTTTAAAATCTGGCCAGTAGTTTTGAAGAAGATGATTTTTAAAGTTTTCTTTTTTTCTTTTTTTTTTTGTTGCCATGGCAACCAGAGTTCTACATGGATCAAGTTTATTTTAGCAACTTTTGTGAAGGTTGACCCAAGGATCATCCCTGCCAATTTTAATCAAATTCTGCCCAGTGGTTTCAGAGGAGATGTTGTTTAAAGGTTTCTCTACCCATATATATATAAGGCAAATAAGCCCCGCCCCTGGCGGCCATGTTTTTTTACGGATCAGAATAATTTTAGCAACTTTGGTAGACGTTGGCCCAAGGAATAACTGTACCAATTTATTTTAAAATCTGGCCAGTAGTTTTGAAGAAGATGATTTTTAAAGTTTTCTTTTTTTTTTTTTTTTTGTTGCCATGGCAACCAGAGTTCTACATGGATCAAGTTTATTTTAGCAACTTTTGTGAAGGTTGACCCAAGGATCATCCCTGCCAATTTTAATCAAATTCTGTCCAGTGGTTTCAGAGGAGATGTTGTTTAAAGGTTTCTCTATATACATATAAGGCAAATAAGCCCCGCCCCTGGCGGCCATGTTTTTTTACGGATCAGAATAATTTTAGCAACTTTGGTAGAGGTTGGCCCAAGGAATATCTGTACCAATTTATTTTAAAATCTGGCCAGTAGTTTTGAAGAAAATGATTTTTAAAGTTATAATTTTTTTTGTTGCCATGGCAACCAGAGTTCTACATGGATCAAGTTTATTTTAGCAACTTTTGTGAAGGTTGACCCAAGGATCATCCGTGCCAAGTTTAATCAAATTCTGTCCAGGTTTGGAGATTTGTTTAAAGGTTTCTCTATATATATAAGGCAAATAAGCCCCGCCCCTGGGGCCTGTTTTTTTACGGATAGAATAATTTTAGCAACTTTGGTAGAGGTTGGCCCAAGGAATATCTGTACCAATTTATTTTAAAATCTGGCCAGTAGTTTTGAAGAAGATGATTTTTAAAGTTTTCTTTTTTTCTTTTTTTTTTGGTTGCCATGGCAACCAGAGTTCTACATGGATCAAGTTTATTTTAGCAACTTTTATGAAGGTTGACCCAAGGATCATCCCTGCCAATTTTAATCAAATTCTGTCCAGTGGTTTCAGAGGAGATGTTGTTTAAAGGTTTCTCTATATACATATAAGGCAAATAAGCCCCGCCCCTGGCGGCCATGTTTTTTTACGGATCGGAATAATTTTAGCAACTTTGGTAGAGGTTGACCCAAGGAACATCTGTATCAAATTATTTTGAAATCTGGCCAGTAGTTTTGAAGGAGATGATTTTTAAAGTTTTCAAATTATTTTTCTTTTTGTTGCCATGGCAACCAGAGTTCTTCATGGATCAACTTTATTTTAGCAACTTTTGTAGAGCCTCACCCAAGGAACATTCCTGCCAAGTTTCATTAAATTCTGTCCAGCGGTTTCAGAGGAGATGTCGTTTAAAGCAAATTGTTGACGACGGACGACGGACGACGCACGACGGACGACGACGGACGCCGGACGAAGGGCGATCACAAAAGCTCACCTTGAGCACTTTGTGCTCAGGTGAGCTAAAAATGGGTTTTTCTTTGCTGTGCAGACTGTGTAGAATCTGATCTTCAATATTGTGCAGGGTTTTTTTCTCAACATTTTGGGAACATGACCCAACCCCCAGAATTGGGAATTCTTCGCGTCGTTTAAGACAAAATTGGGAAAAACTCACATAATATATATCAAATAAAACAAAATAATCAAGTATTTGGTTCATTCAACCCTTGTTTGGCCTCACTACTTTCAAACCCCAAACCCATTGTAAAATTAATTTTTTCTTTGAAATTAGAATTTTCTCCACAATATTTGGGATAAAAAACATACTTTTTGAGATTGGGAACACAACCCAATATTGGTCATCTAAACGGGCCAAAAAAATCCCTGGAGTGAACAGAGGAGAACCTTATCAAACAGCTCCTTTATCAAAACCTTGACCCTTAAATTCCAAGAGATGCATTATGACACCTTGGTAAAGATAGACGACCCAGGATATGTCACATTCTTTCAGAAGCTGTCTGATAAGGGTCTCCTCTGTTTGCTAACACACTTCTACACAGCCTGCCTATGGTTTCAGACAAGCAAATCTAGCACCACAATATTTTGAATCTAAGTTTGACCTTGACCTTGGAGCTAGGGACCGAACTCTAAAGCTTGAAACTTCTTCGCATTAAGGTAAGCATTACACTGCCAGGTTATCTGAAAATGCTGCGAAACATGTCAAGGACATGCCATGACATGCAAATTCAGATGATGAGATAAATATACATTGTGGCAATAAAGTCAAGCTTCCGCAAGTGGGCTCAACGTAAATAGATCCAAAATATATCCATTTTATTGAATGTTTGACAGATCTGTGATTTGGGGCGGGGTGGGGGAGGGAGGTTAATTTACTACCTTTTACAGGTGGTTTCCCAAAGCCAAAACCTATCTTTTTTCCAAAAATAACTACCTATTTTCCTATTGATTTTTTTTTCTCTCTTTTCTCAAAAACAATTTTCATGGAATCCTTATGAAATGTGTGTTATTCTTCCAAGTTAAATGTTGATCTGAAACTTCCTTGAACATATACCATCTATAATAATGGTAGATAATATTTATTGTTCATTTAAAATAATTTCAATAACTTATAATTTCCCAATTTTCGATTCATAATGCTATTTTTCCCAAATAAGAAAGCCATAGGAAGTAAAAAAGAAATCTAAAAAAAATCAGTGGGACTTATTAAGGACAGCCATGATGCACACAGATGGTACTGGTATTGTTCCGGCTATATTTAGTCTCTTATATATTCTATTGTTTACCCATTGTTGCATCTATTCAAAACTGAACAATACATCCTTCCAATCTCCAGATCAAAACTCCCATAATCAGTATAGACTGAATTATATGACACTACAAATAATTTTTCAAAAATTAGAAAATCATTTATCCTTTTACTTCATGATTATTCATATAAAACTTAATGACTTGATGAATATTATTTACTGAACATTAAATGGCACATGAAACAGGATTATCCATTGCCGTGCAGACAGTGTAGAATCTGAGCTACAATACTGTTTAGGCAAACAGAGAAGACCCTAATCAGACAGTGTTGAATCTGAGCTACAATACTGTTTAGGCAAACAGAGAAGACCCTGATCAGACAGTGTAGAATCTAAGCTACAATACTGTTTAGGCAAACAGAGAAGACCCTGATCAGACAGTGTAGAATCTGAGCTACAATACTGTTTAGGCAAACAGAGAAGACCCTGATCAGACAGTGTAGAATCTGAGCTACAATATTGTTTAGGCAAACAGAGAAGACCCTGATCAGACAGTGTGGAATCTAAGCTACAATATTGTTTAGGCAAACAGAGAAGACCCTGATCAGACAGTGTGGAATCTAAGCTACAATATTGTTTAGGCAAACAGAGAAGACCCTGATCAGACAGTGTAGAATCTGAGCTACAATACTGTTTAGGCAAACAGAGAAGACCCTGATCAGACAGTGTGGAATCTAAGCTACAATACTGTTTAGGCAAACAGAAAAGACCCTGATCAGACAGTGTGGAATCTGAGCTACAATATTGTTTAGGCAAACAGAAAAGTCCCTGATCAGACAGTGTGGAATCTGAGCTACAATATTGTTTAGGCAAACAGAGAAGTCCCTGATCAGACAGTGTGGAATCTAAGCTACAATATTGTTTAGGCAAATAGAGAAGACCCTGATCAGACAGTGTAGAATCTGAGCTACAATACTGTATAGGCAAACAGAAAAGACCCTGATCAGACAGTGTAGAATCTGAACTACAATATTGTTTAGGCAAACAGAGAAGACCCTGATCAGACAGTGTAGAATCTGAGCTACAATACTGTTTAGGCAAACAGAGAAGACCCTGATCAGACAGTGTAGAATCTGAGCTACAATATTGTTTAGGCAAACAGAGAAGACCCTGATCAGACAGTGTAGAATCTGAGCTACAATATTGTTTAGGCAAACAGAGAAGACCCTGATCAGACAGTGTAGAATCTGAACTACAATATTGTTTAGGCAAACAGAGAAGACCCTGATCAGACAGTGTAGAATCTGAGCTACAATATTGTTTAGGCAAACAGAGAAGACCCTAATCAGACAGTGTAGAATCTGAGTTACAATATTGTTTAGGCAAACAGAGAAGACCCTGATCAGACAGTTCCCAAATACGAGCCATCTGATCTAGGTCTGCTCTGTTTGCCAATGTATTAAGACAAGTCTTAATGAATATGGAATAGAGATAAACTTACCTATTCAAAAGCATTTGCAAGATATTTATTACTTATTAAGAGAATTCAGGTCTAGGTTTTTCCCAAATTAGCTTGTAGTTGTTGTTTTCAGTCAATTGGAGACTTTGCCTACTTCCGTCTCCTCTGTTTGCTCATACAATATTGTAGCACATACTTTACACAAAAAAGAAAAATCTATTGCTACATAAGATTATACTATTTAATATTCCATTAATTTGATATTCATCAAGTCATAAATTTGTACATGAATATTCATGAGGTAAACAGATAACAGGGTTGAACTCGATGCCCACAGGCATAATGTTGAGCCCACAACCCTGAAAGAGCACCCTTGACCTCCAGGTATGATCTTGACCTTTGAGCTCTTATATGAAGTTCAGTGTTGAGAAATTACTCAATACACAGCAAATCTGCTCCTCTGGTTTCCTACCAGCTCTTGATAACTAGGTCAAGTTCTAACATGAGATAAGATAGACACAGATAAACATACCTAACCCTCAAAACAATGACATCTTGATAACAAATTCTATGTTCTGCTTCAACAAGGAAGTAAAATAACACTGTGATTCACTGTATCGCAATACGATCTACTGAATAACGGGGCCTGTTTGTAATGTGTACATATAAGGCCAATACCGGTAGCTATTTACTGGCTATATTCAAATCCAAACTTAGTAATAGCTTCGAAATTTAGACCCAGGTAAGATTTTCCGAAACTAACAAATAAGAAACACATGACAATGTTTAAAGTGTTTACTATAGATACATTATAAGGAATACTATCACCTCCGTGGCTGAGAGGGTAAAGTCGCTGACTGTGGGTTCGAATCCCGGCAGGGTCATTCGGATTTTCATGTGAGGAAGCCTTCAGCTGGCTTGCGGTAGGTCGGTGTTTCTACCCGGATGCCTGTGTGCATGCGGGGTCTTCCTCCAACTGTAATTAGCTGGACATCACTATATGACTGAAATAATGTCAAAGAGACGGTAAACTCAAATAGCCAAGTCAAGTCAGTACTATCAAGTCCTTTGGACAATCTATAAAGGGAACCACCGAAGGACCATCTTAGCCAAGCTTTTTTGAAATCAAGCCTGGATCATGCTATAAGTTTTCACTGTAGGCATGTAAAGAAAACTAACCCCGCCCTGGTGGCCATGTTTTTGGACATATCAAATTAATCTGAACAATCTTGGTAGAGGGTCACCCAAAGGACCATCTCATTTTCAAATTATGGCAATAGGTTTAACCAATAAGATTTTCATAATTTTCTCCAGTTTTTCTTTTCCACTGCCATGGTAACAAGAATTCAGCATGGAATTTAATTCTATGAACAAATTTGAAAGGAGACCTTGAACACAGGAACATCCCTGTAGAATTATATCATCAGAATTGACCAAATTGTTAAGGAGGAGATGTTGTTTGAAGCAAAAGTTGATGACGAACGGACGACAGATGCCGACAGAGACTGGTTTCAATATCTCACCAGAGCACAATGTGCTTAGGTTAGCTAAAAAATACTGACTTTCATAGAGGGGAAATCTGAATGTATAAAATTTCCTGTGCAGGAATAAGCCTAATATTTGGCTAAAATTGAACCAAAATGAAATCTCTAGGGTATATTAGGGAGATAGGTCCAACTTTTGATCCCAAAAGGGCCTGGAAAAAAACAACCTATTGTTTGTTTTTTGGTTGGGTTTAACATCCCACCAACAGTATTTTAGCCATTTGAAGACAATGTTTACTTGAGACAGGTAAGTGTTGCCACACTGCAGTATCATGCCAAAGACAAGTTGCACGATACCACACCCAGTCACATTATCCTGACAGGCCAACCAGTCCTGGAACTACCCTTATATGCTGAGCGCCAAGCATAGGAGCTATACCATTAATTATGTCACGGCCACGGATAAAACCCAGAACCTCCCACTCCCGAGAAAAACGCCCTCACCAGTTGGCCAACACCAAAGAAAAAACAAACAAGAGGCCCATGATGGCCCTAAATCGCTCACCTGAGATAAAAAGGTTGACCCAAGGAACATCTGTTCCAATTTATTTTAAAATCTGGCCAGTAGTTTTGAAGAAGATGATTTTTAAAGTTTTCATTTTTTTTTTCTTTTTGTAGCCATGGCAACCACAGTTCTATATGGATCAAGTTTATTTTAGGAACTTTTGTAAAGGTTGACCCAAGGATCATCCCTGCCAAGTTTAATCAAATTCTGTCAAGTGGTTTCAGAGGAGATGTTGTTTAAAGGTTTCTCTATATACATATAAGGCAAATAAGCCCCGCCCTTGGCGGCCATGTTTTTTTACAGATCGGAATTTTTTTTAGCAACTTTGGTAGAGGTTGACCCAAGGAACATCTGTACCAATTTATTTTAAAATCTGGCCAGTAGTTTTGAAGAAGATGATTTTTAAAGTTTTCATATTTTTTTTCTCTTTGTTGCCATGGCAACCAGAGTTCTACATGGATCAACTTTATTTTAGCAACTTTTGTGAAGGTTGACCCAAGGATCATCCCTGCCAAGTTTAATCAAATTCTGTCTAGTGGTTTCAGAGGAGATGTTGTTTAAAGGTTTCTCTATATACATATAAGGCAAATAAGCCCCGCCCCTGGCCGCCATGTTTTTTTACGGATCGAAATAATTTTAGCAACTTTGGTAGAGGTTGACCCAAGGAACATCTATACCAATTTAATTTAAAATCTGGCCAGTAGTTTTGAAGAAGATGATTTTTAAAGTTTTCATATTTTTTTTCTCTTTGTTGCCATGGCAACCAGAGTTCTACATGGATCAACTTTATTTTAGCAACTTTTGTGAAGGTTGACCCAAGGATCATCCCTGCCAAGTTTAATCAAATTCTGTCCAGTGGTTTCAGAGGAGATGTTGTTTAAAGGTTTCTCTATATACATATAAGGCAAATAAGTCCCGCCCCTGGCAGCCATGTTTTTTTACGGATCGGAATAATTTTAGCAACTTTGGTAGAGGTTGACCCAAGGAACATATGTACCAAATTATTTTGAAATCTGGCCAGTAGTTTTGAAGGAGATGATTTTTAAAGTTTTCAAATTATTTTTCTTTTTGTTGCCATGGCAACCAGAGTTCTTCATGGATCAACTTTATTTTAGCAACTTTTGTAGAGCCTCACCCAAGGAACATTCCTGCCAAGTTTCATTAAATTCTGTCCAGCGGTTTCAGAGGAGATGTCGTTTAAAGCAAATTTGACGACGGACGACGCACGACGGACGACGCACGACGACGGACGCCGGACGAAGGGCGATCACAAAAGCTCACCTTGAGCACTTTGTGCTCAGGTGAGCTAAAAACTATTAGTATCTAACTTTTTTCCGGTTGTGTTCCAACTTACCACTGCTGTACCAGAATCTCCTGGTTCACTTGGTGATGGTCCAGGAACGCAGGCAGAGTCTGGGTGCGGTAGTTTTCCTGGTGCGCCCGCAACTCGCACAGCGACATGATGTACTTGTTATGCAGCTTGTGGAGCTTCACGCTTGACTGGACATAGCTCTGTCGTGCACTTTCCAATTTGTTGCCTGCTTTACCTACCAGATAATGATTAAAATATGATATGAATTGAATTTGCCAGGATATCAACTGAACTTGCAAGATATCAACTGAACTTACAGGATATCAGCTGAACTTGCAAGATATCAACTGAACTGCAAGAAATCAATAGAACTTGAAAGATACAAATCAAACTTGAAGGGTATCAACTGAACTTACCAGATAGCAATTGGGATTGTAAGAAACATTATTACTAAACCTACAGGATCCTGCTTCTTGTCAAACCTGATTGGACTGTGTAACAATCATATCAAAAGTACATGGAAGAAGGAAATATCTCTCTGCCTACTTCTAACCAGACTGTAACAAAACAAACATCCTCATACCTTTAGAATTAGCATCTTCATACTTTGCTTTCTCTACTCTAACTTTGTCGACACCCTTTGTGTACTCTTGCTTGTTCTTCTGTACTTCGTCTTTTATCTAAAAATAATAAATCACACGACTGATACTTTATCTTTAAGACATTTTTTTACTATGATGTAACCCTCGACTTCATTTTCGAGTCATTTTGACAAATTGACAAACAGAGTTTTGTAGCTCAGTTTCAACACAGTTATCTGTGGCAAAGAAAACTTCATTATTTCAAAATCAATTTAAAAATAAATCAATTAATGTTCATCAAATCATACATTTGTACATGAATATTCATGAGGTAAAGGGCCAAATACCAGGCACCTTTCCATTTTTCGGCAGTGAAAATTTGAGGCACATGCTTTCCCATTTATGGCTATGTCAAGTGTTAACCCTTTCCCTCATATATACTCATTTTGACGCACTCAATAGGTACCACATAAAGCCTGATCTGCAGAAAACCACAGTTAAACCTTACCAAATTTAATTACAAAATCCTCATTTCCAGACCACTGAGGAGCAGCGAACAGCATAAAACCTGATCAGCCTGCGAGTTACTCGCA
>CM037792.1:16987719-17024133 GCA_021229015.1 Solen grandis | reverse complement strand
TTTTACAACATCCCTGTGTTCATTTCACATTAAAAAAAAATTCTAAATGGATTTTTTTCTCTGTTCTTAGATGGTGTATTGTCTATCTTGAATGGCACCCAAAAATTATTCCCTGGCTATATATATATAGCGCTCATGATCCAAAGAAAAATAATAAAACATCTTTTTTTCCTTTTCCCCCTGATAACAATTTGTGGATTCCATTTAAAAAAATAAACACAAAATTTACATCATAAAACCAACATTCAACTAATATCACAATCTACACTGATAATAGTTAGGTAAAAGGGACAGGTAAGAAAAAAATCAACCAATTATATTACCTATGGTCATTTAGTCATATTACAAGCAATATAAAACTTTGTAATATCACATGTGATTAATCCCGGAATAATGCAAGGCATTTCATCACAAAATAGCATTAAATCTATCATATTCAGTTTACAATTTTAAACATTTTAAAAATGCAAAAATATTTTTTCCTTGTATTTATGAAAAAAAGTACTGTGAAGAATATTATGAAAAAAATAAGAAAGAATAAAAATACAATTTCAAATTTGGCTAAACAAATAAACTTAATTATTAAAGTTTTATCATTATTTTCCAATAATGATATATTTAATCATTAACTTCTTGTTTATTTGCTTAAAGCCAAAAGCTACAAGTGTATAAGTAAACAGAAATACAAGTTCAAAACCATTGATGAGCAGGAAATACATATACATGTAGTAAATTGATAAATTGTTTGTATACACTTTATTGATAAAAAAAAAAAGATCCATCTACAATTAAATCTTTAGCTTTTGAAAATAAGGAAACTGATTAGATTCCTTTCTCCTGAAAGTTATGCAGTCATGAATGCAAAATGTATTTCAAAAACTCTTCTGTGTAAATTTACAGGTAACACTTTGGTGTTAAGTTTATAAAGGCTTACATTTACAAACAATCACTTAAGGACAATGATACAAATAATGACAAGGGAACCTTAAACATTAAACAATTTTTTTTTTGATGATAAAAAACTTTTCATGATAAATACCCTCAGTATAGTTTCTTTTAATTCAAATTTAAAAGTTTGGCCTCTGCTGAATGGGGGTAACTGTAGTTAAAAACATATACGGGACGATAACTGTGGGGATTTACCTCCCCTAAAAACTCCTTTCCCCCCCAAAAGCATTTCTACTGTGGGGTGGGTGTTCTCATCTCTGTAAAACTACCTGCACTTAAGAAAGAGTCTTTGTTATTGGGTACAGGTTCACCATCCCAGTGTATAGTTGTTGTTTGCATCGCCATAGTGATCAACTTCCCCTCGCTATGGTCCCCCGTTCTCCATGACGTTCTCAGTTTTCTGAGATGATCCTGACCAGGTTTTCCTTCTCTCAGCTGTAAAACACACATTCTTATACAGCATATAGACATTCAAGGACATGACTTCACAATGAAGGAAGATTCATTCCTGTCTTAAACCATTGCAAGATGCTAAGACTGTTAAATCAGGAAACTTGTAATATACAAATATACAGTTTCGTAACGCTTTGTTTCCTGACAAATAAACTCAGCAAGTGTCACATTACATGGGAAAACAATAGTTTAGAAAATGCAACTTCTGCAAAAACATTTAAATATAGAATATGGTATCCATGAAGCAGGAGTTGGTATCCTGGTATCCATGAAGCAGGTGCTTGCAGTACCATGTGACATGTTCCGCAACATGGCGTCTTTATCAATTCAAGGTAGCAAATTTACAAGTTCAGCCTCTAAAGTAAGCACATGTGCATATAGAAAATGACTTGACTTGACTATTTGAATTTACCGTCGCTTCGATAGTATTTCAGTCATATAGTTACGTCCAGCTAATTACAGGTGGAGTAAGACCCCGAATGCACGGAGGCATCCGAGTAGAATCACCGACCTACTGCAAGCCGGCTGGAAGGCTTCCTCACATGAAAATCCGAATGACCCAAGCGGTGAGGGGCTGAGCGGGTATTTAAGTCAGAGACTTTACCCTCTCAGCCACGGGGGCCCCATAGAGAAAATGTGATGAGCCAAATGACGACAAATGAAAATAGAAAATATAGATTAAATACTGTCATTGACAGTATTGTCTGTGATGGGGAAACAACCGATGATTGTATTGGGTGACCATGCATCTGTAGCTGGGTATTGATGGATGTCATACAAACATATAGTTAAAAATCTCATTCTTAATCAATGACCATATGTGAACCATCTGCTTTAACACAGCTATCACTTGAAACTGCCTGGTTTTTTTTCCTCCCAGGATAGGTTAATGATCTTTTGAATTGTTCTATCTGGAAAAGGATGAAGTTCTGCTGTAACAAGTTTAAAAGGTCACCACTTGGATCTATCTTGTTTTTAACTGTGACATGTCTCCATACAATGTGACCAAATGCAAGAGTTACTTGCCCTTTTGAAATTGTTTCCCACTGAAATTGATCAAGTATTATCCAATCTTGAAGTGAATATGTTTGACAGTTTTTTCTTGAGAAATTGAAACAAAAAACATAACCAACCCAGAAAATTATATGTCAGAAAGGGCCATAGCTTTGCCAAAACTATATTTACAGATACCTTCTCTTTTGAAATGGATTTCTTTCCTGATAGTGAACAAGTATTCCAAGTCTGAAGTGAACAAATGCAAGAGTATATTCTTTCCTGATAGTGAACAAGTATTCCAAGTCTGAAGTGAGCAAAACCATAACCAACGCCGATGAGAGGTCATGACAATAGCTCCACTAATTTTTTTTTTTAAAAGTGGAGCTAAAATCCAAACAGATGGGAAATAATAGCACACACTCACCTGCAAACTGTCGAGACTTGCGCTTCACCTGTTCAGCAAGCTCCTGCCCGATACCGAGCAACTGGGCGCGCATAAGTTTTTCCTGCTGAACACGCTGGTGCACCTCTCCTGCCACTTGCGACACTGCTGGGACAGGGGGTCACCGAAACCGGACAAAATATACATCACTGTGTGTATACCGATTGCAAGTCATTCAATCACAATATCTTAACAAAAAAAAAAGAGAGTCTCCCCCCTTCTTCCTCAACCCGAGTACACAATGACATGTACAAATCCTATCATCAGGTCTGCTTTATTTGCTTGAAAAAATATAGATTTAATTAACAAAACATTTGCTAATTCTGCAAACAGTACTTGAATTAGGAAACATTGTTTTTTTCTTGTTTTTTTGGGGTAAAAGAAAAATTAGGAAGACAGGCAACAGGAAAGTTTTTAAAAAACATTGCTGATGTTTGAAGTATTTGAATATTGGCTGATGCAAGTTTATCTAACAGCCAGGTGTGACTTTAACCAAATTAATCTTTTCTAATTCTGCATCAAAGATAAAAAAATATTGTATACGTGCCGGGCCAAATACAGTAGGAATGTCATCTATGCCAAAAACGTTTTACTATCACCATTTATAAATGGCTTTATTTTGTTTATCAAAAAGTGTATATTAAATAAGCCTGTGTTTTTAACAATATGATTTCCAGGAAACGTGTCCCACTAAAGTATTTTTCCAAAATTTTATTTCGTCAGATTATTACGTCATAAAAACAACAGGCACCAGTGTTTTTGATTGATAGCGAGCAAAAAAGACGAATATCTATGCATATGAGGAAAATTAGCTCACCAAAAATGGAGAAATACTAATGGAAGGGGCAATACCCCAAAAATTTGTGAAGAGATATCATAACGGGGGACAGTAAAAACAACATAACCTGGGGGGAACGACTGACAACAACGTGATGACAGGCTTTATTTTTTGGGTGAAGAAATCGAGACAGTGGCTACGGAACCGCAAGTTTTAATTCCCCAAGGCGGTAACAATGTTTCTAAAAGGACTGACGACACGGTTGGCAAAAAGGAAAGGTGGTTCAAAAAAAAAATAAAAGCCGGAAAACCCCGGGGGGAAAAAAAAATTTGGGGGTCCAATGATATTTAGCATGAATAAAGGGTGCAGGAAAGACATCCCCAGACATCAACATCATCAAAAACATGGGGAAAAACGATAAAATACAAATTTTAACTGAATTGGGTAAATAAACAATCGGTAATTTGATATGTGTGGTGAAGGACTTTTGGAGTGATTTTGATCGGGGGAGCTAATACTTTTTATGAAGCAATACCAAAAACATGCTGTTATAAAAAAAAGGGGTCAGATAAAGACTAGACAGATGTGTTTAATTTGATCACTAATTGGTTTTTAGGGGAAATTAAACATGATTCTGTAAAACCTTCGCATCAAAAACGATGACGTTCGTATGTATTATGGCCGGGCACGTAAGTTAAAATTATGTTTTCTTTTTCTCACAGTTTGGTAAAATTTTATGTAATCAGTATACTTTTCGTGTCAAAAAGGGGTTTACGTTAGCTAAAGGGGAATCAAATACAATTACCTAAAAAATCAGATATTTTTATTAATAAAGGGGTTTTTATCATCACTAACCCCCCCCTAACTCTCCCCCCTTGACCTATGAGCTAACAGTAAAATTTTGTATCAAGACTTTAAAATATGTGGACATACTGGTTATCACTCCACTGTCCTTACATATACTGAACCGAGAGCACCGCATGAAAATGCCAACACTTGTCTGTTTGGATTTTTTTCAAAAAGGGGAGATAAATAGGTGAAAATGGACCTAAGAGTTATGACCCTTAATGGGAATGCACCCCTTGTGACAGTGTACAAGTATGTGAAGTCTGGTGACAGAAGCTTTTATAGTTTAGAATTTATGGCCAAGGTTTAAGTTTTTCATGACAACACCAAAGCAATGACATTTCTTTGAAGAACAGACAAGCTAAAAATAAAGTTTATCAACTTTTAATTTTCAAGAAATAAAATCCTAAAACCAAACCCTAAATTTTTCATAAATACTAATAAAGAATTCAAATTTTTTCTACTTCTTTTTTTTTTTTTTTTTTTTTTAAATTTTTTTTTTGTAGAAATAAAAGTATGATAACACTGAATATTTTCAGACATTTATACATCAATATTATCAAATTTTTCAACTCTAAAAATTTTGGGTTTGGTGGGGGGATAAATAAACGAATAAAAGAGAAAAACCAAAAAAAAAATTAATCGAACTTAAACCCTCGTAGCAATAAACACTCTCCCCTGGCACCGCAAAACTACTCCTTGCAAAGAAAAAATTTAGTAGGGGGTTTTAAAAAAAAACCAACTCGCTACAAACAAAAAAAGCATCAGACACATTGTCAATTTTAACGTATAAAAAAAGGGTTTTTTTAATTTTCTAAAAAAAAAAAAAGGAGTTATTTTCCAACCCTTCTTTATATGCATTTTTAACTACCAATAAAAAATAACACTTACAAAAACTAAATTTCAAAAAAAACTGATGGAAAAAACAAAGCTAAAACAAAGCTAAAACCCGACACATCAAGTGCAAAAAATATCACACTTCAAAAAACATGAAATAAAATATGGGACTGCAAAAGGATGAAATAAATAAAAATAAAAACACAAACACCTGTTTTCTTCTACACAAAACAACATGTACTTTAATCCAAACCTTTGCCCACAGACTGGCAAAATTCTATGTGGAAAAAATCACTGATTTTGAGTACAGGTAGTTTTATTATAAACACTGTAATAGATTGTGGCGGGGAAGACCCCAAACACCCCCCTAGTCCATAGTGTGGGGGTTCAAAATCCCTAATTCAATTCCCCCTAGTCTTCCCCCCCCCCCCCCCCCCCCCCCCCCCCCCCCGCATGAAACATTAAATAAATCTCTTTCAGTTTATTCAAAATGAAACCACAGGACAAAGCCCCGGGACTATACATTCTGACTTCAAGAACAGGCCCCTTTTTTTCCCAACATCTTACACTTACCCCCCGTCTGATATTTAATTGAAAACAAATACGTTTTCACTAACACCATTGATTAAAACCCCAAAAAAATTTACAATAAATTCACAAAGAACAATCTACACAGGCAAACTATCATTTTTTTTAAAAGCATCCCCAAAATTTTAAAACTCCACTAAAATTTTTTATGAAAAATGTTAAATGTTTGTTCACTTTGATGAAAATTTCAGTTTTTTGGGGGGGATTTTTTTCCGCTTTGTATATGAAATAAATAGTACGCCTCATTAAAAAACCATATGATACTTAGTAAAAACTCATCCTGTGTGGGGCCACCAACAGGAAATTTACTAGGGTTATACAAAACCAAAGCAAGGGGATAATTATCCCAGTACCATTTATAATAAGGCCGGGATTGAACAATTTGATACTAGTTTACAAATTGAACACACAATCCCTTCTAAAATATTCATTCATATATGAGGCATTTAAAAAACTGCAACTATTCAACGAGCATTGGATTTAACTAAAACATGAATTCTTGAATAAAGAGTGTTTTTTCAAGTAAGCTTTTTAATGAATTTAATTGATCATATGAAATGATTTGTTAAACAAGAAGCCCAAAAAAAGAGTAGGCCCCAATACGCTCGTAACTTGAAAAAGGGTATCCCCATTCCTGTACAAAACAGTATCTTCAAAATTAATAGATATGATTTGAAACTAATGTCAGGATTTTTGATCAGCCAATCCACAAAATATCCATCATGACAAAAAAATTCCTGCCAAACTTTGAATTTAACAATCTTGCCGTCAATGGGAAATAACCACAAGAATTTTTTAAATTTGACCTCTGAATTACATTTGCTATCCAGCTACCACCCATTTACAAACCCTGGTTCAAATATCACTGAAAACCAATCTGAAAGGTTGAATTTAAGATTGCCCCCAAAACTTGACCTATGAGAAAGTAAAATTTTTCTAAGATTTGAACTTTTGGGGACATACTTTTCTCCACGCCGCACATATCGAAAAGGTCATGATAAAATCCAAGACACATTTGGGACCAAAGTAATTAAAAGGAAAGATTGATTAAAATTTGTACCCTTTACGTGTGTAAACACAGATTTTTCTAAGTTTGACCTATGCCAGTACTTTTATCCAGACTACCCAATTCAGAATTTCAAGATATCACAAGAAAAAAAAGTTTATCTACTTCTAAGTTTAGAAGATATTCTAAACCAATTAATGGCTAATACTATTAATAAACAGATTTTTCTAAAATTTTTGAGAAATAATTGACCTATTTATTTATAATCCAACCTATCAATTTTCGAAAGGGGAGTTAAAGATAAAAGAGACAAACAAATTAGGGAACAACTTTGATGCAAGAATTGGACCTCAAAAGTGTCCTTCTAGTTGTAGTTTAAAAGAACCCAACTCGTTGACGCACGACACATTTTTTTAAGATTGAATGAAGTTTTTTTAGTTGAAAAAAAAAGGAAATTTCCTAACCCTTTTTAATATGATTATTTGCAATAAATAATTACAAAAACTCAATTAAAATCTGGGAAATTGACTGAAACAAAGCTGAATACACTGAAATTGAAAAATGGCACCTTCAAAAGCAGTGAAACTAAATTATGTGACATATGAAAGAAATGTAATGAACACTAACACACGTATTTTAACAGCAACAACAGGGTACATGATAGTCCAAATCATTGACCATGCAGACCTAATTCTAGGAGACAAAATCCATTTTGTAAGGGTTTTAAGATATAGTTTTCGGGAAACCAACATCCTGGTCCAAGTGTAGGTTAAAAATCTCCTAATATTCCCCTAGTGTAAAAAGTTTATTCTAATTTGACCTAAGACCACATTGACAAGCCTAACCCATATTTACTCGAAAGGGTTTTAAATATCTGACAAACCCCTCTGACTAATTGAGAAGCAAATGGTTTTTCAAAACTGTGACCCACTAATATGATAAACACAAAATGGGTTGAGGCAATAAGCATTTTTATTAAGCATTGTTAACCAAAATCTTTTATACAATGTGACGCACTTGAAAGATTCAAGGGATTTCTCAATAGAACAAAATCTAATTTTCAAACATTGATACAGAAACTGTCCTAGGGCAACCAACAAATACTGGTTAATGGAACCACAGGGAGATTTACATCCCTTATAAAGGCCGGATGGACAGACCGTCCGACACAACCCCAAAATATCCCAAAAGCTCACCCGAGCAATGACAAAACAAAAGTAAAGTATAATAAAGTTTTAAGATTTTATTTGATAAAAAAATCATATTATTTAAAATCATTTCATAATCAATAATATCATTCGCTGTAAAACAAACACACTTTGTTATATTTTTTTCCTAGGCAGAAATTTTTTTTAAGGAAAACGCAACAGTGCTCATAAGAGTAAAAGCACAAATACAAACAATTAAAGAGCAATTATTTATATAGTTTCATTTTTTAATTATAATATATTTTACTAATTTCATTCAATAAATTTTCATCAATATATCCATAAACATAAGTAATTGGTAATGTTCAAGAATAGATTCCATTTAAAATGTTATTCTCTTATTTCAATATTCAAATGTATGAAAACAGGTACCGCTACCTTAGCGTATGAATATTTAAATACTCTTTTAAACTTGCCTGAAACCTTGTTGAACAGGACTAACTAAATATAACACCAATATGACTACCAAGTCATGCCCCCACAACTGTTTATAACCAAAACACCACTACTTACTTGCCCCATTTCCACGTACTACTGTTTAACCATTAACAAACACTTCTAGCAGGTCCAACTATACCGGCTACTCTTCTCATATTAACAGGACAACAAAATTAGTATTATGGGACATTAAACTTGCGTGCTACAAACTGGATGTGCTTCAAAACAAATGGAAAACTCTCTTTAGTGCCATGACCCTGGTTACTATGGCAACAAACAAAAAGTACTCCATACAACTTACCAGTCGCTACATTGGTTGGAAAGAAAAGAAAATAATTTATTTCAGTGTCTGTTAGTCACAAATAATGTTATAGAGTTTATATTTGTATTTGATTCTGTTAAAATGGGCTCAAATTTTGTGAATCTGCTTTGAAATTATGCTGAAATGAAAATGATAATCCCAAAGTAACAGAACTGCTGTACCGTTTAAGGCTCTACTAAATTATTCAAATATAGCTTCCAGGTCCCTCACATAGATGATTCAAAAATACCGGTTTATCAATTCTTACATCATGCATTTTACAATATTTTATCGTTTGACAGACTGTTTAATGATGAACTCAAGACAACTCCAGTGAAAAACATTGCAAAACAGTTGAATGAACAGAAAATTGATAGACAACATTAAAAGTATGTCTCTTCTTATTACCTAATTCTTGTCACTTAACTTGAAAAGTACATATTTCTTACTCTATCATTCCTGACATTTCAGAGTCAGTCAATGAAAGTAACCAAACTTATGTAGTAAAACTGTCAAACTTGGTGATGCACCCTGTTCAAAATGGCTGTCATAGTTAGTGTGTTAGTTTTTTAGTCATTGTGAATTATGGATGCTTTATAAGATTGTTGCATAAAAAATGATAAATTAACTTCTTATGCTGAAAGTAACTTCTTATGCTGATTTATAAATACAGATTTTACTGTGCTTCAAAATATCATCCATGTACGGGACACTGATGATATTTCAGCCAAATTTTTAACATATCCAATGGATACCCTCATCAGTAAATGCCCAATTGAGGCACTGAGGAGTATAGCATTGAAGTTGAAAGTTGAATGATAAAGGCACAGTACTGATTTTGCCAATAAATTTGATTTGATTTGATAAAATCAAACTACATCATGAAAAAAAAATAAAAATTAGTTTGAATTAGATGAATTTAAAATAGTAGTATCTTGGATTTAATAAGAAACGTTTTAGTTATATAATTTGCATGCATTATCATTTGTTTCAGTTGATAATTGTTTTGATACTTTCTCACCACATCATCAATAATATAATAATGTATAGTGATTGCATCCTATTAATATATAATACATAATAATATGATATAAAGCCAATAAGACATCTGCGATGTAGGCAGCTGATTTTTACAATGTAGCATAAGGTTTTTTTTTTCTTTTACTTGTCAAAATAAAAAAAACCTAAAAAACAAACAAAAAAAACAAACAGCAAAATCACTGCAGCAATGTTTCAAAGCAGTTTTTATATAACATTTTTAGAATGCAAAAAATCTAGTGTCACCATGCCCACAACACAAATTTTTGAAAGGTCTATTGACACCTGCAACACATGTGAGTGTTGTATAAACCATTCATCATTTTGTATTACATTTATATTAAATTTTCTAAATCTTCTATCGATTTTGTTAGAAGATAACCATAATTTGCACCATTGCATACTTGTATTTATATTCATTATATCATGCTTCGATCAATACCCTCGATTATGCAGCATTAACCCTTTCCCTCATAGAGGACACCATGAAAAGACCTATGCGAACAGCATAAAACCAGATCAGCCTGCGAGTAACTCACAGATCAGGTATTATGCTGTTTGGTGCTCCTCGGTGGTCTGGAAATGAGGACTTTATAATTAAATTTGGTAAGGTTTAACTGTGGTTTTCTGCAGATCAGGCTTTATGTGGTACCTACTGAGTGCGTCAAAATGAGTAGGGGAAAGGGAAAGGGTAAGGTAATCCATCCATCATTACATTGTGATCATGGTCCATTAAGTGATTATGGGATTTTTATAGTAAATGCAAGTCTTTATAGATTTGGGGCACTAGAGCCTGTAACTCCAAGTCAGTGGATGCTTTCATCTACACTGAAGTCTTTTTAAGCATATGAAGGACCATGATTATAATCTAATGATAAATGAATTACCTTAATAAAATGCACACACAAACTGGAGGTCAAACTATGCTCAATGTTACCCTCCATCACCTTTTGATACTCTATAAATCACTTGATTTACTCCAGTCATTTTATAAAGTACATCCAGAACAGATACACTCTATCATCTCCCCTCCATCCATCAGCCATGGATTATTTTAATGGCAACTTCTCATCTCCAATGTCATTCAATTACATTTTATTGGATGCCTCAAAATATCAGAAGGAGTTTTTATCCAATCACAAAGCTTCTTACACATCTCTTATACAATAGACCATTTCACTACGAAATGAGACATAAACTTACCTAATCAATGAGCACTTTCGGAACTCCTTATCAACATGCTGCTGTACAATTATACACATTGTTCAATAGGAAATAAACATACTCTTCAAATTTTTCCCAAGTCACTGATTGGTCAATTTAAATCAGCGAACTATACCGGGTATTGCCGATCCTCTGGTGAAATGGTCTATAGTAAACGGCTCAACTAACCCATGGTCTTTGAATGCAGTGAAACACATTAAGGTAATCCATCCATCATTAAATCATAATCATGGTCCTTCAAGTGCTTAAACAGACTTCAGTGTGGTTGCAAGTATCCACTGACTTGGAGTTATAGGCTCTTTTACTAAAAGCCTATAGAGGATTGCATTTACTATAAAAATTCCCACGATTATTTTATGAACCATGATCACAGATGGATCACCTTAATCAAGAATGAATATTCATTTATGCATTTTCTGAACCTAAGAGATGATACATGATCACAATAGAAAGCTAGATACTGTCTTGATGAATTATTTATACTCTAAGTCTTCTACTAATATGATAATGTAAAGATGTAAGTTCAACTGTTTATCAAAATGATGTTGATAATGCAGCGTACCTGGCATGAAACAAGCTGAACAGTGAAGATTATAAATGCAATTAAAATATCCATTACTTCCATACAGTATTTTTTTTCCTTATATCTTAATTATTTTACCTACATAACTGGATAACAAAAAAGTCAATATAAAATAAGAAGAAATACATGTACATTGTTTGATTTATATTGTTAAAAATAGTCTCAAAATTAAATGCAGTAAACCAATTAAAATATTTAACTAAATTGAAGTTAATTAAACCACTTTGAAATCATCATTCCACAGCAATAAATCATTATTTGAAACTCAAAAACAAAGGCAGAAAGTAGTGAAAATATCTTAAACTGGCAGTAAAAGTTTTGTCAGGGTTATCAAATCAAGTCCCATAATCGACTTGAGCTACCTTTCATGACATGATGTTGGTATCATAAGCAAGATAATTATGATCATTTAACAATTCCCTTCAATGAATGAACTACCTCATGAATTCTACATATGCTTGTGAGAATAAAGTGTAAATAATAAATAATAGAAACAATCATGAAATGATCATTCAACTTTATCCTAATGATTCACAATCACTACTCCTACTAAATATACTAACTGGACAAAATTATTTCCTCTCTACAGGGGTGTCAGGGTAGACATCTATCCCTCTCCCTAACATGAGCCCCTCTTTCCTAGAGAAGGGTTGCCCAACCCCCTCACCCAAGTCTACAAAAGTTAATTAATAATCTATCTTTGAGGCAGCAGGCTGACATTTTCCCAGATCCCTGTGACCTATATCAGCAGTTTCAATTCAGACAATCCTATGTCAGCAATGGAAAGCCATGAGATGGCTGACCTGGTTTACACAAGGGTTTGTTAGCGCTATTGTATGAGAAAGGTTAACCTGGTCATGAGTGGAAAATATTTCCCTAACAATGGATAAAGGTAAAAAAAGGATATATTTAACTATTTACAGTCCTAAGGCTGTGTTTAGTGTCATACACATGTACACGGTTACTATGGTTACACAACAGCACGATGCATTACTATAGAGACCACCTTCACATGCCCACTTACCTCCAGGGGCGGATAATGATGCAAACTTGACAAGAAAACAGATCAGTGTTATACAGGAGATTGCGCATAATCAACCCTGATCAAACTGGTTCACATGGTTTCTGTCCCAATATCCC
The DNA here is from genome assembly GCA_021229015.1 of Solen grandis. Lineage (NCBI taxonomy): Eukaryota > Metazoa > Mollusca > Bivalvia > Adapedonta > Solenidae > Solen > Solen grandis. The sequence continues at coordinate 17,011,307 of CM037792.1, read as the reverse complement.
TGGTCCCCCTCTCAAGAATACACACATTCTAATTACTGTTTGAAGGAAGTTAGGTTAGTGTCTACTCTATTCTGATATACATACATGAAATTTGTATAATGTTTAAACAGATAAAAGCATAGCAAACAAGAGGGCCATAGTGGCCCTAGAACACTCTCCAGAGTACCATTAGTCTAATTTAAACAATTCAGGTATCTTAAATTTACCTGGTTACTTTCAGCAATGAAGAGTACATAAGAAAACTACTTGACCCCATGGGGGCCTCATATTCACGCCATATGAAATTAAATACAAACAAACGGTTTTCTAGAAGAATAATTTGAATATTTCTATATAGAGTATAAAAATAATCTAGCAGACCCCTTTTATCAAGGGATCAACTTCATTTTAGTAAATATGGCAAGAACTATAGGGTGACCATTTGTGCTAAATGAAAACAAATTCTGACCATTGGTTTAAGAGACTTTTTTAGTTTTTAAATAGAATTCTGTTGGTTGCCATGGCAACCACATTTCTGCATTAATCAAGTTTATTTTATTAAGTTTTGTGAAGGGCGATTCTTAATCAATTTCTATTCAGCAGATTCAGCGTAGATGTCTTTTAAAGCAAACTGTTGATGACACATGACAGAAAACAGACACATGGTGATCAAAAAAAGCTGTTCTGGTGAGCTAAAAAAAAATGTGCTTTTAACCAATTTTCTTCCACTACATTATTTAAGGGCATGACAAAGGAAAAGGCTTTTCTTTAAGAGATGTAATTATAAGCAACTTAAACCTTAACTGTAAATCCCAATGAAAGATAAACATAATGCCATGCATCTCTCCATCACATGTACAATAAACATCACAAGAATAACCAAAGAAAATAGTAGAATAAGGAAAAGAAATCTAGCACCATTTTAAATTAATTTTTTAAACATTTCAAATTCAAATAATTAAGGTGCTCTAACCTTATTTAAAATCATATCTTGAAAACAAATATCTAAACATAGACATATCAAATAGGAAAAAAGTGCAAAATGCAAATATATACAAATAGTGTTAAAAAGAATGAAGAAAAATGACTCCTTGTTTGTATATCTATTGAAATTTACTCTTTATTTCCTCTAACAAAATCCTAGAAGTCCCTTGACCTTGTCATCTTGACATACTGAGAAAACAGAGCAGACCCAGATCAGACAGGTCTTTACAGGTGCTGTCTGATCAGGGTTTCCTCTGTTTATACAATATTGTTGCTCAGATTCTACACAGCATGGTATAGGAAGATCTACTGTTTCATTTACTATTTAAAGTTCAGTAAATAAAGCAGCTTTTTAACAGCTGATTGGTAGAAATAATTATTTTGTTACTCTGAATGTTGGTGAGTTTCTTTGTTTTCTGTTAAACAGATTCAGCTGGTGTAGGTAAAATTGTGGGGGTAAAGTTATTTTTAATAAACACCCACTTTCGGGAATTCAGGTAAAATATAGAATACTGTATCCCCAACGTAGGTGCTTGCTGTACCATGTAACACATTTGGCAACATGGCGTCTTGTAGCAAATTTGAGTTATCATACACGACAAGAGCGCATGTGCTAAGAGCAATTATGATCAGTCATGTAAAAAGAAATTCTAAATATAGGTATTAAATTGTTCATACAGCCTGTGATGGGAACACTACCAATATTTACGATCATAAATTGTTGCACTGAGTGACCATTTGTAGATGGGTACTGGTAGACGTAATACACACAGAAAGTTAAAATCAAAAACCCTTAGTCAATGACAATCTGTGAACAAACTGCCACTTATCAAGCAATAAATTTGAACATGAATATTCATGAGGTGAAGGGTTAAATCAAAAGTACAGATATCACTGTCTTAAACAGTCAGAAACTGGCCTCTCAGAGCAGGTGAATGTATAAAATTGCTGTCTACTTAAAATAGTACAGTCCTGGTTTAATTGTACTGAATTGTAATTAGGAAGTCATTTTCCTCCAGTTCAACTATCAAGGTGCTTGGTGAATTACATACATCTTTCTATACTACAAAATCATAGCTTGAAATAAATACAAGAGTTACGTACCTTTGCTGAGTGAGGATCCGTTTGATCTTGTCAGCTTTCTCTTGACGCTGGGCCTTCTCCTCAGCAGTCAAGTTGTCTTCCTCATCATCCGAGTCAGGTATGTAGCGCTCCGGGATGTCCACTTTTTGTGGGAGGAATAACTAGAAATGAAAATAATACACAATAGATACTGGTAGTGCTGACCTGTAACAACACAATGCATTTATTTATGTGACGTTGTTCACAGGCAACTACCCGGTATCCGAACTATGTTTGAAAATATAGAAAACAAAGACAGTGTTTGATTGATAATGGGGCATTTAATCATAATGCCTTAAGAAAAACATACCAAATAATATGTATTTTAGATAAATATTTTCAAATCTGGTCTGCATGAACCGCCAGTGTAAAACATGGTCAAAATACAAAAACTAAAACATATACATGGATAAAATATAAAGAGGAGGAGGAAGGGTGGAGGCTGAAAAATATTACGATCACTGAGACAGCAGCCTCCTTTGTTGACAGTTACAAAACTAATGGCCAAGACGGCTGCTGATTGGATCTGTCAGAACACGTGATCGGTGGGTACTGATTTGATTGGCTGGTGGCCCCCAGCCTCCCTCCATCCGATGTGAACAAAGAAATCTATTTTTAGGACACGTTGTTTGACCCACTTCTACTGATGAGTCAGAAGGTCTGACTCATGAGTCGGAAGGTCCGACTCTACTAAATAGTGATGCAACGACATAAATATTTTTATCCCTAATAAAATATATTTATATAACACAATTATAACATGCTTCAAACATACACCCAAATCTTTCATTTGTCCAATGTTGTAATATAAAGTGCAGATTCACTATAAGGCTATTTCAACAGTCCAAACTTAGCTACTTTATGATATTGGCCTATGTTAATAAGAATTCATGACCATCCATTATTCATTAATTTTAAATACTTATACACGGTGCCCACTGAGTTTTGAAGCTGGGGGATAAAATTGCTGTTTTTCTTTAACTTTGTACCCTTTCATACAGAGAATCCCTACAATTTTGGGGGTACATTGTCAATTAAGGGGGGAAAAGGTCTCTATATGGAGTAAAGGGGCATGCTGCAGAACTAACAGACAAGGTCTCAACCATAAAATACATCAGTCTCAATCAAAAAAGCATATTGTTTATAATAACAGACACAAATCAAATAACTACAGGAAGGAGATGGCAGTTTATACATCACATAACTAAAAGAGTGTCATATACAGACAGCTTACTCCAAACAACCTTTACAGAAGATGGTACCAACCACATCTTTTAAGTATCTTTCATATATCATTACTTACTCATGGTAGCAGGTCCAAGGGTTTCCACAGAGTTTTGAAAAAGGAGGTGAAAATGTTGTTAACAATTCCTTAACTTTGTATCCCATAATATAGAGAACCCTTAAGACTTTGGATGGTATGTGACCATCTTTGCGGGGTAAAACCCTCTACAGGGGGTAAATGGGAATGCAGTCAAGAGGCTGAGATCCTAGTGCCAAATAATGAGGGACTCTTTTGCAGGCCAACTAAAAATGTTTTAACTAAGAAATAACACTAATGAATTATTTAAAGTAATCTTACAATCTCCCTTTCGATGGTCTTTTCATCAAAGTTCTCAATCCTGGTTGTTGAACTCTTCACAATATCTGGTACCTCCATCTGCAGACGACAAAACAAAACCCTGATTTGTTGTTTGCTTTGGTTTAATGTCCCAGTGACAGTACTTGTCATTTGAAGACTTTGTCTCATGTGAGACAGAAATATAGAGTATGCCTCAATGTGTAGGAAAGACACCCAGTCACACTGACCCGAAACCAGGCCTTAAGGTCTTGGAAGTACCCTTAAGCCAAGTGCCAAGCAAGGAGATATATTAGTAATATTTCTAATGACATAGGTTTATCGCAGCCAGACATCAAACCCATAACCACCAGGTTTCTGAAGCTTCTCCCTTATTTTTGTATGTGATTGCAAAAGTATTATAGCAATGGAATAGATCTACCTTTCCATTTATTAAGTTACAAAGTGAGTTATAAGTAATATCTTGTAATAGATTTAGAAAATAAATACACATTTACTTACTGATGAAATCAGATCTCCTGCTTGTGAATGTAGTTTTGGAGACTGTGAAACATTTGTTTCCAATTTGAGTGGCTGAGAGCTGGAAATGGTCATGTAGCGTGCTTTCTGAGTGGGGCTTCTTCCCTTTCCTTTCTTCAAAATTGCTGGCACAGGTGGGGCATAGTTCCGATTAGTTGGTTTACTATTGAGAGTCTCGAGAAAATTCTGCGACACTTCAGCTGTAAAGAGCTTACTGGTTCCTCTCACAGGTGGTGGTGGAGGGGTTTTGTTCGTTGGATGTAAGGTGGGTGAATCTGCAGAGAGTTTACTGTCATTTGATTGGCTTGTTTCTAGTGGAGTACTGACAGAGTTATATAACACAGGCTGAGATTGGCTAAGAAAATCTTGATTATGCAAGAGAGGATCTGATTGGTCAATATTTTGTACACTGCTATAAGGTCCTGATACATTAGATACATTGTTATATTGTGCAGATTTAGAGAAAGGTTTTGGAGCCATGAGACGAGTTGCAGATTTTCTACGCTGTGATGCCGACGGTTTATCGTCCTCTGGAAGAACTGACGACCATGGATATTTTGCCGGTGCTGCGGGTTCTGAAGGAGCAGATGATTTCTGCTGAGGAAGATTTTCATACACGTGGGTGGGGTCGTTATAATCAGAGGGGATGATGCCTACTCGTAAAGGTTGTGGATCTATAACATAGGAAAATTTATCTTGGGTATATAAACAGGCATACATACAATATGTTACATCAAGGTAGGAATAATAAAGATATGTCTGCATGATATGGGAAAGACAGCTTTAAGGTGTTCCATTGCTCTCTGGAGTATAAGTACATCCTTAACGCCCTAACACTTAAAATAATCGTTTCTTACCTAGTAAACCCATTAAAAATTCTTATCAGACTAAAGGTGTGCATATCCATGTCTTAATTTAGACAATGAATTTTGCTGTCTTCATCCCTGGTACTGCAGGAAAAAAGTCAAAACCATGGGATCAGAGGTGTTCCAGGTGTCAAAAATTGCTTTAGTTAAACTTATTTATATTTTTAAGTTATTTATTATTCATTGATTGAGAAACAAGTTCTTACAACTTATACTAATCCTTCTTGATGCTTCCTGGGTTGGACCAGTACTTTGTGCTTGGGAAGTTCATGAAAAATCCTTGTTCCCAACAGGGTTTTAACCTACAACCTTCAGATCAACAATCAGGAAGGTTACCACTGGACAACGCCACCCTTATTGCTATAGTATTTTCATTTTAAAAAAATATATCTTGATCAAGATTTCCTTCCATTTGGAATATAGAATTAGGCCAAGTCTCATGCCTGGGTGGCAATCTGACTGAGTCTGTCAAAACCTACCCCTTGTCTAGACAGGGTACCTAGCTTACAAAGATATGTCTTCATCTGACCTGTGCTAATCTAGGCTTAATTCTTGAGAATACGGCCTGAAAACTTTAAGATGCAAAGTGAAAACTTAAAATGAATACAAACTCATGTGTTTCTAAAATTAAAATTGTGGTACAGTATCATTTTCACTCTCAAATTATGACCATTAGGTTTAACAGAGATTTGAGATTGAATTTGAGTCTGATATTGTTTACAAGTACTTTTTGAGACCTGGAGGTCAGTTTCATGACAGGTTCTAATCTAATTTCAGATTTTGTCTGGTGAAGAAAATATTCTCATATTTAGATTTGAATTTACAGTTTGTCAAATAGAGTTGTCAGAGGTTATTGACTGCTTTATTCAGAGATACCATTCCTTTCCTGGTAGCTTGAAAGTTATATCTGAGAGACAGATTAATACACAATGCAGAGAGATTATCAACATGCCAAGATGCGTACAGGAAGAGCATGCTTTATATGTTAGAAGAGTAAATGATTTTAGTATTCCTTTACATTATATCAATAAAATGCAAATCCACTTGTGATATCTGGCAAAATGAGAAGATATATATTATCCAAGTAAAAAAAAAAAAAATTTTAAAAAAATTGTATAAAAAATATCTTATCAAGTTAGAATCTATTTGTTATTACAGTCAAAAAGTTCTGCTCCAGGTTATAATCTTTCAAGAAAAAGAAAATGGGATTGTACAAAAATTATTTCTTTTTTGATTTATGACAACTTAACCCTTTCCCTATATAGACTCATTTTGACGCCCTCAATAGGTACCACATGCCTGATCTGCAGAAAACCACAGTTAAACCTTACCAAATTTAATTACAAAATCCTCATTTCCAGGCCACTGAGGAGCAGCGAACAGCATAAAACCTGATCAGCCTGCGAGTTACTCGCAGGCTGATCTGGTTTTATGCTGTTCGCATAGGTCTTTTCATGGTGTCCTCTATGAGGGAAAGGGTTAACTAAGCAATTAACATATTAATTGAGCTACAATTTGACAAGAACTAATCTTCTGATAGAAAAATGTGAAAGCTCTATTAAATGTTTGAAAAATAAGACAGTGAATTACTTCTTAATGCATGAAAAAAGAGCTGTTCTTAAAACAGCACACTCCATTGTTAGTACAAACTTATGATTGTCTAAAATATTTGTCAAAATTTGGTCAAAAGTTATCTAACTTGTTAAGTTTATGGCCAGGAAGACCTTATTTAAGTATCAAATCAACAAGCATAGCTTGACACTGCATGCAAGTTCAAAAGGGGCCATAATTTTCAATAAATTTAGTCAAGAGTTACCTAACTTGATGGTTTGATGCCCCTGAACACCTATATGAAGTTTTATGTTAATCCCAGGACAGATCACCGAGAAATAAGCATGATAGTATGTTGCATGTGAAACTTTAACCAGCATTTCTAAGGCCCAAAAAGGGGCCTCCATGGCTGAGGGGGTGAAATTGCTGGGTCTTCCTCCACCTGTAATTTGCTGGACTGAAATACTGTCAAAGCAGCCGTAAACTCAAATAGTCAAGTCTTTAGCTCATCATACTTTGTATAGTCAAGCTAAAAAGTAATTGTTGTTTTTTTTTACTATCACTGTGAAAGTGTTTCAGTAATAAAGTTACATCAAGTTTATTTAAGGGCGTATTTCACAAAAGCATTTTTATATTATATAGACAAAGAAGAAAAATCAAAACTAACAAACAGATTTTTTTAAAACTTGGCATGATTTTAGAGAATCACACTAGAAACAAATTTATGTAATAAAAAAAAACGGGGGTCTCCACGCTACTTTTTGAGTTATCTGCCCCTGAAAGTGAGTTTAAGCTTTTTTCTGTCATTTTCAAGGGCAGATAACTCAATATTATGGGCTAACAACACCTTATTTAATTTCATCTAGATGTTTGGTACTATATCCCATGTCACTGCGTAAATGTTGTAAAAATTCTATGAAACAGATTTTATACTTAAGTCGCAAACGCGAATATAGAGAAATATTTTTTTTTAAGAAAAATGCAGTATGTCTATTAGCTGAAACATTGTGAGAAATCAGTTGGATGGAATTCTTTTAAACTTTGCATAATGATTAAGAGTGAATCAACAAACAATAATGTGAAAAAAAATAAGGTATCTATAGGCTTGATTTTGAGTTATCTGTCCTTGGAAATGACAGAAAAGAGAAAAAAAAACACATTTTCAGGGGCAGATAACTCAAAAAGCAGCATGGAGACCCCCATTTTTTATCCCAAGAATTTGTTTCTAGTGAGATTCTCTATTATCATGCCAAGTTTAAAAAAATTATGTTAGTTAGTTTTGATTTTCCTTCTTTGTCTATACAGTAAAATACCGCTACTGTGAAATACGCCTTTGAGATAGAGGAAGACCCATATGCCCAAAGGCACCCAGGTAGAAACATCAACCTATCAAAAGCCAGCTGGAAGATTTCCTAACATGATCATTCCAAGTGACCAGAATGGAGGGGCTCAGTGACTATAACTACCAGAGAGGCCACCAATGTGACAAGAAAAAGGACTTGCCAGTCAAGGACTCAAAACATTGACAGGATTGTTGTTGTTGTATTACCAAAGGAAAAAGAAAAAACCTACTTTGAAGATCAATTTTCATTAATTATCTGACTCAAAGTGAAAGAAAAAAGCCTCTTAGCCCTGGACAGAACACAAAGCTTAAGTATAGTCTTAGACATTCAGTTAGCACAAATTACCTTCTGAGTTTTGACCTTTGACCCTAGAAACTTTCCCTGTGAATAGGTATCATCTGAATAATTTCAAGTCCTCAAACTGGTAAAAAAAAATTAGAAAAATAGAAAATCTTGATTTTGAGTGTAAGAAGTAGCTGTTTTAAATTCTAATACCAACTATGCAATATTAATAAAACATCAGAAATCTATATCATATAAACTGACACAGACTGATTAAAAAGTAAGTAAATCATGCAGTACTGTTGGTAGAAAGTAAACTTTCCACACCTCCAAAGAAACTTAATATTTTCCATAATTCTCTATCTAAAAGTAAGTTTAATATTCAGTACACATCAAGCACCAATGATGACCCATAATGAATTCAAATAGTTAAAGTACATCCCCCCCTCCCCTCCCCCTTCAATTAGCATTATCACTCAAGTACATCCCCCCCCCTCCCCCTTCAATTAGCATTATCACTCAAGATTCTGCTTCTACACATTCATTACCTTCTTCCTTCTTTTTCCCCTCCTTTCTATTTTCGGAGTTTCGTTTGACGTCACGGACGGTCTGTGATTTGGGCATATTTTTGGGGATGAGACCTGCGGTAAGTAGACACACCACCGTTCAACCATGGGTTGTTACCCCACCTGCCCCCTTCACACCACACACCCTAGACCAGGGACTGACATACACTGTATCTCTGTGTCTCAACCCTTCATCACAATCAAGAGCAAGCTGATTTGAATCAGGTTCACAGGCTGTACATAGGGATTATCTTAAAGGTATTTATAAACTTAATTATTTTTTTTAAACAATTTCTATGTTTTTTTTAATAATCTGTTTTCGCAAAAACAAATTTAGAAAATTAAGGAGACACATGTTAAGGAATATTTTAGCAGAAAAGCATCTTACTACAGTCATTAATTTTTAAATGAAAAAAAAACAAACTTAAAATCTTGTGTGAATATGACCCAAAGGGATGTTTTTCAGTGAGTATAAATCCAGAATATTTCTATGTATTTTTCTTGATTTTACTATCTCAAATTTGAGAAAGCCGAGTAATAATTTGCACATTTTAATCACACCAACATAGTAATGTAAAGGAAATACAAGCAAATCTGTCTTAATCTATAATGAAAACAAGAAGGTCGCTGAGCATAGGTGATGGCTTTTTATTATGATGATATGTTATAACAAGACCATAAATTCATATTTCTATAATTCCTGTCCTAACCACTAATTGGCCTTTACAGAAATGTCCCATAAGACCAATACAAAACCAGTACAGCGTGTGATTAATAAGCGGGCAGATCAGGTTTGAAACTGGCTGTTATACATTAGAGCTTTTGAGATATGGCTTTAAAACAGCCTTCATGCTGTAAACAGTGGTAAAGGGTTTCAGATCCATTGAGATACAATGTATTGATACAAAACATATCAAACTGTTTAAATACAAAACCATCCTGTTTCTGATGTGTCAAGAAGAATTGGACAGGTAATTTATTCATTTTTTTTAAAATTAATCTTGTTCAAGTCTATTATCAATAACAAGAACTATCATTAATATGATGAATACCCCCAGACAATTCTTTGTCACAGTTACTATAACCATGTCAGGGACAGTCCTGACACAGATGGCAAATAAAAATTAAAATTTATTCAATAAATATAATAAAGGGACATAACTTATCAAAATCAAGCTGATCAAGATATGCAACTAGGCTTGATACTTATCATTCTTGTAATGTTTAATCAAATTCCGACCAAAGGTAGCCAAGAAATAGCACAGACAAATCACGTCCACAGACAGAGAGACCGATCAACTTGACTCCTGTATAGCCCCCATATACTTAGTATCTGGGAGTATAACAATATGAAGAGTAAAAGTGAAAATTTGAATTTCTTTTTCATTTTGTAGCTGACAATTCCACAGACATCACAGAATAGGACATGGCTCTTCTGTAGTCAATAATTACACCCAAGCCCACACAAGGAATGATGGAGACCATGATGCAAACAACCAGGATAAATAAAAATACAAAAATATAGAAGAAAACAAGTCAAACTTCTATGTCACATCATAGTGGAAAATCAAGGCAGATTATGCCCCTCATTTCCATTTCTGAAAATGATCAATTTTATGTTTATCAGTTGATTAACTGTCTGTAGTTTAAAGAGTCTGAGATTACTTAAAATTATCAAGGAAAAATATAAACAAGAAGGCCATGATGGCCCTGGATGGCTCACCAGAGTAACATCTAAGTGAAACAGAGGTACACTTACATGGAATGAAATAAACACCTGGGTGACAAAGAAGTTTGACCTATTTTATCTCTATACTGTAAATATTCAGTGCCTAAAGGTATGATGTTTAAAAAGCTCACAGCAGTTCACTGCATGCCGTGGGAATAAGATCTATACATTCCTCCAAGAAACACTCCTGATACTATTATAGTTAACATGAATTTTCTTTATTACTTTATTTAACATATTCCATTCCTCACAACTATGATTATTTCTTGGTGCCCTATATAAAAGTGTATTACCATACATTGGGCATGTTGTACTCTGGTGAACTAATTTTCAGTTTATGCTGTCAGTCTACATGCAGATAAATATTTCATACCTCTAACATTTATCTAGCTAACCATATCATTTCATAACCAGAATCTGGACAGATGTAAATCAAATCAACCTCAGGCATCAGACGCAAACAGTGCAGAGAATTAGTTCATAACTTATACTTCAGCTACAACTTGGTGACAGTATGGATCTAGGAACAGTCCTACTAACATCTGTATTAGTATTTGTTTTCAACTTGTATTTAAAATAACATGTGTGGAATAAGACAACTTGTCTGTTAAGGTCAGATGTCACTATGAAAAAGTCTTTGTGAGGATATCTTTATAGTTTTGTCAAAATCATTGCCTTTAAATTTTCTTTAACCATTTGAATTTAAGGTAGGCTTTCATTTATGTGGAAGTTTAGTCAATCACCCTTACCTTTGAAAAGAATCAGTTCTAGAAAATGCAAATTAATAGCTTTCCCCATTACATCATCCATTGCTGGACTACCAACAGAGAACTTTCTTCTGACCCATTCAACTTTGAAATGGTCCCTCACAGCAAGTTCAGATAATACTAGTATCAAGAAAGATAACTCTCCAAATAAAAATTCCAGCTGAATTTAAAACGGATAAAATCAAATCTGACTCAATAATTGAGTTACCACTAAAATTATTATGCTGACCTTAAAATTACAAGCAATCTTTATCCACAAGTGATTAATAGAAAATATAAAATCTTGCAAAAATAAATGTATACCCTTCTATTTGATCAAGCTTTCAGTGATTTAGTAAAAAAGGTAAGGATAAGCAAATACTCGGATATCTCAGCTATGTAACAACCATACTTGTGTTAGTATGCCATCATTTCAAGCATTCCATACATACCAAAAAAACGTTTTGTGTTGTCGTCTGCTTCACCAATATCCCACTGACTTGGCCCGTCTGGTTCTTCATTTCCTCTCTGCTTTGGTACAGAAAGAACAATATATCTGATCAGTATTTAAATAAACATATCTGATAGTATCATGTGGAAACTTAGGTATTTGCAGACAGAAGTAGAGCTGCCATGCTGAGTTTCAGCCATGTATAAGATGGTACAAAACAACCAACCTATGTTGGATGAAGGCTTCAAGAAATGAAATTCACAGAGGATTTTTGTTGATTTGATTCAAAGATCACATTTCAGGAATGGTCAAAGAAAATATAATTTCATGCATAGCAAAATAAAATGATCATGAGTTTATCTTACAGTAAATTCGCTTGGACAAGACAGCAATCACATCGTAATTAAGCATACAAAGAACAAGAGCTGTCAGAGGACAGCACGCTCGACTATTCAAAATGCTTGTTGGTAAATCAAATGAAATCTATTTCAGTTCTTGCCCTTCACATACCCTGTACATAATAATAGTCAAAAATGATATACCTTGATAGTCTGATACCCCTTAATATTTTTATGATGTCTAAAATCAATCCCATGCCTAGTTACTGAGACATAAGCACAATAACACTGTGCATGCAAAACTTTAACCAAGAATCCAAGTTAGAAAAGGGCCGTAATTTGTATAAAATTCAGTCCAAAAGCTATCCTCCTTAGTTTTCTGATGCCCCTGAAGACACTCCTTAACTTTCTAGTCAATTCCACAAGCAATTTCTGAGATAAAAGCTGGATAGTAGCTTGAATGCAAAAATGTAACCAAAATTCTGAGTTCAAAGGGGTCATAATTTTTAATATATTCCATCAAGTGTTATCTTCCTTTATAGTATGATACCCATAAACATATTAAAGATGTTTCAAATCAATCCCATGCCTGGATACTGAGATATTAGCATGAAGGTATCTTGCATGCAAAACTTTAACCAAAATTTCTAAGTTAAAAAGGGGCCATAATTTGTAATATATTCCATTAAGAGTTATCTACTTTGGTTGTCTGATGCTCCTAAACATATTCATAAACCATTCAAGTCAATACCATGAATGGTTATTGAGATACAAACTAGATGGTAGCTTGCACGCAAAACTTAAACCAAATTTTCTATTGCATGCAAAACTTTAACCAAAATTTCTAAGTTAAAAAGGGGCCATAATTCATATTAAATTCAGTCAAGAGTTATCTGCCTTGGTTGTCTGATGCCCCTGAACATATTTATAAACTTTCAAGTCAATACCATGAACAGTTATTGAGATATAAGGTTGATAGTTACTTGCACGCAAAACTTTAACCAAAAGCTGCAACGCCAACGCCGACGCCGACGCCAGGGCGACTACAATAGCTCTTATATTCTTCGAATAGTCGAGCTAAAAATGTTTATTTCTTGTGTCTTCCACTTCTTGTCCTTCTACAAGACAAATAATATAATATGTATGCCACAACTTCTTAGATATGATAGGTAAAACTCAAACTCACACAACTATATTAATTAGGCATATTCGTATAAAATCCAGCACACACAGCCAAATTCTGCATTTCTATATAGTGACATTGAGTTAAAATTGTATTTGGGCAGGATGAGTTCAATCAACTATGTTTTAAGACATAAGTATTTATACACGCTACAATCAGTGTGTATGTAGTTCAGCAGCATATTGCAGTCATCATTAAATTGTGATCATGATCCATCAAGTGATCATTGGAAGTTTATAGTAAATGCAAGCCCTTATAGACATTATGCATCACAGCTATGGTTATTTATTAAGATATATGCATGATAGATCTAATAAGTTGCATGCAAAACCTTAAGTAAAGTATGACAACACTGCTTCCGCTAATGCCAGGGTAAGTAAGATAGCTGTTTGTCAGTGATTGTCATCCATAAATATATATGTGAGCAATTCACTAAATTTTTATTATATTCACTGTTGACTTGGCAACATGATGAGCCTAGACCCTTGAGTGTATGTATACCTGTGGTATTGAGTGTGCCGTCTGCTGTAGCACTGCCTGTATAGGGGCTGCATGGTAAGTCTCCTCCTCCCTGGGGCTCTGTAAGGCAATAACTTCATTAATTCTAAATCTTAATTTACCTTCAAGCTTCCACACACTGCTCAGTTGCTGTGTTTTTAAATTATCAATAATGGAGGACAGATTTGTCATGACTAAGTATTAAAGCTTAGCTTTTGAAATGGTAAGATGATGACCCCTGCTCCTTGGGGTCAGATAGTTTTATATGTCTTGACATATCTATCCAAATAAAAAATAAAATTTCAGCAGATTTCCCTAAATCTGAAAATAAATACTTGTCCATTTTAATACAGCAGTTTCTGCTGAGTTAAACAAATCATGCAGCAGAATGATGCTCAAACAACATGCTGCAGACGTACCACAGTTCGAAATGCACTGGTTCCCTCCTCAGTGCTGGGAGGAGGACTACGGAGTGAGGACACGCTGCTTCTGATCATTACTGCTTCTGGGCTCAGATCCCCGTTCTGTGGAAGGAGCTTGTATGAAGCGAGAAGTGCCGTCACCTGGGCCAAGTCTTTTGACTGGTTGTTATCCAGGTCAGTTTCATAGTATGTGGTTCCACTCTGCTTGGACTTATTCTCCGGACCTAGAAACCAGGGAAACAGTATCTGAACATATCTGCATATTTATCAACCTTTCAGGAATAATATTGTAAATTGAAATTTCATCTCACAGAAATCGTATATCATGGTTGTGTACTCATTTAATAAATTCTAATATTAAGTATTATAGGAACAATGAAACAAACACTGAGCTGCAGTAAAGTGGCAGAACTCATGAGTGAATGGAAGGTGACAGAGGTGACTGGGGATTGGTTCCCATTGGTTTACTCTGTCTCAGGGAGCTCATCATTTCCTGCAATTTGGCTCCCTGCTCAGACAACCCCTGCATGATGTTGGTGACCTTGGCAAGGTCTTTCTCCATCTTCATCTTTGTGCGCAATGACTCACTTGACTGCAAAAATAATTTCCATTCTTAATGACATCTTTATCAATGTCATAATATTAATTACATTGTAATATGTTAATTTTAACTTGATAAGAAAACAAATTGTTTTACTAAAAAAAATCTTTCTTTTTTATATTTGCTTTCCAGGATATTCAAATATGTGTATGCAAGATACCATATTTATCCATCCTTCATTAAATTGTGATCACGGCCCATCAAGTGATCATGGGAATTTTATAGTTAATGCAAGCCTTTATATACTCATATCAAAAGAGCCTTCAACTCCATGTAAATGGAAGCTTGCATGTGCACTGAAGTCATTTTAAGTGATTATAATTTAATCATCAAAGAAAGGCAACTGACCAATGAGGGGGCACTCTTGCTTCTCGAGACATTCCCATGAACTTTGCTCCTCAGTAGTGCTACCTCATGTTCAATTTTGTTGTTCTCAGCTGTTGTTTCTTCAAGCTCCTGTTGGAGGTGAACACCAAAACAGATAAAAGACTGTCACACATGAGTGAGTGGTGACTTAACCTTTATTTTTTTAGCTAAAATGAGTGAAGGATTTAACCATGAAGATCATATTGACTCATTTTGATGCATTGGCAAACAGAGCAGACCCAGAACAGAGTCTCTTCTATTTGCTCATACAATATTCTAGCAAAGAAATATCCATTATTTCATATACAATTTAAATTTCAGTCCATTAATATTCCTCAAGCTGTGTACATGAATATTCATGAGGTAAAGAGTTAAAATCTTTTTAGAGAATAAGATAACATCTGATTACATATAAAACTTAATCCTGTTCCACTAAACCTAGGTCAAACTTTCAAAACTTAAGTTTCCTCAAAAAATTAAATATGAGTACAATATAGCCCCTGAACAAAACTTTATAGCTTTTTTTGGTTCCTTAGAAGCCTCAGCCAGCTGGTGAAGGACGCGGGACAGTTCACGCTCTATGGTACACTGCTGATGTATCAGTTTCTCCAGCTCCTGAGGATTGGTACAGTACTGGTCCTGTTTCTTCAACAGACCCCCTAGAGCCCGCTCCAACAGTTCCTGCATACAGGGAAACACGTGTCATGCATAAGTAAACATGTGTAGAGGGTTGGTACAGTACTGGTCCTGTTTCTTCAACAGACCCCCTAGAGCCCGCTCCAACAGTTCCTGCATACAGGGAAACACGTGTCATGCATAAGTAAACATGTGTAGAGGGTTGGTACAGTACTGGTCCTGTTTCTTCAACAGTCCCCCTAGAGCCCGCTCCAACAGTTCCTGCATACAGGGAAACACGTGTCATGCATAAGTAAACATGTGTAGAGGGTTGGTACAGTACTGGTCCTGTTTCTTCAACAGTCCCCCTAGAGCCCGCTCCAACAGTTCCTGCATACAGGGAAACACGTGTCATGCATAAGTAAACATGTGTAGAGGGTTGGTACAGTACTGGTCCTGTTTCTTCAACAGACCCCCTAGAGCCCGCTCCAACAGTTCCTGCATACAGGGAAACACGTGTCATGCATAAGTAAACATGTGTAGAGGGGTCAAAAACCAGGACACATGTGACATAGGCAGCTAACCAGAAGAATGAAGCAAGGTAGGAGAGAGATTTGCAGATGAATTAATGAATCTAGATGTCATTCAGTTGTTGAACATTAAAGGACAGGAGGGTATAAGGTTAAGTTCTTTTGAAGCTAATATTTCCAAGTAACTGGCAACAAAAAATAAAATGTCAAATTGTAGGCCAAGGTCAGGAAGCATGTGATAAGTGGTAATGTCTCCAAGAATGAAATATTAATACAGAAATAACATCCAGTATAGAGGTGGTATAACAAGAGGAAGAAGAGCCTTACCCGGTCCTCCTTGAGGCTGGTCACCTGGTAGGACTGCTGCTGGATGATACGGTCCAACTCGTACAGCCGGTCTTGTTTCTCCTGAAATGTTCACCCATACACATAGTATTTAAAGGACTGCGATGACTGCTGAAAAGTAGAATGTGTATCGTGTACACGCTCAACAAAAACCGTTACCCTGGATACGGTCTACATGTGCTTCAGTTAAAACATGGTTTCATGTCAGATTAAGCAATGTTAGCAAGATTTGTTTTGACTACCATTTTAAAACCAAAAATTATACCTTTGATTACAAAACTGCTATTTTATTTTGGTTATGATTTGGAAAATAAAAAGTCCACTTGTTTAAAAATGGGGATGCTTTGCAATTGCAAAAAAATGCTGTTAGTAATAGTTTTATTTTGAAATAGTGTTTCTTGCAACTGGGCAAATAAATTTAGATTATTTTTTCATTTACAAGATCTATTTCTGAAAGAAAATATCAATTAAATTTCTGAAAATATAATTTTCATTTAAAGCACTTAACAATATAACTTCAAGATTTTTTTAAAGAAAATCCAATTCAATTTACAAATTCAAACTATAATGTACCCTAACATAAAAATACAGTTTATTACATTAATAAAACCTAGGGGAAGAAAGGTTTTAGGCAAGTACAATGGCTACAAAATACCAATATATCTTGTAAATCTAGATACACTAAAACCTTGTGCCTGCAAACAAGTTTTGTCCGAATTATAATAAATCGACAACTCTTACAAGAGGCTGACCTTATGTAGAGATTAAGAAATGATGGACAATTCTGAATTTAAGGACAATTCTTCCAAAGGATACAAAAAACACTCAATTCATTATCAGTCTAATCATCCAAACAGCAATATCTAACTTATGTACATTTGTATTTACATATCAATTAGAGATTGGCTAATTGGACATTAAGGGAACTGTCTACTATGTCTGACAGGTGAGGGTGTCATAACTACTTAAATCTTAACTGTTCAAGACAAACAACCCGATCAGACACAAGAGGGCCATGGTGGCCCATGAATGCTCACCAGAGTATTATAAGTCTAATCAAAACAATTACCTTAACTGGTCACTTGATTTTACATTGTTAACTTCAGCATCAACCAGATTCAAATTTCAGATACAAAGGATTCTGAAGTTCCTATACAGATTATAAAAGGAAACAAGCCTTCCTCTGGAGGCCTCGTTTTTTTAGGGGATCAACTTCATTTTAGTAATTATGGTAGAGCCACGAGGTGACCATTTGTGCCCAGTAATATTAAATTATGACCATTGGTTTCATAGATGAAGAATTTTAGACTTTGGAGGCCGCATTTTTCACAAGGGATCAACAGTTACTTCATTTTTACAATTATAGTTGAGGGCCATGATGTGACCATTTGTGCCATATAAAACAAATGCAGGTACATGCCATACTGACCACTAATTTCAGTGGACATGATTTTTCAGTTTTTAAAATATACAGTATATATATATTTTTTTTTTTTGTGAAGGTTAAAGGATCATTCATGCCAAGTTCATCAATTTCTACCCAGTGGTTTCTGAGATGTCTTTTCAAACAATTTGTTGATGATGGACAATACACGACGATGGACACAGACTGGTCAGAATAGCTCATCTTTAGCATGTAGTGCTTTGGTGAGCTAAAATTAGACAAAAGAGACATTAGAGAACACAGTAAATCACATACAATAACAACAACACTTTTACAGACAAGCATATGCAGTTGTGAGGACATTCATTCACGCAGTCAAAATAAATGTCAACTTTCTTTTGTTACAGTTATTGTAAAAAGCCTGTCAGTCATTTCATTAGTCACATGTCCTCAGAACAGTTAACAAAACATGACTTTGACAAATAAGGTCACAAGTTCACCTGTTACAGTGGTGCTAACGTATCAGTTGTCAAAAAATACGATTGGAATACGATAGAAATACGGACGATATACGATATGCGATAGCAGGTCTGATTTACCTTTACGATTCGTTATGATGCGATGCGATGCGTTTATAATCTGATACCATACGATATACGATTTACGATCTGGGTAAATGGCATTTTTTACAACTGTATACAACTAGATTTTACAATAAGTTCAAAAATATGAAATATCAACCAAGCTTTTAACAATATTTATCACAAGCCGTGTTTTCATCTGAAATAAACAGCGGAAATAAACAAAACGGGAAACAGGAAATGGGGACAAACTAAATTGCAGTTCCTCTAGAAATGTTACGGACTCTGTTGTCTCCGTCAATAACAACCTAAGCATGTGTAATGAAAAACTGATTTTTTTTCCTAATGACTCATAAAAAATGTATTAATTATGCTTTGTTATTATGTGTTTTGATATTAATCACATTAAAAAAAAACAAATGATACCAGTAATCATCTAATATCTAGTACGCTGTCATTTGTGCTAATTAAAACAATATCTTCGGGCATTTTTCAAACTTTGCATTTAACCCATCAAAAATAAATGTATATATAATTTATTGGATGTATCAAATATCAAAAGAACGCGAGTGAGTGTGGGAGAATAGCACCGTATCTATTTTCTGATTAGAATATTCGTATATATTACAAGTAGGTAACTGTCATAGGTATAGATTTAATATAAATATGTTTTCATATACTTTAACCAGAAGCTCGGAAAATCCGCTATTGTTTTAAAAAGCCCTAAGCCCGAAGAATTGTTGTTGGAAATTGACCTTGGTAATTAAACAATTAAATACATTTACATTAACATGGGTCGAAAAGCTATCTTTGTCGAAAAGATGCCATGAGTGAAGAGGTCGCCGATTAACCGGGTATTCGTGAGAAATATCATACGCCACCATGCGTATACAGTTTAATATGATTTGTTTTGTTAATCGAGTACAAGAATAAAATAGTTGCCAAACCGGTTATATCTCATTTTGACTACACCCAGTTCATCTACTGTATAAAGTTATTTCACACCTTTCCAGACATGTTTCCAGATTGTCTAACACATGCATTACTACATGTAAAGGATATATAACTAATTGTCTCTTATTAAGTAGGGAAATATGAATATCATCATGTGTTGGGCTTTCAATATTTTGTAATTGTATCCATGTTTTTGACCAAGTATTATTGTAAAATTATTTAAATGTAAAGTATTTAATATTTTATTAAATATTTATGATATAACATTTATATTGTGTGTATATGTATCATCCCCGCACTAATTCACTGTGTCTTCCGCATAAATATGCATTCATCTCTCCTCCTCCTCCTCTCTCTCTCTCTCTCTCTCATCCTATATTTTCAGCTAATGGTCATTAATGTTATCATGTATGTGGTTTCGAGACACATTTTAATTTGCAGAGATTTTGATTTGTAGACACAATGGGTTTCAATCGGAAGAACAAATTAAAAAAAAAGTCTATTTAAAATCTGTGTATTTTACTCGCCGTTTTAACAATCAAAATATTTTAAAGAATACCATATGATTCGCTCATTTGTGATATAAAAATAAGTCCATAAGTCACATACGTGTGTGCCCGCACACTGCCTTACAAATGTATTTTTGATACATGTATCATCATTATCATCATCATCATCGTGTACATTTAAGATTTTTTTTCTCTCTTCGAAATATATTCTGTGCCTCATACCTAGATTGGAAACATTATTATTATTATTATTCTATGAATATTGGTGTGTTTAAAATAGAATTTCAAATTATTGCTAAAAATTGTAATCTTTTAGTACCGGAAATAACATTCACTCTGTGTACATGTCAAAAGTCTTCTCCTCTGGGGGTGGTATACTGGCAGCGGCGAGACATAAAGGTGACATATCCGGTCAAAATAAACACATGCTGTGCCTGCTGATAAGAACTTATGGCACGCCTCCTGTATTGCGAAACACACTTTTTTCACTTAATTATACATAAAAGATTAGGGATATGCAAGAAAATGTTCTAACCTATTATATCTCTAGCAAACTGTAATAATATGGAAATGAGATCTTTAGCGAACTGTAGTAATATGGAAACAAGATCATTTTCTTTTAACTATTATAATGTCAGTGAACTCGTGTTATCAGGAATAAAATACATCAGTTATTTTATAACAAATCTTCCATTCCCATGTAGGTTTTATGTTTATTTTTCTATTGTTATGGCTTGCAATAATTCCTGGTTTATCATATTAAATATTAAGACATAGCAGTGAAGCATATCACGAAAATGTGGTCCCGTTTTATCATTGTTTTTTTTTCCATATGAAAGAGACAGTTGTTGGATACAATTAAGTTCGGGTGTGATACCCATGCTAATTTCGCAAAAAAAAAAAATGCTCTTCGAAATATATGTGTCTGAGGTATAGCACCGATATACTGTAAACATGTTCCTGTGTAGAACTAGTACTTAGAGCTCCGTGTTCTCAAAGTAATACCGATGCATCTTGTACACATCATATACGTATAAGGATTTATGCGATCATCGGAAAAAATGCTCCGGTTTGGATTTTCAGTCTCCACCTACCTGAATTTTGATTATCTCCGTACTGATGAAAAAGGGGGAAAAAAGAAACATAATTTGCACTCATTCATCCAATTTTTTTGGAAGTGTTTGCGTGCGATCGTGTGCGTAATGAAAGAGAGATAGAGAAACCTAAATAAAATAGGAAATAATTAAATAAATAAACTATATTCGTAAATTACAATTATCTTTTGTTCACGAATTCATTAAATAATAAAGAAAAATGGGCATTCGAGTAAATACAGCAGTAAAAAATGTCCCGGGAAATAAATAATTACACGAAAGCAACATTTCGGACGATCTTGCATAAGTAGGTAAGTTTTAATTTGTTAGTTTTTAGACAGGTTAATAAAGCAAACATTGATCAAACATATCGATTACACATATTTTAAAATTATTCCACTTTAATACTGATATAGTCACGAAGCTATATTAAAGGTATTTACGTCTCTGATATAGTACTTTTCACACGTGCATCAAATTATATAACATCGCATGGCGTCTGCTCCTGAAAGTCACGTAGGCCATAACACATGTATAAAATAATAAAGTAAAAGAAATATAACTATTGCAATTGGTAAAATATGAAAAAAAAAGTACTGCATAATGTGATTTAATGATCCACCATTAATAAACTTAAGCAAATATTAAATTTAAAGACACAAACATTAATTATTTCTGAAATATCGATGGTGTCCCGTAACTTAAACTGTCCTAAACCACTGGGTGGTTCAATATGATATACGTTATGCGATTTACGATATACGTTTACCGATATACGGTTGCCTTACGATGCGATGCGATACAATCATGCCTAATACGATTGAATGCGATAGAATACGATTCCATACGTTACGATGCGATTGAGTAATATATACGTTACGATACGATGCGATACAAACGATATATGCTATTTTTGACAACTGATACGTTAGCACCACTGTAGTAACATGGCCTGACTTGTTTATTCTAATAGTCCAATTGCCAGTTATGATTTTATTCAATAACCATACTACCATACTCTAGTTATAATAAAGAAAAGAATCCCATGTCAGATAATGGGACTCCTACTTGAGTCAGGACTTTTGGTGTGGTCCCAAAGGCTATCAAATTCTGACCTTGATACAAAAACCCTGCTGACACAGTCACAGAAACACTTTCACAGCTTTAGTTTTTACTGGGAAATGTTTAGCTCTAATTTTACCCACTGTTAGGGGATTATTTTCAATTCATGATTTCAATTCATGATTTGGTCAACTGCTCATAAAAAAAAATCTATAAAAACTGTAAGGTCCATAACCTTCTACATTTGGAAAGCTGACACAAAGTCAAACATGTAAGACACTCACTCACACTGTCTAGGGGATTTGAAGTCAGACAAAAGCATTCTGACACACTGACAAAGATACTACAACACAGCCACTGACACATGCACGGTCACTCAGACACAGTGACACACCCACTCTTGACACATTTACACAGATGCACAACCAATATGTAACACACACTGACCAGTTCACTCACAGTGACATCACTTAGACACAGTGACAACACCACTCAGATACAGTTCAGACACAGTGACACAGACACAGTGACAACACCACTCAGATACAGTTCAGACACAGTGACACAGACACAGTGAAGACACCACTCAGACACAGCTATTCAGACACAGTGACAATGTCACTCAGACACAGTGACACAACCATTCAGACACCATTCAGACACAGTGACACAACCATTCAGTGACAACCATTCAGACACAGTGACAAAATTATTCTAATACAGTGACACTACCATTCAAACAAACCATTCAGACACAGTGACACAACCATTCAGACACAGTTCAGACACAGTGACACTACCATTCAGATACCATTCGGACCAGTGACACAACCATTCAGACACACCATTCAGACACAACCATTCAGTGACACAATCATTCAGACACACTGACACAATTATTCAGACACAGTGACACTACCATTCAGTGACACAACCATTCAGACACAGTGACACAATTATTCAGACACAGTGACACAACCATTCAGACACAGTTACACAACCATTCAAACACAGTGACACAACCACTCGAGACAATGACACAACCATTCAGAAACAGTGACACTACCATTCAGTGACACAACCATTCAGACACAGTGACACAATTATTCAGACACAGTGACACAACCATTCAGACACAGTTACACAACCATTCAAACACAGTGACACAACCACTCGAGACAATGACACAACCATTCAGACACAGTGACACTACCATTCAGACACACCATACAGACACAGTGACACAACCATTCAGACACAGTGAAACAACATCAGACATGACACTACCATCCAGACACACATTCAGACACAGTGACACAAATTCAGTGACAACATTCAGACACACAACACAGACACACATCAGACACACCATTCAGACACATAACACAA
>CM037792.1:16976937-16987619 GCA_021229015.1 Solen grandis | reverse complement strand
ACGAATAAGTTGCAATGAATTATTACTTTAATAACTAACAATAATTGATATGGGTATTTTTATTAGAGAAACAAGACTAATGAAACTTGACCTTAAGTATTTAAGTTTTACTTTGCGCAAAGAATTGTTGGTTGAATTCGACCCTGGGCTAGACATGACAGGGGTTAAAAGCAACAGTTTGATCAAATCAACTGTTCTATAAATAGATGCTACAAGCCTGTATGTGACAGGGTTTCAAAACTGCATAACAAAGTCTCAAATGAATCATATGATAAGAGCTGCACAAATGCTTTATTTGCTTCCTTGTCCACATTAGCCAATTAGAGAGGAAGTGTACAACAGATAAGTAAAACAGGAAATAAACTGAGGCAGCTGCTTATCTTTTGCCTTTTTTGTATATGTATATGGCCTGATCAAGGAAGAATCTGATTCAGTTTTACTTTGTCCAGTATAAGAGTTTCTAAGTTCTTATAACTCAGTTCATATAAATAAATAAATGAATAAAACAACTGAACAAATAAATAAACAAACAAATAGACAAAAAAGACTTCAGCATGACAATATAGGTTGAAAAAATAAAATAATATATTTCTGTGCATACATAATTATGCACCATAAACCATGTACTAAGAAATATGATTTTCATACAGCTAAATAATTCAAAACTTAACATCTCTTTTACGCTGATTAGGAAACATGCTTTTACAATTTACACCCATCATGATTTTGCCAGTAGTTGTACTACTGTGTAAGACTTGTACATCATGGCTGATTCTGAGTGACAGTTATTGCAGGCTGATCTTGGTTTAAACTGGTCGCACTGATGATCTTAAGTGGTAAAGGATTTAACTACATTATGACACGGTACAAATGATACATAAAAGTTTGAGGACTTACTTTTTCCCACAGACACATAGCAGTATGATGAACACAACGCCAATTGGCACGGCAACAGACACAACAACAGGAAGTGATGTCACAGCAACCGCTGTCAGCGTCATGGTCACAGCGACATCAGTAGTAAGCGCAACATGATCTGAAATGAGACGAGGAAATACATAATCTTATTTACCAAGAAATACAATATGTTATTTGACACTGCCATTCAAGTAACTTGTCAAACTTGGGTTTCGGGAAGAAATATAAAACTGAGATACAAAATGTATAAACCAAGGTAACACAGAGAGTGTATTTAAGTATCTCGGTCATGTATAATAAAGGCACAGGCTACATTTAAGAGCAATTACCAATTCTCATTATTGTGCATTGGGGATATTGATATATTGGAAGACAGAGAGAGACAATATAATGATATATTTGTCAACATTTCTTATTCAACTATGAACTTGTATAATTTCTAAATGCATATATTTATTGGGAATACTGTAAGGGTTTAAGTGAATGGAAATATATTAACAGTCATATTTATATTTTCATGGAGCCATGGTTTATGCAAATTTTCTGAAGCAAAAGTTTTCAAGGGTTTTTTAAGGCTTTAAAATTCAAATTGAAGGACTTGCAAAAACTGCAACTTATGCTTTATATTTTAAGTCATGAAAGGGATGAACTTCAATTTTTCAGGAACTTGATAAACATATTTTAATGATCAATATTGTAAATTCAAATTCAAGGGTTTTTCAAGACCTTTAGTTCATTTTTAGGTTTTTTCATGGGTTTATAAGGCAAAATGTGATTTTCAAGGGTTTTTCAAGAAAGACATCAAAATTCAAGGGTTTTTTCAAAACCTCTGCGAAAATAACATAATAGCACAATGGCACTGTCTATAAGTTACAAATGTTACAAAGTGACATTGACACTATTCCTATTACCTATAGAGTCAAGTTTTAGACTATCCCTGTTATGCCAACTCAATTATTTCTGCAAAATTCCCCAGGATGTATGTGTGTGTTTATAATAAACATACTGAAAGTACTGAAGTGACTTGACTAGACTATTTGAGTTTACCATCGCTTCGACAGTATTTCAGTCATATAGCGACGTCCAGCTAATTACAGGTGGAGGAAGACCCCGAATGCATGGAGGCATCCGGGTAGAACCACCGAATAGATATTAAAACCTGTTCCCAAATCAATGTAAAAGACTCAAAGATAGGTACTCTCCTTCCTCCTCCCCCCTCTCTCTCTTTCTCCCTCTCTCTCTGGTGTTTTTTCTTTTATATATGCATGCAATGGAATGGAAATACGAAATAAAATTAGATGCAGAGTTATGAAATTCCAAAATTAAATGCTTGCCCTTCACAAAATTGAAATCAAATTCAGAAAGATACAATGAAATGTTCTCATTTTTCACTTGCTTATCTGCACTAATGATCACTTGCCATGGCATCTAATATCCCTGTAAAAGGTAAAAATGAATCCATATCAGTTTGTCAGTATGAGTGAACATTAATAACATAAAATTTGTCGATTCTAAATCATTAAGCATGACCTCAACTTTGAAAGGACACCACTGAGCCTTTTAATTAGTGGTGAGCTGATTAATCATAAAGTCAACGAATCAGTGACGAGCTACTGGTTGACGTGACGATGACGACGAAAATAATTCGTTGACGAATTATTGACCAAAAAAGGGGGGTGTGTTATTAATATTTCAACGCGCATCTGATTGGGTAATTTCATTAATTTGATAAATTGATACTTGCAAAGTTGCACTTTGCACATCGTTGGCCTCTGGTTGTAACCTCTTATACTTTATCTCGGTTCAATGTTTATACATGTATTTGAATATTTGAGAAATTAACATCTATACCTAATACATATCTATATAATCTATATAGTACAGAATACTTTATTTTCATGTTGTACAGTAAGAGAGTTTTAATAGGCATTTACTCCAAACATGGTATATTTGGTATTTAATCATGATTAATCAATTAATCAGTGACTTATGTCTCTGATTAATCGACGAATATTTTTTCGACTGATTCCAATCACTACTTTTAATACTCGTACATCTTATTGTGGTTGACATTTCATCTATCTAAATACATTAAAAATCAAACCAGGTTTTAATAAGATTAGAAAGAAACATAACTTAACCCTTAATCCTGCTGGAACCTTAAGTGCTAACCTTTGCCACCAGAAAAGAGCTAATAAATAGCAGACAAAACATGAGTAAACGTATAGGCATTATAAAACCACCAGGTTAAATGCAGTCGTTATTTAATTTTGTATTGTTTATTACATCATATTGCTTTTAATCTTTTATATTTAACGATTAAACAAATTTTGTGGTTTTTCCCCTCAATGAACATAGATTTGAATTTGTGGTTTTAGGTTTAACTGGTTTTACGTTTGTAACTTTTACATCACAATTTTTCGTTGATCTGACTCATCATTCATCCACCCTCTTCCTTACCTCATTAATATTCATCTATGGATTTATAGCTTAACCCTTTCCCTCATAGAGGACACCATGAAAAGACCTATGCGAACAACATAAAACCAGATCAGCCTGCGAGTAACTCGCAGGCTGATCAGGTTTTATGTTGTTCGCTGCTCCTCAGTGGTCTGAAAATGAGGACTTTGTAATTTAATTTGGTAAGGTTTAACTGTGGTTTTCTGCAGATCAGGCTTTATGTGGTACCTATTGAGTGCATCAAAATGAGTCTATATGAGGGAAAGGGTTAATAAATATTATATTACTAAATTCAGAACGGTATATATAAAACAAGGGGTTTTTCACCATGCAGACTGTATAGAATCTGAGGCACAATATAAAAGAGAAAACCCTGGCTAGACAGCACCTGTCTGACCTGGGTCTAGGCAACAAAATATGTCTGTACAAGGTTAAGGGTTAAATCAGGAAGCTTTTAATTTAAGTACATGTACCTACATTTTTGTAGACTGACCTTATTTATTGACATACTAGAATTTGTAGCTGTAACCCCTAAGGTTATATCTATGTCAAAAGTCAGTGATGTCACTGAGTAAGTTACTCATGAAATGTCTGGAGTGTATGTACACATTCTTCATTCATAATGGAGGTCTTTTCCCAGGGAGAAAAATCATGAAAAAAACAACAAAAAAAACCCCAAAAACCTGGTTTGATATATATATTACAGAATAATCGTATAGATTTTGTAAAGATTATAGAACAGAATTTAAGTAAAGTAGATGCAACTTTACGAAGAATCCCTTTAAAGATATGCTAATTAAAGTTCAAACATGTAGTACAAGTACCAGGAAAGTTAGAATTAGTGCTGCAGAATGATCAGAGAATTTGATAAACATCTGCCTGATGTTTTTTCTGAACTTATCCCAGTTGAGTGATTCCAGTAAAAATCTGAAAAGTACAGTTACATACATTAATATCCTAAACTATTTGCTTATTTAATATTCTAGTTATGAATAGAAGAATATCAATTTACCTTGAATAGTATCTTAAACAATGGCTTTTTCTAAATCTGAGCTATAATATTGCAATATGAATAAGTAAACCCTGAACAGACTGCTGCAATCTGGGTCTGTAACCTGATTGTCAATTTGTCAAAATTTCACTATATATACGACGTAAAGGGTTAAGATCCCTGACTACTGTTAAACAATTTACTATTTTAATGAACTGAATTATGCAAATTACATTAGTTTATATGCTAGGCTGATGACATCAAGTTCACTGATGATCGATAAGCATGTAACTTATTAGAAATATGAAATGATACTTGTGCTTCCTGGACAAGGAGCGAGCTTTTGTGGCGACATGGTAAAGTGTCTAACTTACATACTGAAAGTCTCAAGTTGGAATCCAAAATGAGGCAGCTGGATTTTACTTGGCTAAACAGGGTTCTCATTTGGATTCTGAAGACAGGAGACCTAGACCTAGACATTGAAGTTGACCCATACATCTCATTATCTCCCTCTCATTACCTCGCTCATTTTATCTCCTTCTCATTATCTCCCTCTCATTATCTCTCTCATTTTATCTCCCTCTCATTATCTCTCTCTATATATAGGGGGATATTTGAGATAACAGGGGTTCTTTTCTCAAAAACTTGAATCCTGGGACTCAAAATTTGGAGTTAGGCAACAACCCTGGACCAAATTTGAAAATCACCAACAATTTCTTTAACAATATATATAACAAATTGCTGCATTTTATGTGTACATGATGGACTAGTTCCCAATGAAAATAATCACGTAAGCTTTAGAACCAGTATAAACTTGTACACCAGTCAGCAGGTGTGTGCATATAGTATGGGAAGTCGCTCGCAAACAAATTTTGCCCAAATTTGTAACTTGGCAACCAGTCCTTGGATTTCTTTTCTACTGGCAAAATTATGCAAGTGGGCATAAAATTAAGAGCAAAACAAATTTTACACTCGCAATTTGTAAGTTTGCTAGGGTTAAATTTGAACCCTGTATTCATTTGATTCTGTTGACAAGAGAAAATATAGGATATTATTTGTAGATTTTTTTTCTTCAATCCTACACATGACCACAAGTGAATTTTTAATAACAGTGACCTTGACCCTATAATTCTGAAAATCAATCCCAATCTTCCTATTCCCGAAAGGTATCTAACTATCAAATATGAAAACTGTATCTCAAAGGTATCAACAATGTACTTAACAAATATGAAAAAGCCTCAAATCTCTATTCTAACAGGAGATATTTGACGGAAATTAATGTTTGACACCTGCCCGCTGCCCGCCCGCCCTATGCTGTAACCCATTTTATTAACCATGCAGATTTCCATAGAAAACCTGGTTAAAATTCCAAAAATTACTAGTATCTATTTATTTCATGTCATGGAGTTTTCCATCTTTTCTTATCCTCTTAGAGGATATTTATCTTATCATTGCTGAGGATTTTATTCTCTCCTCTTCGTCTTGATCTGACTTTTCACCCAAAGCATGACATGAACAAGGAAGTTCAATACACACAATGCACAATGCTTTAAGAGAAACACTCGCAGTTAAATCTTAAGATGTTTTAGGTAGCTTTTTAACCCTTTCCCTCATAGAGGACACCATGAAAAGACTTATGCGAACAGCATAAAACCAGATCAGCTCCTCAGTGGTCTGGAAATGAGGATTTTGTAATTAAATTTGGTATGGTTTAACTGTGGTTTTCTGCAGATCAGGCTTTATGTGATACCTATTGAGTGCATCAAAGTGAGTCTATATGAGGGAAAGGGTTAAATAATTATAAACTCAAGATTTATTGCACATCAAATAAATCCTTCCGGGAAATGAAGTAAAATACCTGGTTTCATCTGTATGTGTCTTCCTTCTTCATATACATAAGAAATTAAAAATTAAACCATTACATTTGTTTGAACCTTCTAAACATATTTTGACCAGTTACCTAACAAAAGCCTGTTTTAATGCCTTGGCAAACAGAGCGGACCCAGATCAGACAGCTCCTAGTTTCTTAGAGGTGTCTGATCAGGGTCTTGGACTTTCCCATGTCTGCTCAAATATTATTGTAGCTCAAAATTTTACAGCAGGGTTCGACATTAAGGCCCGACCGAACGACATTCACTAGTAGATTGATGGTCCGGTCCAGCTAGGTCCTAGGCTAACACGGCCGACTGGTCGTGTTCTAAATTGATCAAAGTTCGCAGAAATTTTATCTACTGACACATCAAAAGCACAGAAATAACTGTAATGGCCAAACTATTGACCCTTGTTGAAACAGTTTTCTTTGAAAATCCGTGTGTGCTATATTTAGCGGCATTTTTTAGTAACAACCTTGACACACATTCACTCATTGGTTTGTGTTTTCAGAACGAGCCCCCCCCCCCCCCCCGCATTTGCCAAGTTCACTGTCGTAATACTAAGCTAAGAATGTTTATTTCTTCATCTAACTTTTCATTTTATAATGTTTACGAAATCTTCGTATCATAATGAATAAAATTTAATTTAAAAATGCTAGAGATGCAAGTTAATGCATGAACGCTAATCTTTTTATTATGCTGGGATCCTATGTATAACGACAATAGACTTTTTTACGATTTGTTTTTACCGCGATGTGCAGCCGATACGAAAAATGTCAAATAGTCTTTTCATCCGACAAAAAAGACAATGTCAATAATGAACGAAAAAGGTAAAGAGGAATCAAAGAAACTGTATGAATAGATTGCAAGAAACATGTCGTTTTGTTTTAAATGGAATTGCTTGAAAATCATTAAACAATAGACATTATCCAGAACTCGCATATATGGGGATTTCCATGTAAGTACAATCAAGGTGTTCATGCAATGTTAATGAAAAGCATATAACGGAAGAGTAATTCTAGTATAATCTTTGTAGCCCTTTATTCATTTCTCAAGGTAAACATGAAAAAAAAACACCGTTAGGTATTCCGAAGTAAGTATATTGATCTAAGTATGACATTTATGTGTTTTACACTTCGGTCTTGTTCAGTTAAGGTCAGGTCTAGTAGGTTTTCTAAGTTACTGGACCACTGGTCCAGCTCTCAAAAAAGTTAATGTCGAACCCTGTTTTACAGCCTGCAAGGTGAAAAAAAAATCCATTGTTTTGTATGATACATGAATATACCATTTGGAGAAATATTCATCAAGCCATGAATTCCTACATAAATATTCATGAGGTATGTTCTAAATGTATGGATATGACGTATCAATGAGGCCATATGTAGTTCTCATTAGGATTTGGAAGCTTTAGCCCTTGATTATAGATTTTGACAAAATGTTTGGAGTGAGTCCCCTCATTTATTTATATAAGAACAGTTCAGAAATACTGGAGTTCTTTCCAGACAAAATGGAGTCCAGGACTCCAAATTCGGAGTGTGGATAACCCCATGTCTCAGACATGAATATTCATGAGGCTAATTAGAGTTCACATCAGACTGAAGGCAACTATAGTATGAAGGCTTCGCAGTTTCCCCTGTCTAAGTTCAGTGAATTTACTTTGTACCAGTCTATAGACAGTCTGATGTGTATCAATCAAATGATTCCCTACTGGTAATTAACTGGCCACCACTTAACAACCAAACCTTCCCATTAGAACAGAACATTTATTGTAACTCCGTGAACATAAAATCCCTCATAAAAACAAATATACTGTATATATATATATATATATATATATATATATATATATAGAGAGAGAGAGAGAGAGAGAGAGAGAGAGAGAGAGAGAGAGAGAGAATTTTATAGATCTATATACAGGGTTTTAAGTAAAAGAAATTGGAAATCCTGAAAATAAGCAGGGCCCCCGGTGGAAAAAAATGACCTTAATGATGGTATCTGAAATCTGGCAAAATCCAGACAACTTTTACCCAAAGGACATGTTTAAATGAAAATGTCAGTTATGCAGTGTAAACCTTAAATAATTATGACACTCCCAATGTAAAATACATTTTATTTTCAAAGTTTTTTTTTTTTTATCTGATAAAAGGTTGACTTCAAAAAGCATTTTTTTTTTCCTGTGCACTCAGCAATATGACTAAAGGCAGGAGCATTAAGTTTCTCAGTGACTGGTAATTCCTCAGGGACAGAAGTAATTTGCACCTTACTGCCCTTAGAAGAGAAGAGTGAAGTCTGTCTACAAAGGATGTCTAAATAGATATTTCTATTTTTTCTGATTTTTATATTTTTTTTCTTCTTAAAAGCAAATGCTGCAAGATTTTTTAAATATAAAACAATTAAACTACCTACCAATAATGTGATGTTTTATTTTTATGCATTCAAAATTAATGGTCTAAATAATACTGAATTGTCAGCCTTTATTTTAGTAAGTCTTGATCATCACTGTTTGATGCCTTAAAATAGATTTTTTGGGAAGAATTCACTAAATAAGCTATTTTTTTAAAAAGATTTTTGTGATTTAGATTTTTACATTATTTTCATTATGAAATAAAATTAATCAGCTCTAGAAGGGGATTAAGTTATACCCAAAAAATCATTTTCAACTTAAAATAATGTAATTTATTTTTAATAATTATATATTCTGTGTGCACTCTATTAATAAAGAATGTTCCAATCATGTGTCATGACAGCATTCTCGCTTATTTTGTGTGCAGTTAATAATAATTGAATAAAAGTGAAAGAAAATCTGCAAAAAACAATGACATTTTGAATTTAAACAATTCATTTCTCACAACCGTTTATATTATGTGGTTTAAAATAGGTGTGCATCTACTCTTTAAAATACTAAAGATACTATGCAAATTATCAAAAATATTTCTTAATAGCTTATACTCTCAAAAAATGCATTAACATGTAAGTATTTCCAAAACAAAATCGGCAATTCACCTACGTGAAATTTTGCCAATTTTGCAGTTAATTTGCAGGATTTAATGAAAAATTAGAAAATATATTGAGAAAATTTCAAATGTGTAGATCTGGTCATTCTTTTTCTTTCACTTCTCCTAATCCAGAGCAATGTTTTAATGCTAAATAGATTTGTTGTTGTTTTGCGGTTATGAGAATTTCACATCATTTGCTTTCTTGATGCTATTTCCTTAATATTTTTACATCTATCATACCACTATATGGTAGATCATTCACCACCGGCAATCAATGCAGACGACTACCAGACTCGGCAAATGCCTGTCAATCGAATATTGAACCATTGAAAGTAGTCATATGGGATTTTTTAAACCAGAATTGGGAATTCTGTTAATAGATTGGGAAAATATATATAATTTCTTATGGGGAATGGGTCCGTTTACCAGACCTGTGGATACGCTAGAAAAAGGCCTGTTGTTTGCATTCTTGCGATTTGAAAATTTGATCTCCAAAAATAAAATTTTTGACTGGTGGAGTTTAATTTTTTTAGGGGGAAATAGGAGAAAAACCATATTCTTTTTTGAAAGGAAATGGCACCGAATTTCAGCCCCAAATTCAGGGCTTAAAATAAATGAAAAGTTAAAAAAGAAGTGGGAAGAAAAAAAAAATAATTGTCTTTCACACCTTTACTGTGATGCTTAACATTAATTAAATAGGTAACCACTATATACTTATGAATTTACTGATCCGTCTCAAGCAATTAGATTTACTATATAAATTCAATTAACTGATTAACTGAAAATGTCGAGTTCTCTCCAACTCCGAATTCATATTCCTTGACTAAAAGGACTCTGGTTTTCCTGAGTAGCTGATATGAACATAATTATGTTAGTACTCCAAATATTTGTTTTCTGGTTCCCAGTGAAACCCCTGGGAGTTATACATGTGATATGTAGGTCTATGTATCAATTAATGACTAAATAAGTTTATATGTCTATGCATAATTCTCTTTTAATGAGATTCTCTAACATTGATTAAATACAGCAAGAAAGCTGACGAGCATTATTCAATAAAAAAATGTTGTAATGGTTTTACTTACAGTTAATAATAATATACAGTAAATGATCCCATATATGTCTTGTCTATCGACGTCCGTGACTAATTGACGCCAACGCCTGCGTATAAACTGTGGGTCGATTTCAACGCCGTTCTCAAGACCAAAAAAACGTAAAACACGGAGTAACGTATCCTTTTTATGTATGATAAGTAATATTGTGTTTGTCTGAGCCCTTGCTTCACAGATAAACAATGGTTTACGTAAACTGTATCTGAATCAACATCGTTTCGTGAGTTTATTAGGTATCGGGTTCATTCGCCCCAAGTACACTTTCGCCCGAGTCAGTTCGCCCGAGTCGGTTCGCCCTACAATGTGGGTTCATTCGCCCACATAGTGGGTTCATTCC